>OY829914.1:105942248-106542248 GCA_963691935.1 Nephrotoma guestfalica
GATGATGACATTAATTCATTCCGGATCAAGAAGAATTAGAAAGAGAAAGAGAAACAAATTGGATGTTGAACCGGAATAAAAGACCAAGTAAGAAAAGGAAAGCGCAACACTCACCAGAAACGGCAGAAACTTTACCATCATCTTCAATAGAGGTTTCTGGAAAACAGTTAATCATCAAGAAATAACTAGCTCTAGAACAACAACCAGCTAAACCAAAAGAAAAATCACCTCCACCAATAAATCTCGTCGGGATATCAAATTTCTCCACTATACAATCGATTATGAAATCGATTACGATAGCCGAGTACAAACTCGTATCTCTAAGCAACGGCGTCTGGAAAATTAATGTTGTAGACTCTGAAACTTATAGAGCTTTGGCTACAAAGCTTAATTCCGAGGGGCTTCAGTGGTTTACCTATGAGGATAAGAATGATCGCCTAATAAAAGTTATGGCTAGAGGTCCCCACCCAACCTGTGCAAAAGAGGCAATTATTGAGGATCTCTAGCAAAAGAGTTATCAAATAGAAAACGCCGTAAACATCATTAAGAAAGAAAAAATCGAAACTGAACAAGGAGTTCAAATTAACAAAAGAGGGTTTCCACTATTTATGTTCACTTTTAATAACAAACAAAAACTTGAAGATGTGTATAATATCAAGGCAATACTTAGCATGAGAGTTAAAATAGAGCCATTGAAAAAGAATAACGGATTAATACCGCAGTGCAAAAAATGTCAAGGTTTTGACCGCAGAAATATTGCCAAACAGAGACTAGATGCGTGAAATGTGCCGGAAAGCATCAAGCCCAGGTATGCCCGGTTAGTACAAATATTGCTGCAAAATGTGTCAATTGCAATAAGTTACATCCCGCAAACTACTGGGGATGTGAAATAGCTAAGGAGCTACGAAGAATAAGATATAACGCGAAAACAAAGTCCAGGAATATCGGTAAAAAATTATCAAACTTCCACCAAAGAGGAACCTAAACCTCATGCTAGTAAAACGGGAGAACCAAAACCAAAACAGTACTCGCAAGTAGTCATGACAAAACCAGTTATTTCGGAGGGCACTACTGAAGGTACAGCACTGCTCCAAAAGATACTAAGAAGCATGGAAGCTCTTAACATTCGTCTAGCTAAACAAGATAAATGCATTCAAGCTCTAATCAACAGGTTAGATAAGCAAGACTCTCTAAATGAAATGAAATCCATGCTCTATTAAAATGAGGCAAACAACAACAAATAAAACATTAAGAATAGTAATCTCGAATGCAAATGGGCTAATGCAACATATTCCAGGATTAGAAATTTTCCTAAATACTGAAAAAATAGATATATGCTTAGTATCTTCATATCTTAAAATATATGGATACAGTTGTTACCACACCATTCATCCTGCAGGAAGGGCAAGGGGAGGATCGTCGGTGGTTAAAAAAAGAAAACATCAAACACTTTATAGATCTTAAAATTGAAGAGCAATTTATGCAAGTAGTCACCTTAAAAGTACTTACAAATAAAAACAAAGAATATAGTGTATCGTCAATGTATTGCCCCCAAGATATAATTTAATTAAACAAGACTATTGCACGTTATTTAAATCACTTGGATCAAGTTTCATAATCGGAGGTGATTTTAATGCAAAAAACACCTACTGGGGATCAAGAGTAATCTCTAAAAAAGGAAGAGAGCTGTTTGCAGCAGCAAGACTATGCAACTGCGATTTTCATTCTGGAGATCAACCAACTTATTGACCTACGGATAGAAACAAAATACCCGATATCATTGACTTCTTTATCACCAAAGGTATAGACGAAAACTACATATACCTAGAAAGCAACGATTGTTAAAAAAACTAGTCCACCTTCGCTAACGAACAAAAAAACCTGCTGGGAGAAATTCCAGAAACTTGTTGAGGATAATATTGATCTTCAGGTGCCAATTCAAAACTCGGGTTTTATTACAGCTAGCAGAAGAACTAGAACAACTCAATAATTCAGTATACACGAAGCGGCGTGGAGTAGTACCCCCTCAAGTTCAAAGGAAATGCGCCGAAATGCTATTTATCCTCTAGAAGTTAGGGAACTGGTTGCAGCAAAATGAAAAGCAAGGAAGGCCTGGCAAAGAAGTCGAGCGCCAGAATATAAAACAACTCTAAATGTTTATCCAATAAACTAAAGTTGCTAATTAAAGAAATCAAAAACGAATCCATTAATAAAGACTTGAGTGGCCTTACTGGGGAAAGATATCGAGTACTTCTTTTGGAACGCGAAAAAAGTTTAAAACGACTTAAATTACACATTCCTCCAGTAATAAATGAAAATGGCACATGGGCTATAAGTGCAAAGCAAAAAGCTTCGTTGTTTGCAACCCACCTCGAGAACACGTTTCAGCCTCTACCTAGACAAACTGCAGAGGAAAACATACCACCAGTATATAAAATGGATAATTGCAATATATCTCCTGTCACATTCCAAGAATTAAAAGAGGAAATCAATCTTAACCTAAATACAAAGAAATCTCCAGGATATGACTTACTTACAGGACAAATAGTAAAAGTTCTTCCTGAAAAAGGACTAAACTACGTAAACTGCTCCAAATAATTAATGCAGTGTTCAGACTTAATCAAGTTCCAAGTCAATGGAAAGTAGCAGAAGTAATTATAATACCTAAACCAAACAAACCACTTAATGACAAAAATTCGTTTAGGCCGATTTCCTTACTCCCAATCATTTCAAAATTATTCGAGAAACTATTCCTAAAGAGACTAAAACCAATAATAGCAGAAAGAAATCTTGTTCCGTCACATCAATTTGGCTTCAGAGAAAACCATTCAACAATGGAACAAGTACACCAAATTACAAACATAATTGAAGACGTACTTGAAAAAAAGAAAGTATGTTCAAGCGTCTTCTTGGATGTAGCACAGGCCTTTGACAGAGCATGGGATAAAGGCTTGGAATATAAATTACAAAGAGACTTACCAAAGCAGTTTTATGAAATTCTAAAATCTTACATATCTAACCGCAACTTTCGAGTTAAATTAGATGGCGAATACTCAGAAATAAAGAAAATATCAGCAGGGATACCACAAGGTAGCGTTCTGGGACCAACTTTATATGTTCTATTCACCTCGGACCTGCCAACGATAGAGCAGACCAACATAGCGACGATTGCAGATGATACGGCCATCTTAGTAGTTGCTAATAGCATAGAAGAATCTACTAGCAAATTGCAAAGAGCTACTAATATTGTCAGTCCCTGGACCAAGAGATGGCGAATAAAACTTAATGAAACAAAATCTGTTCACGTAAACTTTACCAACAAGAAGGTCAACTGGATACCAGTAGAACTGAACTCCCATTAAATTCCCTATGCAAATACGGCAAAATATCTAGGCATGACTCTAGACACGAAACTAAAATGGAAATAGCATGTGAAAAAGAAAAAACAAGAGTTAAACATCAAATACAGAAAGATGGATTGGCTCTCAGGAAGAAATTCTGAGCTAACTCTACATAATAAATTGCTACTATACCGGCAACTTTTAAAACCTGTGTGGACTTACGGTATTCAGCTCTGGGGCTGTACAAAGAAAACCAATGTCAATATCATCCAGTCATTCCAAAGCAAAGTCCTTCGTGGAATAGTTAATGCACCGTGGTACATAAGAAATGACAACCTCCATAAAGATTTGAAGATGGATTTCGTTAGTGAAGAAACAAACAAACACGCGAGAAAACACATGCAACATATTAGTCTACACCAAAATGCTGAGATACGTCGTATGTTGGATGATTCAAACTCAGTAAGACGGCTGCGAAGGAAGAAATCGGATGATCCAATCAGGATCGACTAAAAATATAATAAAATTGTAAAGGAGACTAGCCAAAGGGCTACAACCCTGCAAACAAGAATATAAATTATGAAAGATAAATTACTAGATGATTTGTAAATCAGTTGTAATAAATAAATATATTTAAAAAAATCAGCAGATGGGCTCAAATTTTAATTTATTTAGCAAACTTTAATTAAACATCGGACGCGATTTGCCATCTGTGATTGACTAGTATGAACTATCCCTCCCCGAAAATAGTTGGGAAGTAGTCCGTAGAACTCTAAAATTATTCCTTGGCTGAACTAGCGACTTACGTCCTTTGAACTCAAGACCTATTCGTAAGACGGACTACCGAGAAAATTAGAAGTAAATTCTGTGAATTTTTTATAATTTTTATATGAGGTAGAGTTGACTATTCGTTGGCCGGACTAGCTTATGTTTTTTTTCAAAAAATGTCTATGAGGTGGAGTTATACATAGTCCCTCAATATCAAGAAGTATTAGTTGGCAACACAAGTGGCTTATATCTGGTGATAAAGCAAGATTGAAAATAATTTATATTTGTTTCACAATTTTTCTATAAGGTAGAGTTGAGGTAAAGTCCTTCGAGTTCAGAAACTATTCGTTGACCGAAATAGTGGCTTGATGGTGATACAGAATGTTAGGCGATAGAGGAAACGTTAAAGTAATTTCTGATTTTTCATAAACTGTTTATGAGATGGAGCTTAGATATATATAGTTCTTCGAACTGAGAAACTATTCGTTGGTCAGAATACATTTTTAAAAGTGTACGCTCATTTTGAGTGATTGATTTCAAGCAGGAAGTGGTTTGGCACCATATAACCACTCGAGCGAACGTCTGAAGGTTATGTAGTTTTGATGTAGTTATAAAAAATAAAAAACCCTAAAATTTTCTCGTTATACCGAATTGCAGAAACACAGTTCTCGGTAATTAAAATCTCGAATAACCTGTAGGCCTGTAAATTTTGGCAATTTAAAAATTCTAATATGGAGCAGTGAATCAAATGAATACCACATTTTATTGTGTATTATAACTTTATTCAGACGCAAATTGAAAAATGCACAGATCAGAATAATTTGTTGCTCGAAATTTGAGGATTTCTATTATACAATTTATACAACTACCAAAACACAGAAAATAAGATTCTATCGCAACGTAGTTTAGTTAACCAAATCGTTGGTTTTAGTGTGAAAATTTGATGTATCCTCTACACGAGTAAATATTTTCTGAATCTCCTAAACTGAAATGTGGTTGCTGGAATTTTACTTGGACAGAAATTTTGTTCCCAATGAAGAGGGAAGAATCTGTGTTAATATACATGATTTGGATTAACATACTACAGACAGACAACTTAACTATTTATAGAAATATAAGAGATATGGGAACGTGTATGGATCAATTTAGGCTTAGAAACGATGTATGTACCGTAATAAGGCCCAAAAAATAATTTACTCATGTTTTGGACAATTATTAATCGCTATAGTCTGGCAAGAGACCGGCCACAGACGTCTCAATATCTCAACTTCTTTAAAGCTCATTTAGCGAAAACAAATTTAATAGTTTAAAATGGTTTTGAGGGATAATTGCTTTCGTAGATCAAAGAAAGCATAACTTTTCGGGGACAATCAATTTAATGAAATTTTTTTAAAACTTCACGAGAGTATTTTGAATTCCACAAAAAATTTTGTAATTAAAATTTTTGAGTATGGAACTTTAACTTTTCTCAAATGATTCAAAAGTTATTAGCACTTACCTGATTCAAGGTAAAATGCAATAATAAATAATTTCAAACGTAAATCAAACAGGTACCGTTTAATTTCCGGGCAAATGCTTATGTATACAATATAAGTACACATTTCATGAAAAAATTTACTCAGATACGCCACCTGCTCGTTTGAATTATACATCCTGGGGCACTCTGCATAATATGACTAAATCAAATCACTTCGAAAAAAAATCACCCATTCCATATAAATTATTGACATTAGCTACCAAATTAAAAAAATCATGATACCGTAACATTATTTTCACACTTGTGATTACGCGGTATCCAAATCATTGATCAAACATTTACCATTCGTATGTTTTATTTGATTTGTGAGTCTGACCATAATTTATTAACACATACAGAACAGGATTTATTCATGACTGAAGTTGTGAAAATAAATCAAATATATAATTTAAATAATAAAATATTTGATGTCATCATTAAAAGCTTTCATCTCATATTATTATCCCGCGACTCTTATACAGATTTTCGTCTGTACGCAACAAAAAATCTATACAAAAAAATTACCATATGGAACGATTTTTTTTATTCGCAACAATAAATCAAGCATTCAGCGCGCGATATTCATGTTTTGTCTCTGTTGTGATGTTTGTACATTATACGAGTGTGTACGTATGCCTGTGTGTGTTATCTTTTTTCGAAAGTTTTATGAATGGCTATTTTGCCTGCTCATATATCAAAAATCGCGCGCACACACATCATGTTCATTGCACAATCAACACATAACCTTTTTATATTTTTCAATTTGGTATATGGTTCGTTTGAAATATCAACAGGTGAAAATACTTTTTTTTACATTCTGAAACCATGTCGTTTTGTTATTTTTGTCATTACACTCGTATGCTACATGCTTTTCCTCCCATCTACAACATAATACATAAAAGTAATGTAACATATAAACTATTATATTGTTATTTGTGTAAAGAAATTTTGAAGTTTACCACACAATTCTAAAACAACAGAACAACTTTATGTAACTTTTAACACTTAAATTAATGATGTAAGACTATGTACCTTACGTATACGGATAACATCTGACGACTCGACTTGGGTTAATTAAAGAAATTATGTAAGACTTCAGTTCATTTACAGGATTTTAAAATTGAATTAGGGTAATAAACCATAGTGCTATAATGGGAACGATAGTGTTAATTTACGTATGAGATTAACACTTTAGATTTTATGGTATGTAAATAAAGCATAAAGGTGAGAGAGTATGTTTGTTTTTCATTATTTTGTGGTCAATTGTAGAATCTGTATGGTGCAGACGAAGAGTGTAGACTTATTAACAGGTCATGCTTCTTTTTTGAATATTACGATATGCGGCTTCCAGATCATCTTGTCCTTAATAGTGTAATCTATAATAATAATAGGTTTTTTGGGGAAAGTTTTGATCTCATATTCTACAGGGTGCCACTTCTCTTGTATCATTTCGTATGTGGAGGCCCTCCGTCTAGATATGAGTGTTTAAGAAAAGAGCTTCCATCAAGTACCGTGTGTTGAATATGATATTATATTCATTTGAAAGCTTATGAAATTACCCTTCAATGTGTGTCCAACAATTAAGGGGTGATGTTTAGCAAATGAAATTAATAAAATACATTTTTTGTTTATTTATTTTACTTTGTGGCGTAATAGTTGTAATAGTACAGAGAAAGGTTTATTTTTATGTGTTTACTAGCAAAGCCATTTTTACTAGGACCTATTCAAAATCTACTTAAATATAGGTCCTGCTAACTCCATACATATGAAATAAACAATAACCAACTAAAGATGTATTGGTATTTTTTTTAAATAACTAAGCATAAATGTGTTGGTGAAGAAACAAACTTATAATGAAACAAAAATTCAACAACCAGTGTGTTTCTTTTAAACTGAGACGATTAAAAATATCTCGAAAAATGGCCACTCTACGGAAAAAATGTCCATAATCAAAATTTAATCATACCGCGAGGGAAATACATTAATGCAAAAAATAGTCCCCCACCCCCCCCCACCCCGCTTTGTAGGTGGGGCGGGGGTAATTTTTAAACTAAGATAGGAAGCCATATTTTTTATTGCAGATACGGATTCTACGACTAAAAGTACGTATATGATTTGAATGAAATACTTTGTTCGGTTCATGATAGATAGCGTTGTAATCGACGAAATTCAATTTTTTCAATTTCTCCTTCTTAGAACACACGCATTCGATTCTGCAATACGTTTGAAATAAAAAACATCACGTTTTCATTGGAAATACTCGAAATTCGTCATCAAAACAATTTATTCAGTTTTGTAAATCACATTTAACGTTTGTGTTATTTCTTATCTTCATGTTTTTCGTAATTGCAAAATAAACGATAAAATACTTTAGAATGGAGCGTTTAACTGTGCCAGAGAAAATTGAAATGGTTCTGGTTTATGGAGAAACTGGCAGAAATCTTGAAAATGCTGTTGCTATTTACGCTCAACGTTTTCCGGATAGGATTCGTTCACGTCCTTCATTTGGCCGTACTATCAAACAATTTATTACTGATGGAAATGTTCAACCGAAAAAGAGGACCCGTATAGCAACAGTCACTGGAGAAAATAATGAAATTGATGTATTGGTAGAGCTGGTCCGGTAAATTGGCCTGCCAGATCACCAGATCTTACTTCGCCAGATTTCTTTTTGTGGGGCTATCTCAAAGACAAAGTTTACAAACAAGAACCAACAACACGTGAGAACATGATTGAGCGAATCAGAAATGCGTGTGCTGAAATTCAACCAGACACACTTCTCAGTTGTGTACAATCATTTGAAATGCGTATTAATAAGTGCATTGCAGTCGCAGGCCATCATTTTGAACACTTATTTTAACCTAAAATTATTTTATTCACCTGCCATTTACATTAATAAATTGTTTTGATGACGAATTTCGAGTATTTCCAATGAAAACGTGATGTTTTTTATTTCAAACGTATTGCAGAATCGAATGCGTGTGTTCTAAGAAGGAGAAATTGAAAAAATTGAATTTCGTCGATTATAACGCCATCTATCATGAACCGAACAAAATATTTCATTCAAATCATACGTACTTTTAGTCGTAGAATCCGTATCTGCAATAAAAAATATGGCTTCCTATCTTAGTTTAAAAGTTACCCCCGCCCCACCTACAAAGCGGGGGGTGGGGGACTATTTTTTTGCACTAATATATTTCCCCTTCGGTATGATTAAATTTAGATTATGGACATTTTTTCCGTAGAGTGGCTATTTTTCGAGATATTTGATCGTCTCACCACATTTTTCGTATTTTTGTTAATATTTATTGCATCGTACTGGGGGTGGTAATGGAATTGTTTACAAATTAATTACAACATATCGGCACAGTTCAACCCCCTAAAAACAACCCATAAGGAGTGTAATTCTCCAAAAACCATATTTCTCGTTACATCATGATTTTCGCATTTCTGTTAATTTTTGTTGTATCCAAACCATGCTTTAGGAATTTTAGTTAATATTTGTTGTATCCCAGTACGAGTGATTCTGTATTTTTTACAAATTAATTACAACATAGTGGCATAGCTCAACCCTCAAAAAACTACCCCTAAAAAGTGCAATTCTTTAAAACCCATATTTTACCTTGCTTTTTGCATTTCTGTGAATTTAGTTGTATAGTGCTGGAACTGGAATGATTTTACAAATTAGTTATAAATAAAATGGCATAACTAACCGTTTAAAATAATTGTACTGTAGGTGATACTAGAAGTTTTTACAAAATAATTTACAATTAAAAAGTGAAGGTTTTTAAAACCATATTTCTCTGTATTAGGTGATGCATTTGCTATAAACATAACAATCTATCCAAAATTTAGATGAAAAACCTCATTGTGTTCAAGAAATGGATACGCATGAAAATATTACAAAATCCCATTTTCACAAAAATCGATCATAATGTATCGAACTTCTTTCTTGTTCTATAAATGGGTACCAATAAATTTATTACAACAGCCCACACCCACAAAAATCGATCAAAATGCATCGAACTACCATTCTGTACAAGAAATGGGAATCCTGGAATTTAATACAACAGCCCACACCCACAAAAATCGATCATAATAATGCATCGTACTTCCTGCCTGTGCAAGAAATAGGTATCCCTGAATTTATTACAACAGCTCACACCCACAAAAATCGATCATAATGTATCGAATTACCTGCCTGTGCAAGAAATAAGCATCATTGAATTTATTACAACAGCCCACATCCACAAAAATCGATCATAATAATGTATCGAACTTCCTTTCTGTACAAGAAATAGGTATCCCTGAATTTATTACAACAGCCCACATCAACAAAAATCAATCAAAATGTATCGAATTACCTGCCTGTGCAAGAAATATGTATCATTGAATTTATTACAACAGCCCACACCCACAAAAATCGATCATAATGTATCGAATTACCTGCCTGTGCAAGAAATAAGCATCCTTGAATTTATTACAACAGCCCACATCCACAAAAATCGATCATAATAATGTATCGAACTTCCTTTCTGTACAAGATATAGGTATCCCTGAATTTATTACAACAGCCCACATCAATAAAAATCAATCAAAATGTATCGAATTACCTGCCTGTGCAAGAAATATGTATCATTGAATTTATTACAACAGCCCACACCCACAAAAATCGATCATAATGTATCGAACTTCCTTGCTAAGCAAGAAATTGGTATCCTTTTTTTATTACAACAGCCCACACCCACAAAAATCGATCATAATGTATCGAATTTCCTTCTTGTACTATAAATGGGTATCAGTAAATTTATTACAACACAAAATCCCCATTTTTTAACCCACACAAATCGATCAAAATGCATCGAAGTACCTTCCTGTGCAAGAAATAGTCATCCTTGAATTTAATACAACAGCCCACACCCACAAAAATCGATCATAATATATCGAACTTCCTTCCTATGCAAGAAATTGGTATTCCCAAATTCATTACAACAGCCCACATCCACAAAAATCGATCAAAATAATGTATCGAACTTCCTTTCTGTACAAGAAATAGGTATCCCTGAATTTATTACAACAACCCACATCCACAAAAATTGATCATAATGCATCGAACTTCCATTCTGTACAAGAAATAGGTATCCCTAAAATTATTAGAACAGCCCACACCCACAAAAATCGATCAAAATGTATCGAACTACCTTTCTGTGCAAGAAATGGGCATCCTTGAATTTATTACAACCGCCCACACCCACAAGAATCGATCATAATGTATCGAACTTCCTTCCTATGCAAGAAATTGGTATTCCCGAATTTAATACAACAGCCCACACCCACAAAAATCGATCATAATAATGCATCGAACCTCCATTCTGTACAAGAAATAGGTATCCCTGAATTTATTATAGCAGCCCACACCCACAAAAATCGATCATAATGTATCGAATAACCTTCCTGTGCAAGAAATAGGCATCCCTGAATTTAATACATACGACAGCCCACACCGACAAAAATCGATCATAATGTATCGAACTTCCTTCCTATGCAAGAAATTGGCATTCCCGAATTTATTACAACAGCCCACATCCACAAAAATCGATCATAATAATGCATCGAGCTTCCTCTCTGTACAAGAAATAGGTATCCCTGAATTTATTATAACAGCCCACATCCACAAAAATCGACCATAATGCATCAAATTACCTTCCTGTGCAAGAAATGGGTATTCCCGAATTTATTACAACAGCCCACACCTTCCTGTGCAAGAAATAGGCATCCTTGAATTTAATACAACAGCCCACACCCACAAAAATCGAACATAATGTATCGAACTTCCTTCCTATGCAAGAAAAAGGTATTCCTGAATTTATTACAACAGCCCACATCCACAAAAATCGATCATAATAATTCATCGAACTTCCTTTCTGTACAAGAAATATGTATCCCTGAATTTATTACAACAGCCCACACCCACAAAAAATCGATCATAATGCATCGAATTACCTTCCTGTGCAAGAAATAGGTATCCTTGAACTTAATACAACAGCCCACACCCACAAAAATCGATCATAATGTATCGAACTACCTTCCTGTGCAAGAAATTGGTATTCCCGAATTTATTACAACAACCCACATCCACAAAAATCGATCATAATGCATTTTATTGGTTTAAAGAGCTTCGGTTTTTAGTGGCAGATTTCGAGAATTGAACTATTCCAATATATTGGAATTTATTTTGTAAAAACTTCTAGTATTAACAGTACAGTACAATGATTTTAAGCGGTTGCTCCCATTTGGGGTAGTTTTCTGGTTGAATTATGCCATTTTATTGTAATTAATTTGTGAAATCTATGCCACCCTCAGCACTATACAACAAAAATTCACAGAAATGCAAAAAGCAATGTAAAATATGGTTTTTGTACAATTGCACCTCTTAGGGGTAGTTTTTTGGGGGTTGAACTATGCCAATATGCTGTAATTAATTTGTAAAAAATTCCAGTATCATTTTCATTGGATTGTGCTACAAGTGCTGCTGCAGCATTAGGGTCACCCTATTAGCTAAAACTTACAAAAAATTCAGACTCTTAATCGATCGAGCATTTCCATAGTAATTTGCTTTAGACGTGGATTTACCTTCCTCTTCTGTTGTAATGTGCTCAATTTTTATCAAATAAAATCGAGATATTTGTGTTGTTCAATTAAAAAAAAATAGTAAAAGAGAAGTCGTCGACATGAAGCAAAAAATCATTGTTGTCACTGGTCATAGTTGTAGATGGCTCTGTTACTACCGGATGGATGTTGCACTAATTACGAACATTTATTTAAAATTTCATTTTATGTATTTGCATGCTTTTTAATTATACATTAATAATTATGTAATACAGAGACAGAGTATCCCTAAATTAGCTGGCACGAATGGTACTAGTTGATCAAAACGAAGGTAAGGTTACTTCTATCACTTCGCACGTTAAACCGCCCCTATCAAGTGATAGACAAGAAGAAGAATTACTAATTTCATTAAAAAGCTGATAACATTCTCTTTTAAATAAGGTATAATGATTATGACTATTTAGTAGGGCGACCCTTTTTTGTATGGAGGAAATCTTATCTCTTTGTTTCTATCGGGCTCAGGGCTAAATATATTCGTTTCTATTAGAAATGGCATTATGCAAATTTTCAGGTCCACGTTTTTAGCTTTAAAAAACGCTAAAACGACCCTTAAGGCGGTTCGTTCGTTCTGACAATTTTTTCGACCAATCATATTGCTCCAAAATGACGATTTTTTCTCCTAAATTTTTTCACAAGAGAATATTGGTCGAAAAAAATTGTCAGAACGAACGAACGAAGAAAAGTACGTTTTCTGCGTTCTTTCACTTCAAGCTCGTTCAAGTAAAGTTTAATATTTTCTTTAATAAAAAAGGTGGTTGTCGTAGTATAAAATTTGTTTGCGGGCTGATTCTTTCAAAAAAAAATATAAATTGTGAGTTATAGGTAATTTTTAAAATAGTGCCTATCATGTTTGACCAAATTTGTCGGATTTGTCGCTACAGAGCAAAGAATAACGAAAAAAATGAAACATTTCACGTCAACATAACTAAAGAATTAACAAATGTATACTTAGTTGAAAAACGCCCAAAAGGTCGTTTTGCCGTGCATACGTATCTTTTTTTATTATCCTTGCAATATGATCTGAGGCCAAAAGGCTCTCCCAACTGTTTCGCGGTTTGCTTTTTCCGTTCTTACTTTTACGCCAGTGTCAGCTAATTCGAGGACGTACGGTTATAGGTCCGATTTTATCATCATCTTCACATTGCATAGCTCCATGCCACCCTATACTGGCATGGAAGATGGGTCAGCCCATGAGTTTTGCACTCCGACAGGAGGTCATAGATGTGTTTCATTTCATCACAGATTGTAATCTTTTGAAGTGCAATTAAACGCATGTAATCGTATTTTATGTGTACGCCTAGTTTTATGATATTACTTTCCGATGACTCTGTACCAAATAGGATCAGTTTAGTTTAAATAACGACTATTCTTTTAGAAACTGAACCAGTAACAACTTTATTCGAATAATAAAATTAGTTTTAAAAAATATTAATTGATTTTTGTTTTTAATTTTTAAGTTTGAAAATTTCATTAGATTTTCAAGAAGTTTCTGAAATAGTTTTGGTGGTTAATAACCATGGAAAATAACGTACAGACTGCATGTTGGTTGATCGGTAAGTTGTGTCATTTAGTCTTTTTAATCTCATATCTAATATTTTTCGTTATATTCGAGACGTAATTAGACTTTCTTCACAAACTTGAAGGAGAGATTCCTTCACAAACTGACAAATACTAGAATAAGTATGCAAGCTAGCACTGTTACGGATGCTATCTCATCCATTTGGCAGAAGTTTGGTATTTGTCATCAGGTAAAGAGGGATAATATTTTTAAAAAATCATTAAATTACATGATACATAATCTCAAAAAATATTAGCAGAAAAAGTGAAACTGAAGCAAGTAAATAGAAGTTTTCTTACAAGATGGATGGAAACTCTTCGACATTGGTCATGGTCTTAATATTGAAAAAAACAGAAGATCCGTCAAAGTTGTGGTTTCCCGAGCAACAACGAAATATTAATGCTTTTAACATTCGTTCATTACGATCAATGGCTGAGAGCAATTCCGTATTGGCCACAACCTTCAACAAGCAGATCTCAAGAAACAGATATAAACTTATTCATTTTGGATACCAGCTCACTTACATTGTCTTCTAGCGGCAATGAATGTCAAGCACTAGTAGAAAAGAAACTAAAGCAAACAAAAAATTCCGCTTCTCAGAAAATATAGTAGCAGTTTCCAAAGAGACCGTACATCGCCATCACCAACGGCTCAGGAAGGAAATCAGTGATGAAATATTTAACTCTATCAGTTCTGATTCTATTCTAACCGAACATTAGGACGGAAAAATATTGGAATATATAGCAGAGAAAACAAGGAAGAGTATATAAAATGCTTGAAGATTGGAATATAACAGAAAATATTAAAGGTTGTGCTTTGATACAACGGCCAGCAACGTCGGTATGCTAAATGGAGCCTGCAGACTTCATGAAGAAAAACTTGGCAGCAATTTATTGTGGTTTGCTTGCAGATATCATATATATGAATTAATTGCATTAGTTGTTTTTAGTAGCTTGTTAAAGGAAGTATCAAGTGGGCCCGATATTCAGCTTTTTCAGAGATTTAAAACTAACTATACCCAAATACGCTCCGGTTTAGCTGACGCAAATGTTCGAATTCTTGAGTTCACCAGAGCAGGAGAATATTATTACCTTTATTAAGGATTAACTTGGAAAAATACATAATGGGCGAGATGATTATAAAGAATTTTTATGTTAATCACTTTGGTTTCTTAGAGAACCACTTACATATATCACTATAAGAGACTTCCTTTAGTAACAAAAGCAAATATTAAGGCTGCTGTGCAACAGAAAAACTAGTAAAAATATCAAATATAAAAATTTTGTTCATTACATATGAAATGTGTTTCTATTAATCTTTTCCGTGACCTTTTACCAAAATTTCATCTTTTAAAAATATGGAACCTAACTTCTCTGTGACAAGCTATATATCTTAGAATCTTTATTAAGGCAATAATTAACTTTCAAAGACAGTACTAGTAACATTTCTTTAACTATTTAAGATTCTCTTTAATTTTTAATTAATAACCATTGACTAACGTGGCAAACAATTATTTCAAGTTTGTCCCTTTTGGTCGTTTAAGGGCTATACAATTGTTAATTTTTTAGTTATGATGACGTGCAATACCTCATATTTTTGTGTTTCACTGCTCTATAACCACAAATAGTGAAAAGTATAATAAAACAACAGGTACTATTTTAAAAATTCGCTGAAACATAAAAACTACAATTTTTTTGCGAAAAACAACCCGAAAATTAATTTTCTACTAGGCCAACCACCTTTGTTTATCATTTCATTATCATTGGATTCGGCATACTAAAAAATACTTAGAAAATATTAAACCGGCATTACTTGAACGAGCTGAAGTGAAAGGGAGGAAAAAAACGTCATTAAACGTCGTGTTAGTGTTTTTTTGCAAAAAGCCAATTTGAGCGGCCCCTAAACGTGGTCCGATAAACCTAAAAATTTACATGATGTCGTTAAAATCAGACATGAGAAAAAATGGGTCGCCCTACTATTTAGTTTAAAAGTATTTCAAATGTAAACAAAAATTTCAGAATTTATCTATTTTTAAAATACTTCCTAGAACTACAGGGATTTGTTTTATTTAATGACACTTACCTACGTAACTCCATTGAACCCACATACAATCTATTTATTTTATAATACAAAATTCACAATCATTCAATTTTAAGCCCGACATTGAATTTATTTGGAAATGGATGCTATGCTGGTTTCATTACGAGTATGAGTACATAAGGAATAGGGATTCAGAAAATTTCATTCTATCGACTATTTGGAAATATTTTTAATAAAAGCAACTACAATAAGCCGGAAAGTTTTAAAATTTCGTTGTAATTTTTTATATAAAAATTGGGGTGCGAAATATTTAAAAGGGTTGGTTGTTAATTGATCGAGACGCATTATTTCCATATTTTGTGAACAGTTGGTTTATGGATTTTTAATCAAGAATGGTGGCATTAAATACAGTTGCAAGACAAGTTTCTATAATATATTCTGGTGAATGGTTATTATTAATTTTTGACTGTAAGTACTTAATAAAAGTTTAAGTGTATATTTAAAAATATTCGTAATATTAATTTTTCAAGTTTCTCACAACACGTCAAAATTATTACAGAAATTTATCGGAGCAAATCTAATTGTTTGAAAATCTGTCATAAGTAATAAATGTAATTTGAAAACATAAAAATTAAAATATGACAGTTTTGACATATTTTTAATCCTCAATACTTTGTAAAAATATAAAATGGTGCAAACATGTTTATATTGTCGTTACATCGATTTAACACATTTAAGCAATCGTTAACCGTGTTTTGAAGATGGTGCGCGATTTGTTGATATTTTTGGTATACAAAAAGCTTAATTTTAACATATTTTTGCAATTTGTCTTAATCTCTGTGGCATTAACAGTGTGAAACGCACGATTGTTCCATAATAATGGGTGGTGTGCGTTAATCCCTTATATATACCTATATAACAAAATCTTCAATTTCATTGTGTGGTCTCTTCCAAATATCGTCGACTAAAAAAAATAGTCTTAAAATTATGTCACGCGCCAACCATAACCAAAGCACACAAAATTCCTTCTAACAAACAATATTTTGTTCGTTCGATATGTTTTCTTGTTTATTTTATTTTTATTTTGTATAAATAAACTTAAGACATTGTTATAAGAAAAATGCTTCGTTTCCAAAATCAATAAATTATTGTATAATATACAACTTTTTGTTACCTCTCTACGTACACAACATACACGTTATAATCTTAAAAACAGAGTCAAAACTTTTTAATTGTACCTCGATCAAAATATGTGAAATTTAGAATATTTAACGAAAAACAAAAAATTTGTCTTCGCAAGCACTCAACTTGTAGGGTTTATTGATTTATTAGTTTGTATACGTGTATATGTCTATACACAAGATGAGGATGGTGTTAAGTGGTTTGATCTCTTACTCTCCTTTAGACATTTATACTTGAAGTAGATATTGAGTGGAAATAGGATGTAAATACATATACGTATATATGCGGTATGAGAGACGCAACCACCCAAATAGCGTGCATGTCCACCGTTTGTTACAATCTTAATAAATTATCTTCGATGATACCAGAAAAAGACAATACGAAGAAAATAAAAACGATAAAGATGAAAAGGAAATTAAAATGTCAAAAACACACAGATGTCAATTTAGTACACAAAAAATATTTTTGTATATAGAAAATAAAAGGAGACCTATTATAATTCCTTATAATCTTCTTCTTATATTTTGTTAGGTATTTTGAGCTTCCATCTGCTGCTTTAATTCTCGAAAGTTTTTATTTTGTATTGCATCTACTGTTGTGTGTTTAAAAATTCCGCCGTAAGATTCCATTTTACGTTGCTTCTTAAGAAATAATGAGAACGGTATTCGTTTTTGTTTTGTTCTCTGTGCCTTTCTCGTTTATTGTTCTATTAAGTCGAGTAACTTAAGACCTATTATATTCTACTTTCTTTTGTTTATTGCTTCATAATTTTGTATTATTGTTAGTATATTTTAAATAGAATTTCTAAAACGTTTAAACGATAAGAAAAATGTTGCGAATGAACATACTTTCATAGTTTACAGTTGGAAATGGAGATCGAACACCTTTTCATGTGGTGCTTTAGCTTCAGAGCAGTTATACTGTTAGCCAAAAAAGTTTCCATAGTTTTAGAATAGTCGCCAATTTTTGTTCATAAAAAAGGGTGTCTCAGCAAGAGCGCCGGATTTAATTTTAAAGAAAAACACATTTTTTTTTTTGAATTAAGCAAACAGTTTTATTTCAACATAAAGAAAAATAGTTCCGATTAAACGTGAAATATAGCATCAGGCAAATGGCCACCACAAAACCTTATTCTTTTGTTGAAATTTTGAATAACGTTTTCGCATAAATGTGGCTGTATTTCACCAATAAATAAATACGGCCCAATTACTCCGCCAGCCCAAAATGCACACCAAACAGTTACTCGCGGCGGATGTATTGTTTGTTTGAGTATCACGCACGAGGATTTTCAGCACCCCAAATCCCACAGTTTTGCTTATTTACGTGTCCGTCGAGTTGAAAATGTACCCCATCTGAAAAAATGATTTTCGAAAAATCCGCATTAATTTGATGATGTTCCAACAGCCAATCAGCAAATTCACAGCGCTGCGCATGGCCCCTTGGCTTGATTTCTTGCACCAATTGAACCTTGTACGCGTGCAAATGCAGATCTTTTACCAAAATTCGTTGCATAGTGCTTCTGGAAATATTTAATTCTTGACCACGATGCCGAATGGCAGTTCTTGCATTTTCGACCACAGATTCCCTTACTACGGCTATATTTTCGAGTGACCGACAAGGACGACGACGAACAATGATCTTCTGATCCATCAGCGTAAATTTGGTCTCAAATTTTGTAATTAAACGCCTCACTGTCGATTTATTTGGCGCATTATTGCGACCGAAAACATGACGTAATTGGCGAACTGTTTTGGCAAAACTTTCACCATTTTTGTAATGTGTTTTTACAATAATTAAACGTTGTTGGTTTGAACGCTTCTCCATATTCTTAAATCGCGTGGTCTGTACGTGACAACTGTCAAAAAAATCACCGTACAACTCGTATTATCACCGCACAACTCGTATTATCACCGTACAACTCGTATTAACGAAATGGCGGCAAATTTAAATCCAGCGCTCTTGCTTAGACATCCTTTATATATGCTTTTAAGGTTAGCTTTTTGAACTGATTATACTTTATTTGTTCCACTATCCACTATCCACTGTTAACACATATTAATTTTACGATTAATATTTTGTTGATTGCCTTTCGCCTTTATAATAGCTGCCAATGTTTTTTTCATGCTAAAACCAAGTTGGACGTTTCTTGTGCAGTTACTTTACCCCTTCAATTAACAAAGCATCTTTAACAAAGCATGCAGGCATTACATTATGTTTTCTTATGCGACGTTCTATAGTAGGTCCCATAAGTGCTCGATGGGATTACAGCCTGGTGACTATGGAGGTGAGTGCAACAGCTTTGGAACATTGAATATTAACAATTCTTTTACTGTTCTCGCTGGGTCCCGGTCGAAACTGCATATTTTAAAACAGCGTAAGGTACAAAACGACATAGGTACAAAACATCATTTTTCTAAACGGAATTTTTCAAAACGACCTTTTTCAAAATTGCATATTTCAAAACGAGATACAGTGGGGCAATTAAGTATTTGAACACCAAACAAATTCTAGATATTTAAGTAACTAAAACATATTATAACAAATAAACGATTTTTTTATAACGTGCGGATAATTCAACAGATTTTATTAATAAAATAAAATAAAACATAAAATTATATTTGAATTTTTGACTCGATTTCATAGATGTGAAATTTGTAAGAATCCCAACAATCAGTTTCGAACGAATGAGATTATTGATTTGAAAAAATCAGTCGTCTCATCAGGTCACGAGGACTGATGTTGTATTATTTACATTGGAATATTGTCTATATACAGGGTGGGCCATCTAACTTTTTGTTTGAACTAGCGGTTATTTTGAGTATGGTAAGGTTTATGTCGCTTCTGATTTGACATAAATTAGTTTTATCCTTCCACTGAACGAAAATGGTTGTGTATTCGCTTGAGCAACGCTGGGAAATATTGAAACATCACTTCGAAAATCATGGTAATGTTGCAGAATGTGTGCGAAAATTGCGTGCGGTTTTCGGAAGAAACGAAGCGCCGGGAGCTCCACATGTGCGTTACTTAACACAAGCTATGCAGCCAACCAAGCGTACACCCGAAAATGTTGATGCTGTAGCCGAGAATGTGCGTGAGTCGCCGGGAACGTCAACTCGTCATCGTACTCAAGAATTGAACATTTCACGCACAACATTGCGACTAATTCTGCATAAAGACCTTGATATGACACCGTATAAAGTTCAATTGGTTCAGGAATTGAAGCAAAGAGACCACCCATTGCGTTTTCGGTTCGCTGAGTGGGTTTGCGATCGACTTGAGGAAGATCCCGATTTTGGCAAAAAAATCATCTTTTCGGATGAGGCGCATTTCCGCCTTGGCGGCTATGTAAACAAGCAGAATTGTCGCATTTGGAGCACGGAGAACCCGCACGTGATCGTAGAGAAGCCGATGCATCCTCAACGAGTGACTGTTTGGTGCGGATTTTGGTCCGGTGGCACATTGGGCCATTTTTCTTTGAAAATGAGCAAGGAGCCGCCGTTACTGCCAATGGTGAGCGCAACCGCGCCATGATAAACGATTTTTTGTTCCCGGCACTTGAAGAGGAGGACATAGGCAACATTTAATTTCAACAAGAGGCCGCTCCGTGCCACACAGCACACGTTTCAATTGATCTTTCGCGCACTGTCTTCGAAGATCGAATTATGAGCCGAAATGCTGTTGTTATGCATTGCCATTGAAGACATAATGCCGCATACCGTTTCCGTACAAGATACAAATGGTAGATGAAATTTTGCCGCAAGACTATGCAACCCGCTTAAGCTTTTATGCAAAATTAACCGAATTATTAACGGATGATCCTGATTTTATGAAAAAATTATAATGACCGATGAAGCGCATTTCCATTTAAGTGGTTATGCTAATAAGTAAAATTTTAGAATCTGGAGCACTGAAAATCCAAGAGTGATTCAACAGCGTCCGTTGTACCCAGTTAATCACAGTTTGGTGCGGAATATCAGCAAACAAGATCTACGGCCCGTACTTCTTCCAAGACGAAGATGTCAATGCATTGACCGTAAATGGTGAGCGTTACAGGACTATATTAGAAATGTTTTTGTTTCCTGAACTTGATAATACTCAAGAAATGTGGTTTCAACAAGACGGGGCTACGCCCCATACTACAAGAGAAACAATGAATTTTCTGCGAACGGTTTTTGGTAACCGTATCGTTTCACGATTTGGAGATGTTAAGTGGCCATCACGATCACCCGACTTAACACCACCAGATTTCGTTTTGTGGGGATATTTGAAAGATCGTGTATACGCAAATAAACCGCAAGGACTGCAACAACTAAGACAACATAATAAATGAAATTATTGCGATTGGTCAACCAGATTTGGCTTCAGTTATGGACCAGGCACAGCAAAGATCAGCAGCTTGCGAAGAGGCTGATGGCAGGAATCTAACAACTATTATTTTAAAAATTTAATTTTTGTTAAAACTCTTCATGATTAAAACTATCTTTTGTAATCAAAATTATTCATTTTCAATAAAAAATTAAAAAAATATATATCAAAAATACAATGTTCAGTGACGTATGGCCCACCCTGTATAAAACATGTAGATGAAATTTGTCATAATCAATTGTATTCAAAATCATTCGTAAATTCAACTCTACCATAGGAACATGTGAAATTTGATCTTAATGGGCCAATAAATAGACAAGTTTCTTTTCATTTGGCTTTATACTAGAATTTCATAAGTCGTTGAAGTTAGCCCGAAATATGTCAGCCCGAAAAAATGGTGCATTGCTCCGATAAAGTGTAGATATCCCGAAAAAGTGTAAATGTAAATAGAAAATGTAGCTCCATCCCGAATTAAGATTTCATCACGAATAATAAGCTACTATTATTATTGAAGAAAATGTAATAAACATTTTTTATTAAAAAAACATTTTTCTGTATCTTGCACCTTGCAGCTTCCATTATTAAGATAAAAAGTTAAGATTTAAAATAACTTGCAGACTAATAAGCACATTAAATTTATTAAGGAACGATTTAAATTTTCATCAATTGTAATAAATCATAGGACTCTACGTATGCAAATATTTATAGATATATAATGCACCTATTCAATTTAGAAAACTATATTTCAGCAAATAAATACAAAAAAATTCATAAATAATGAATATTTCAAACTACAGTGGATGGAGTGAGTTTTAAATTGCTTGTGCCTATACTAGAGTTTTATAACCCTTTCCAAGAGAAATTTACAAAATAATGAATATTTCGAACTACAGTAGAGTCTTAAATTCGCTTGAGCCTATACTAGAGATATTTATGTGTAGCTAATTATGCTTTATGGTCATGATATGGAGCAGTGGTTATCATGATATCTTGGTATAACTAAGACCTATCCGGCCGTATATGCCACTACACATAAATATCTCTAGTATAGGCACAAGCGAATTTAAGACTCTACTGTAGTTCGAAATATTCATTATTTTGTAAATTTCTCTTGAAAATGGTTATAAAACTCTAGTATAGGCACAAGCAATTTAAAACTCACTCCATCCACTGTAGTTTGAAATATTCATTATTTATGAATTTTTTTGTATTTATTTGCTGAAATATAGTTTTCTAAATTGAATAGGTGCATTATATATCTATAAATATTTGCATACGTAGAGTCCTATGATTTATTACAATTGATGAACATTTAAATCGTTCCTTAATAAATTTAATGTGCTTATTAGTCTGCAAGTTATTTTAAATCTTAACTTTTTATCTTAATAATGGAAGCTGCAAGGTGCAAGATACAGAAAAATGTTTTTTTAATAAAAAATGTTCATTGCATTTTCTTCAATAATAATAGTAGCTTATTATTCGTGATGAAATTTTAATTCGGGATGGAGCTACATTTTCTACTTACATTTACACCTTTTCGGGATATCTACACTTTATCGGAGAAATGCACCATTTTTTCGGGTTGACATATTTCGGGCTAACTTCAACGACTTATGAAATTCTAGTATAAAGCCAAATGAAAAGGAACTTGTCTATTTATTGGCCCATTAAGATCAAATTTCACATGTTCCTATGGTAGAGTTGAACTTACAAATGATTTTGAATAAAATTGATTATGGCAAATTTCTTCTACATTTTTTATACAGGGTGGGCCATACGTCACTGACCAATGAATTTCATCCAAGCTCCATCGCTCAAAAATCGTTCAAAAATTTCTTTCATGTCAAATTTCATCGTGTTCCGTTAATAAATAACCGTACCTGTTAATCGTATTTCAGAAATTAATGAAAAGATAATTCTAGATTCATAATCGATTAAAATATTTCATTCTATCTGGTGCAGTTTTAAAAATGCCGTTTTGAAATATGCCGTCTTGTACCTATGCCGTTTTGAAACATGCAGTTTTGAAAAATTTATTGTTAAAATATGCAGTTCTGAACGGATCCCGTTTTCACTGTATATTTTGGATCGTTGTCCCGTTGAAATATAAATTAATGTTTATTAAGGCCCATTTTGTCCACACTATCAAATAAATTGGTCTATAAAATGTCAAGATAACCATTTTTGTCCATCGTACTATTAATAAAGACTAAATTACCCACACTCATACACCCCACACCACTCATACCCCATGCGCACTCATACACCCCATACCAATACATTACCACCACCGTATTTCACGGTTAGTATAATATTTTCCTTATTGAATGAAGTATACACTTTTCTCGTTGTTTGCCAAATAAATCTTGCACTTGTTGAGTAATATTTGGAACTGTAATTTTGGGGTCCTTTTTTACAATATTAATAATAGCATGCTGTTTTCTAGAGAAAAATATCTTAGGACGACCGCTTCGTTGCTTTCTTTCCAACGTTCCAGTATGTCCATAGCTTTTAATTATAGATTGGACACTCGCATGATTTCCTTCTATGATCGCTCCAATTTATCTAAGAAAATTTTTCTCCACGAACAATTTTAATATAAGTTTTCGTTCTTCTAACGTAATTTCTGCACCCCTTTTCCCATATTTCTAAAATAATAACCATTAATAGATGTGATCGTCTTGGTCGAGACATTTCTGTTGAATGGTGATCAATCATTTGTGAATTTAAGTAATTACACACGTTTTCATCATATAAGAGACGATATACTTCTTTTCGATATACTTAATTTTAAAATGGAGCCGTTTAAACACTTAGTTATTTTTGGCGATATGAATCTTAACATGTATGTTAGCTCGGACCAGGATATAATAAATTATGAATGCCTTATTTCATCAAATAATTACAGATTATTAACAAAACTGCCAATACTACCGTTATTCAAAATGTTAATTACGGACTATAAGAAAAGTCACATTCGGATATTTAAATTAGACACCGTAAATATTTACTTCAGTGACCTCTATCGCTCTATCTGTCAGTGCAATGATCAAAACACATAGGAAATTAGTACTAATTATTATCTAGTTCAGTCATTCAATAAACCTTGGTTCAACCAAGTGGTCGAACATTCGAATGATCAAAAAAAATTTTTTTATAAACTCTATAAAAAATTTCCAAACAACAAATGTTTTAAAGATAATTTCCAAAATTATAGATCTCAATTTCGTAGGAAACTTAAGGAACAAAAAGTCTGGTACTATTCCAAAAAATTTAGTGATTATTGTGTGAAAAGTAAACTAGTGGGCTACGATTAACGAAATTGTGTACAATAAATGCCCGCTCACTATTAACAAGCCCATACAACTGATTGAGAATAATGTTTATGTAAATAACAACATTGATGTGGCAAATATCTTAAACAATTACTATCACTGTAGTTACAACCAATCTGGCAGACGGTTTAATAGTTAACGAGCTATGATTGTTACGAACTTAATGGTACTATGCTGGACGAATTTACACCTATTACTGACACTGAAACTGCTGGGCTGGTTAAAACCCTGGATAATAATTCTTCTATGGGTTATGATAACATTTCAGTGAAGCTTGTTAAGGATTTATCGCCAATGGTCATAGCATCACTTACAAAAAAAAATTAACCAGAGCTTCAAGGAAGAGGTGTTTCCTAACTATCTGAAGATTGCGAAAATTGTTCCTCTGCCCAAATCAGGTTGTCAATATGACAAAGCGAATACAAGATCAATTTCAGTTCTACTCATTTATTCTAAAATTTTCGGACGTGTTATTTATAATCCATTAGTAGAGTACCTTTCTTGTAACAATAGTCTAAACCCCTTCCAATTTGGGTTCCAAAAAAATTGTGGCACCCTGTCAGCTGTATTGAATTTCACTGAACAGGTATATCACAGTTTAAACTACAAACAACAAACAGCTACATTATTCTTGGATATCCGTAAGGCCTTTGACTGTGTAGCTTACACAATTACTTAATAAATTACTAATAGGTAACCTAGAAAAGATTGGTGTTAGGCATAATGTGTTGAAAATGTGGGGGGGGGGGAATCTAATGAGTTGATAATGAAATCGGGTGTGCCTCAAGGCTTCATATTGGGTCCTATTTTATTTTTAATTTATGTAAGTAAATGATATTTTTTCTTTAGAACTGCAGGAACGGTTCAATTATTTGCTGATGATACCGTTATTTTATATAACTCCTCATCACTGGCTCAGATACGTGATCATATGGAACACGACCTAACTTTAATTGGTCATTGGTTGGATCAAATTAGTCTCAGTTTAAATGAAGAAAAATGTCGTAGTGATAGCACCATCTATTTAGGTTTACATTTATCATCTAAGTTTGATTGTTTGATGCGGATATGTGAAGAAGAAAGTATCACCAATGATCGGAGTGCTAAAGCGAATTTCTTACTTGTTCAACGTTGTAACTAAGATTAAAATTTATCATGCCCATGTACTTTCTCATATGTTGTATTTATTACCAGTTTGGGGCTCATTAGCGGATACCAAAATCAAGGAGATTCAGACTCTCCAAACAAGGCTTTAAAAGCAATCTTTAATTTACCAAGGCTAACTCCCACAAAATCGTTATATAGCGTTGAGCTTCCCATTTACTAAGTTAATCGAATACGAATACATGTTCTTAACATTCAAAATTGAAAACTTGTTCATCAAATTTTCTAGTAACGAATAAGGCCATAACTAACCGTCAGAGTAGACCATGTGATCTGTATCACCTACCAAGCTTCACCTTATAGATGCAGCAATGAATTTCCTAGGGTCACTAAAAAAATGAGTGTTGGCTGCTTTAAAAAATCTGTAAGGGTCTTCTTATATGATGAATTTTGTAGAGAATGCGACCGTCATCAGAATATTATATCATAAATTATTAAATTCTATTGCTTCATGTTTTTAGGCTGTTGTGTGAGTGGGAGAATCTGGAATGTGTATTGCATTATGTACCTAGTTTCTATTTGACTGGGTGTTGTGTTGTTGTTTCCGGGATGTTCATTGTTGTTGTCTGTTTTATTCAATTATTTTATTTTTAGAGTATCATGTTTAATTAATTCTTGAAAAAAAAAATATTTCGTTGCTATTTTTTATTTTTATTTTTTGTATTTGAAAACTGTATTTTCTGTTTTACAAATCTGTTTTAGAAAATAATAAATAAAAATAAAATATAATATCAAACAGATTACTAAAACTCATAAATTTAAATACACTGGCTATTTTCGTAATAATTTATTATCGTAATAACAACAAAACAAATTACTAATATTAAATTCGCTCTCTTTCAATACGCAACACATTTTAAACTGTATGAGAAAACTTTCGACTAAAATTGTACGCTTCAATTTTTTTTCCGGGGAAGTCCTTAGTTGTAAAGATAAAACCGATTTAACGCTCGAATATTCTTGCCCACATAACAGAGAATCACATTTCATTTTTATGTTTAAAAAGAATAGAGCTTTTAACAATTAAGGAGACTTTGAACTAAAAATTTTTAAGTGTATGAAAACTTTTTTGATCGACTGTAATTCACAAAATAAAAAATTGATGTTACGTGGTTAAATGAAGTTTTAAATTGCACTAGAAGAGAACCAGAGTCTGGATGTGTTTTTATAAACCCCTTCGGAATTTTGGAAGAATAAATTTTTTAAATTTATTGGGTTCCAAATAAAAAACCAAAAACTATTATACAGGGTGGCTGAGACCAAGTGTTACCAAATGAAAACGCTGTAATTTTTTTAATTTTGATTATTTTTTATTGAAATTTCGTGGAATATGTTGGAAACATATTACATTTTATGAAAAACATGTTACTGTTCGATATGACCTCCTTTGGCGCTGATTATTTGATTCAGTCTTCCATAGAAAGCATTGCATGCTGACCGAACGTGAGCTTGCGGAATTTTATTCCATTCTCGAACAAGAGCTGACTTCAATGCATCAACACTTTCGTATTTTTTAGTGGACACCATACTCTCCAAAATGGACCATATGGAGAAATCCATGGGATTCAAGTCTGGTGAATATTGTGGCCATTCTTTCGACGAAATCAGCCGCGGAACGCAATTTTGTAAAAATTGCTGTGTCGCTCGAGCTTTGTGTGACGGTGCCGCGTCCTGTTGGAATGTCCAACGGTTCGTACCAAAGTGTTTACGTGCCCAAGGTAGCAAAGCATAGTTTAGGATCTTTTTGGCGGTACACCTCTTGGTTTACCTTGACTCCATGTTCTTGAAAACCAGAGGAGTGCGTCCATCTGCAGTCACTGCAGCCCAAACCATAACATAAGCTGGTGATTGCTTGCGCATGGCAACTCTTGTGTCCAAATTATCGTTGGACTTGTGCTCTAACCAAACACGATCATTTTTTTTATCCACATACTGTTGAATGGTGAAAATTTTCTCATCAGAAAAGACAATTTTTGGAGTCTCATCACGTTCGGCCAAGGCCTTCAATGCTCGTGTTCTTTCAAGCCTAACTTTTTTTTGTGCCTCCGTAAGATCTTGAACTTTTTGTATCTTGTAGGGCTTCAAGTGTAGTTCATTTTTCAATGTGGTTTGAATTCTGTATCGTGAAACATGTAGACGTGCGGCTAATTGATTGGCACTTTGACGAGGATTTCGTTGGATTCGTTTCTTCACATTTCGTATCATTTCTTTTGATGTTGCTCTTTTTAGGACCGCCTCTGTTGCGTTTAGCGATGCTACCAGTTTCGTTGTATCGAGTTATGGTTCGCTACACAAACATTTTATTCACATTCAAATGCTGGAGCTGACGAACTATTGCTGTTTGTGAATTTCCACCTAAATACAGTGCAATTACACTATTACGTTTGAATTCCATTACGATTTTTTTATGAAAATATTAATTTAGAACAATTATTTGTTGACCACATGTAAACAACTAACCAAACTTCAATCTGCCAAAAAATTGACGCGCGAAAATGACAACTACACAAATGACAGCAGAGTAAAGTCAGTAACATTTGGTCTCAGCCACCCTGTACATATTAGGCAGTTACACCGCGGTTCACTTGATTCAGGCATTTGCAATTTTACTTTTAAATGTAAAATTTACTGTAATTTCTCGTTGAACCAAGAATATATTTTTATGGAGAAGGAGAGAAATTATCACTCAGTAAAACAGTAATGAATAAAAATTCACACATAACAATCTAACTTCACTTTTCTTTGTTTTTTTGGAATATGTATAGTTTACCGGGTGACTGACACGAAGTGTTACTAGCTTCAAACTGGCATTGTTGACAAACCAGTGATGACAGAGCGCTCAAATTTACACTAATGAGAGTTCATTGCATTGTTTACAAGCGTACAAAAGCGGCAGAAAAATGACTCGTAAGGCGAACATTTCGCTCGAACGAATGCAGCACATATTGAAAGATTATCTTGGCTCTTGAAATTCTATAAAACGCATGGTCTCATCGATGCTCAAAAAAAAGTTAGAGTGGAAAGAGCAAAGGAGTTGTCACGCTTGCATGAAAGTGGCGATTTGACGAATTTGGTTTTCTCCGATGAGTCACCGTTCGTTATTGAGCAATATGTGAACATGCAAAACTACCGGATTTACTTGCCCGGCCGCTCTACTGAAAATTTGGACCAACGGATTGCCACTCGAAAAAAAGCGGCGCCGATGGTGATGGTTTCAAAAGTCGTTCACCGACCGTTTTTCCACTGCCCAATGGTCACCAAATTCACCGGATGCAAATTCACCAGATTTTTCGGTTTGAGGTATTTTGAATAGCAAGGTTGAGACAAAAAATACCAAAGTGTTGATCATCTCAAGCAAGCGCTTCGCCGGGAATGGGCTAAAATACCGCAGAGCTACGTTCGTGCTGCATGCAATAGCTTTCTCTGCCGTTTGAAGGCCATAATCGCGGCTAAAGGAGGCCAAATCAAAAACTGCTTATCCAATTCGAAAATTTAAATATTTGTGAACATTTTTTACTTTGATTCAATAAAATTCATCAAAAAATTAAAATTCTGTGGCGTTTTGTTTTGGTAACACTTCGTGTCAGCCACCCTGTATATCAAACGCATTTCATCGATTCACTTGAATAGGCGCATTGTAAAATTTAAGTATTTGTGAGTAAATTTCGGTGTAAGTTGCTAAACTTCGCCAAGTAGCACACGATATGGGATGTGCATCCGCAAACAATGAATAATAATTGGAAAGTTGTTTTTTCGGATGAAAAAAAATTTAACTTAGATGGACCAGATTCGCCATCATACTAAAAACGGAGGAGTATCAGTATGGGGTGCAATTTTATATTGAAGCGCTATTAAATTAAATTGTTTCCAATAAAATGACTGGAAATTCATATAAGGATATGGTGCAATCAGTTTTCCAGAAATTCAGGAGCTATCTGGGCCTCTTCAGTGCTGTAAAGTGCTTCTGTGCTGTAAAGTCGTGGATTGCGGATCAAAACGTTGAATTATTATCATGGCCGTCCATAGTCCCCTGATTCAAATATCATCGAATACGTTTGAGGCTGGCTCACTCTCAAAGTGTATGAAGGGGGTAAACAATACTAATCCAAAGAAGAGTTGATTGCTGAAATTGTAGCTGTTTGGGCAGAAATTTCATTGGACTACTCAAGGACAGGATCTTTGAAGTAATTTTAAAGAATGGGGATAGTACACATTACTAAAAATAGCTAGAAAGATTAAAGAATTTCGTAATAATTTTACGGTCAGAAAACCCAGTTTGCCATAGAAAACACTCGTTCGGGTGTATCCATATTGAAAGCGCAATCATTTGTTGGCCCAATCAGGCCTTTATTTTCTTTGGCCTTGATCTACGTAAATAAAATAACTCAATGAATAAGGATTTTAACCCATAAAAACTCCCTCGAAATATTCAAAATGAGACTAAAAATAGTACTAAGCAAGTGTTCCAATACAACGAGTGCTGGTACAAAATAATAAACAATAATATCTAAGATCATCTCCGGCGATAAGCTAAGATGAGGCACACATTTAATTAGAACTTGGAGAGGACACGGCGGAATAGATCATTAGGATCACGAATAGATCATTAGTAACATTTTTAATTTACCACAAATAGCTCGTTTTACAATTAATTAGATGCTAATGAAGTTTATTTAAACTAATGCAAAAACACATAATTATTGTAATAGTATTATTGATAGAAGGAAACATTCAGGCGAATTCATATTACGAAATTTCTACGAATGAGAAATATTCAAATTTTCCAAGAATTACATTGTTCCCTAAAATTTGGGTCTTTGGGAGGTGTCCCAAAGACCCAAAAGAATGTCAGTAACTTATGTGATTTTCTAATGTGTCTGACAGAGTGTTCTTTAAGATTTAAAATTGTAATTTTTAATGGGTCTTAGGTACATTCCAAAGTCATGCTAAGTGTTTACTAAGCAACACCTTGTCAGACCCTTTAGAAAATTATACAACTTACTAGGGAAACTCTTTTCTAAGACATGCACTAATATCACTGAAGTGTATGCAATCTACTTAAAGCCCATTTAAAATACTTATTTTTAAATCTCTTGGAGCACATTTCATTAATATACCTAAGGCCCATTAAAATTTAAGTCACATGAAACACCAAAATTTAAACCACATGGAAGCAATCCACCAGTATCTTAACTTAAAATGACTTTCGAATGTACCAAAGGCCCATTAAAACCCGCATTTTAAATCTCACGGAACACCCAGTCAGTACAATTGGAAAATCGTATAACTTACTAGGGACACTCTTTTGGGCCTAATTAGGCCCCCCTTCAGGCCCACTAAAAAATCACATTTTAAAATTACATGGAACACCCTGTCAGACCGATTATAAAATCATATAATTTACTAGACTCTCTTTTTCGTCTAATCATTCCACTAATATTACTGAAGGCCATGTTAAATGCTTAAAAAATACTTGAACTGGCTCTGGAATAACCAAAGCCCATTAAAAATCATCTTTTTAAATTTCATGGTAAACCCTGTCAGATCAAATAGAAAATCATATAACTTACTACAATAAGAAAATACTTAGAATGTCTTTCGAATGTACCTAAGACCCATTAAAGAACCACATTTCTAAATAATACGGAACACCCTGTCAAACACATTAGAAAGTCATATTAATTAATAGAGATACATCTTTGGGTTTAAGCACTCCACCAATATCACTGAAGCTCATGCTAATTGGGATGTACCGAAAGCCCATTAAAAATCAAAAATTTCAAATCTCATGGAATACCCTGTCAGACCCATTAGGAGCCCATATAACTTACTAGCAACCCTCTCTTGGGTCTAAGGACTCTACCAACATCCCTGAAGTTCATGCTAAATGAATAGAAAATACCTAGAAAGATTTTGGAATGTACCTAAGGGCCATTAAAATTTACATTTTTAAATTTCATGAAACACTCTGTCAGACCCATTAGAAAATCATATAACTTACTTATAATGATTTTGGAATGTACCTAAGCCATATAGCTTACTAGGGACACCCCTTTGCGACTAGGAACACTCCTTTGAGAGGAGGGAGTGAACCAATATTACTGAAGTTTATGTTAAATACAGGATGGCGCACGAATCGTGCTACAAAAACAAAACGTAATAACTTTTTTTCTGTGTGACTAATCGGCTTTATTTTTTTTTATTGTATAGATAATTCAATTTTATTTTTATTTAACTAATTAGTTTTGAAAATGATAGACCGTAAATGACCTCCATGCTCATTCACGCATGTGCGACACCTGATCAGAAAATTATTCATTGCGCACTGAAGGGTTGAAGTCGGGATCGCCTCAATTATTGTTGTAATGAACTGCTTCAATTCAGTCAAATTCCTTGGTTTCGTTTTAAACACCTCTTGTTTGACATAACCCCATAAAAAAAAATCTGGTGCAGTGAGGTCAGGTGACCTTGGGGGCCAGCGGAAAGTGGAGTTTCTGGATATTAATTTATTTGGAAATTTTCGTTGGAGCTCCTCCATAACCGGTCTGGCTATATGTGCAGTTGCTCCATCTTGCTGGAACCAAATGCTGTTAAAAGGGATACGTCTTCGCCGCAGTTCTGGGTAAAAAAAATCTTTCAACATGTTTAAATAACGGTCCCCATTTACAGTTACTGTTTCACCGTTTACTTCAAAGAAGTATGGCCCGACAATGCATCTTGATGAAACTGCGCACCACACTGTCACTCGTTCTGGGTGCAGTTCCGTCTCATGGAGTATTTCTGGACTAGTTTCAATCCATATACGACAATTTTGCTTGTTTACATTGCCGTTTAGATCAAAATGGACCTCATCAGACATAAACAAGCAATTTATGAAGTTGTTGTCTTCTTCGGCCATTTCAATAATTTTCCGGCAAAATTCCAGGCGAATAGGCAAATCCAGAGGTTTTAATTTGCTTGTAATTTGGATTTTGTACGGAAACAAGTTTAAGTCATCATGAATTATCCGTTGTAATGACCGTCTGCTAACTCCAATTTGCGCCGATAACTCTCGAGTCGAAACACTTGGATTTGCCTGAATTGATGATGCTACAGCTGCGATTGTGGCTCCGACCCGAACATAGGGATCTCGATTGTACGGTCTACGTGCGATGCTTCCAGATTCAGCAAACATGCGTACCAACCTCATAATGGTCCATCTACTCGGGGGAGTGCCGCCAAACTCCCGCCTAAATTCCCTCTGGACGGAAATGATGGACTGCAAAGCATGGTAGCGCTGCACTATCCAAATCCTCGTTTCGGTATTCCAAGCATCCATTTTAGTAAATTTAAATAATAATCTGCAAAATAAAAAAAATAAAAAACAGATTAGTCACACAGAAAAATAGTTATTACGTTTTGTTTTTGTAGCACGATTCGTGCGCCACCCTGTACTTAGCAAATACTTAGAATGACTTTGAAATGTATTTAAGGTCCCAATTTCAGAGAACATTGTATTGTGTTGCTGAATATGAATCCGCCCTTTCTCAATAGGTGTCATTACTAGTACTGCTTACGTGTACTATAATGGGCAATACTGGTACTCTATAGTACTTGATGTCAGCTGTCGAACGAATTTTATTCCAAATAAACTTCCCGCAAATGAAGTTTTATTGCACAGAAAAGTGAAGCGGAAACTTAACATTTGCTTGTGAAAATTTATGGTGAGCATGCTCTATCGAATACGACAATTTAAAAATGATGATTTTGGCATTGAAGATAAAAAGCATGGAAAACCATGCAAAAAATTTGAAGATGCTGAATTGGAAACGTTATTGGCTGAATATACTTCTTAAACACAATCAGAATTTGATGTAGCATTAAATGTTGATCCATCAAATGTTGCAAACCGTTTACAAACAATCGGAATGGTACGAAAAGCTAGCAACTGGGTCCCACAAGAATTAAAAGAAAGAGACCTCGAACGTCGAAAAACCTTTTGTGAAATACTGTTTCAAAGACAACAAAGAAAAGGTTTCTTGCACCGAATAGTTACTAGAGATGAAAAATGGATTTATTATGAGAATTCCAAACTAAAAAATCTTGGGTGAATCCTGGTGAAGCTGATCCATCGCAACCAAAGCGAGATATTCATTGCAATAACGTTATACTTTGTATCTGGTGGGATCAGAAAGGTGTGATATATAATGAACTGCTGGAATCAGGTGAAACTATCATTGGCGATGTCTACCGACGACAAATAAAACGTTTGGAGCGAGCTATAGAGGAAAAGCGATCAGAATGGGTGAATAGACACAACAAATTAATTTTTCAGCACGACAATGCAAAACCACATGTTGCAAACGATGAGAAAAATTATTTAAAAGGACAGGACCGGGAAGCTCTATCCCACCTACCGTATTCACCAGACATAACTCCTTCAGATTACTACTTATTCCGATGGATACAGTCGACCCTTTCTGAACAACTGTTCAGTTTTCGCGCAGTGATCGAATATTGGCTTATTGGCTGAAATTCTTTCATTTCCTAAATAAGCAAATGTGTTTTATTTTAATAAAAAAGGGCGGATTCATATTCATCCAATAATTCGTAGAAAATTTAAATACAAGGTTATCCAATTCAAGCTTGATAAAGTAAACTTAAAAAAACACACAAAATATTCGGAATGTATTGTAATTTTTATTTCATTTTACAGATTGATCCTTGCCATTTTTAGTTAAACAAGATATCATTCAAATGTCCTCCACGGGACTTCTTACAGGCCTTGATTCTTTTGCGGTAATTTTCAATGACTTTTCGGCACATTTCGGGCAGTATCTCGGCCATTACCTTACGAATATTAGTTTTCAATTCGTCAAGAGTTTGAGGATTGTTTGCGTAAACACGATCTTTCGCGTAGCCCCACAAAAAGAAATCCAAAGGCGTTAAATCACAGGATCTTGGAGGCCAATTGACATCAGCCAATCGCGAAATCAAACGTCCAGGAAATTTCTCTTGCAAAAGATCTCGATTTGCTCGTGTTACGTGACTGGTTGCTCCATCCTGCTGGAACCACATATCGTCAAGATCATAATCTTCGGTTTTCGTAAAAAAATAATCGGTTAACATGCGGCCATAGCGCTCAGAATTGACGGTAACGGTTCGTCCATGGTTGTTCTCAAAAAAATACGGCCCAATCACACCACCAGACCACAATGCGCACCAAACAGTGACTTTTTCCGGGTGTAATGGCTTCTCTACAATCAATTGTGGATTTTCTGAGCCCCAAATTCTACAGTTTTGCTTATTAACGTATCCACCAAGCGAAAAATGAGCTTCATCACTGAAGAAAATTTTGTTCGAAAAATCAGCATCGACGGCCTGTTTTTCCAACACCCAATTTGCGTATGTTCTTCGTTGTCCATGGTCAGCAGGCTTTAGCTCTTGTGTCAAATGGACTTTATACGGATGAAGATGCAAATCCAGATGCAAAATGCGCCATAATGAGCCATAAGATAGGCCTAAATGTTGAGCTCGACGAGGAATTGACAAATTTGGATCTTCTTCCACACTTTCAGCTACAGAAGCGATATTTTCAGCATTGCGAATGTTTCGATGATGCACAGACCTTACAATATCAGTAACAGATCCAGTTTGTTCAAATTAATTCACTGTATTCAATATGGTTTGCTTTGTAGGACGATTACGACGACCATAATCTACTCGTAAAGCGCGAAATGTGGATACGGCAGAATCACTATTTTTATAATAAGATTTATTAATTTTAACGCGTTGGTCGATTGTTAAATGCTCCATATTCTTAAATGGCAGAATGTCAACTAAATAAATGACAGCGTACTTGACGTTTATCTTTGACAGATGTCGGTATACAGATTTATCAACCTCGAATTGGATAACCCGTTATTTCACATTCGTAAAAATTTCGTAATATGAATTCGCCTGAATGCTTACGTGGATTAAGTTTGATAAACTTCATTAGCATTTATTTAGAGCCTCAAATTCATAAAAGTCAAATTTGGAAAATTATCTTTAATCCTATTACCACAACACAAACAATTTTAAAAATAAAATCTGAGCATAGAAGCCAAACGGAAAAATGAAAATTAATATATTTGACCATTACCATACACATATTGGGATGTACATATTCTAATTCTCCTAAATTATGATTATCAACTCTCTCTAAAAGGTATACAGACAAACACCAACAACAATATAAATATTTATATCCTAAATATCTAAGTCCCCAATAACAATAAGACAGAAAGTTCATAAATACTAAATTAGTAAATCCGTTTTTTGGTTTTGTTGAATATGAATGGAGTAGGATTCTGTGTTTGGTATCCTAATTTAGGACGACACTTTTTATTCGACATACATTTCAATTTCTATGCATATCCGTAGATATGTACACATATGAATTTTCTATTTTCTAATCCCATTTTCTTAGTATATAATATGTACGTAAGTAGCAACTATATCCTTAATGTGTATTTGTTTAGGTTCGTTTTCCCCTTTCTGGTCGTTACTGTCCCAAAAATGAAAATGAAAAATATCGTTTGCTTTATGTTTTGACAAGTTCTCATTAATCTTCATAAACAATAACAAAGCACGCAAATATAATAAACAATTTAGCACTCTATGTACGAGTATTTAATATTTATTATTTATATATCTCATGTTGTGTATGGCCTGGCCTGTATTTGCCTCTAGGTTAATTCACTAAATAATAAAAATTAATTTGAAATTAACAAAAAAAAAATTATGAAAATTTTCACTTTCACAAACCGTACTTATGTATATCCGAAAAATCTTTCAGATCTTTTTGATTTATGTTTGGTTTGAGATTTCATCTTTCATCTTACATTATGCCTTTGTTGTTGTTCTTGTATTCTCTATGTTTAATCATAAGTAAATAAAATAAACAAATAAATAAATATTTATGAGATTTTTTTGTACGTTTTGCCTTTTTATTTATTTCAATTCAATTCAATTGATATAATGTTGATGATTGAGTAATTCAAACAATGTTGTTTGAGAAAGGTGCCACTTTTGAACTTTTATTTTCCATTAAGTATTTAGGTACATATAACGTTATACAAGTGTATCTCGTTGTAAATACACGTACATTACATGTATGCAGACGTATAAGCATAAATCTTTAATGTTTTTTTTGTACATTTGATAAAACAATTTTATGCCACTTCTCATGATATATACGAGTATGTATGTCGGTCGGTTCGAATTATTTAATTTCGTTTTAGAAACATAATACGCGCTAAAACGCATTTATGGTTGTGCAAATTTATACCTGCTAGTGTAATAATAATTTATGATAGGTTATTGAGTGTTGATTAGATCAAACAATGATTTATGGTGCAGTTTATTTTCATTTAAATTGATTTGTTATGCATGTAGATAGGAAATATTTGAAATGTAATATGTTTCGTACCTTTTTGCTAAGATTGGCTTTGAGGGTAGAGTGAAAGCAAAATTGTCAGGACTTACAAGAAATATGAACTTATATTTTATATTCCAATACTGAAACTATTGGATTCCGTTGTAATACACGGAAAGAAGCCTGAACGTACACAGGCGTAGGATTAAAATATGTTAACTTGTTGGTTTTATATGAAATTACTATTTTATGACTTTGGATGGGATGGGTGTAGTTATTTTATTTGCACCAAAACCGTACTACTTCAATTATAATCAACATGACGTTTCGGCCATTTTCAAATATTTGAAACAATTTTGATTTTATAAAACTTTATCAAAATATAAAATGTTAAACATTTTTTTTATTATTATTATGTATGATTATCATTATGTATGGGCCGAAATGCTATTTATCTTCTAGAAGTTGGGGAACTGGTTGCAGCAAAACGAAAAGCAAGAAAGGCCTGGCAAAGAAGTCGAGCGGCATAATATAAAACAACTCTTAATTTTTTATCCAATAAACTAAAGTTGCTAATTAAAGAAATCAAAAACTAATCCATTAATAAAGACTTGAGTGGCCTTACTGGGGAAAGATATCGAGTACTTCTTTTGGAACGCGAAAAAAGTTTAAAACGACTTAAATTACACATTCCTCCAGTAATAAATGAAAATGGCACATGGGCTATAAGTGCAAAGCAAAAAGCTTCGTTGTTTGCAACCCACCTTGAGAACACGTTTCAGCCTCTACCTAGACAAACTGCAGAGGAAAACATACCACCAGTATATAAAATGGATAATTGCAATATATCTCCTGTCACATTCCAAGAATTAAAAGAGGAAATCAATCTCAACCTAAATACAAAGAAATCTCCAGGATATGACTTACTTACAGGACAAATTGTAAAAGCTCTTCCTGAAAAAGGTGTAAACTACTCCAAATAATTAATGCAGTGTTCAAACTTAAACACGTTCCAAATCAATGGAAAGTAGCAGAAGTAATTATGACACCTAAACCAAACAAACCACTAAATGGCAAAAATTCGTATAGGCCGATTTCCTTACTCACAATAATTTCAAAATTATTCGAGAAACTACTCCTAAAGAGACTAAAACCAATAATAGCAGAAAGAAATCTTGTTCCGTCACATCAATCTGGCTTCAGAGAAAACCATTCAACAATGGAACAAGTACACCGTATTACAAACATAATTGAAGACGTACTTGAAAAAAGAAAGTATATTCAAGCGTCTTCTTGGATGTGGCACAGGCCTTTGACAGAGTATGGCATAAAGGTTTGGAATATAAATTACAGACTTACCAAAGCAGTTTTATGAAATTCTAAAATCTTACATAACTAATCGACACTTTCGGGTTAAATTAGATGGCGAATACTCAGAAATAAAGAAAATATCAGCAGGAGTACCACAAGGTAGCGTTCTGGGACCAACTTTATATGTTCTATACACCTCGTACCTGCCAACGATAGAGGAGACTAACATAGCGACGTTTGCGGATGATACGGCCATCTTAGCAGTTGCTAATTGCATAGAAGAATCTACAAGCAAATTGCAAAGAGCTACTAATATTGTCAGTACCTGGACCAAGAGATGACGAATAAAACTTAATGAAACAAAATATGTTCACGTAAACTTTACCAACCAGAAGGTCAACTGGATACCAGTAGAACTGAACTCCCAGCAAATTCCCTATGCAAATAAGGCAAAATATCTAGGCATGACTCTAGACACGAAACTAAAATGGAAAGAGCATGTGAAAAAGAAAAAACAAGAGTTAAACATCAAATACAGAAAGATGGATTGGTTCTTAGGAAGAAATTCTGAGCTAACTCTACATAATAAATTGCTACTATACCGGCAAATCCTAAAACCTGTGTGGACTTACGGTATTCAGCTCTGAGGCTGTACAAAAAAAACCAATGTCAATATCATCCAGTCATTCCAAAGCAAAATCCTTCGTGGAATAGTTAATGCACCACGGTACATAAGAAATGACAACCTCCATAGAGACCTGAAGATGGATTTCGTTAGTGAAGAAATAAGCAAACACGTGAGAAAACACATGCAACGTATTAGTATACTCCAAAATACTGAGATACGTCGTATGTTGGATGATTCAAACTCAGTAAGACGGCTGCGAAGGAAGAAACCGCATGATCTACAAGTTCCAATCAGGATCGACTAAAAATATAATAAAATTGTAAAGGGGACTAGCCAAAGGGCTACAACCCTCCAAACAAGAATATAAATTATGAAAGATAAATTACAGATGAACAACCTCACAGAATAGCGGATGTAATTGAAAATGCACTTGAGAATAAGAAGATATGCTTCAGTATTTTCTTAGATGTAGCTCAAGCTTTCGACAAAGTTTATCATCAAGGGCGTGAAGTTAATAAACTGCATCGAGACCTACCTAAGCAATTTTATCAAATTCTTAAATCCTATACAGATATCCTAGCAGTTAGAAAACGTATATCGGAAGCAACAAGCTTACTTCAAAATGTAGTTAACATAGAGAGTAACTGGCTTATAAAATGGCACATCTTCATCAAAATGTAAACTGGATTCCAGTGGATCTTAACTCAAACCAAATTACATATGCAAATACAGCTAAATAAATTGGAATGACCCTCGATATTAGGCTAAGATGGAAAGAGCATATCAAGAAAAAAAGGAAGAGTTAAACATCAAATACAGAAAAATTTACTGGCTCATGCGTAGAAACACAATTAAATTTAAATGGCACAAAAAAAATAATAAGTCAATATACATAAAAAATCCGACCAAGCGCGAGTCAAACTCGCGTGCTTTCCATACAATATATAATATAAAAGGGCTGATAAAATGATATATATAAAGTTCACTTTTAAGAATAATATCTGAGACATGACGGTACATCTTGGAGATTTGACTTTAAAGTTTTGCTTAACTTGGAAAAAAATTAAGTCCTAATGAGCTTGTTGTTCACAGTTGATGTTATTGGTTAGTTGTTGCACACAATAAAATAGTTTACACCCTGCAAGCGATATTGATATTAATCCATTCCATGCGGATGAAGAAGAAATAGAAAGAGAAACAAATTGGGTATTGAACCGGAATAAAAGACCAAGTAAGAAAAGGAAAGCTCAACACTCACCAGAAATGGCAGTAACTTTACCATCAACTTCAAAAGAGGTTTATAGCGGGTAGTGTCTTCAACTATAAGAAACTATTTGATAACCATTTTGCTTGAGATCCTCAATAATTTCCTCTTTTGCACAGGTTGGGTGAAAACCTCTAGCCATAACTTTAATTGGGCGATCATTCTTATCCTCATAGGTAAACCACTGATGCCCCTCGGAATTAAGCTTTGTAGCCAAAGCTCTATAAGTTTCAGAGTCTACAACATTAATTTTCCAGACGCCGTTGTTTAGAAATACGAGTTTGTACTCGGCTATAATAATCGATTTCATAATCGATTGTATAGTGGAGAAATTTGATATCTCGGCGACATTTATTGGTGGAGGTGATTTTTCTTTCGGTTTAGCTGGTTGTTGTTCTAGAGCTAGTTGATTCTTGATGATTAATTGATTTTTGGAAACCTCTTTTGAAGTTGATGGTAAAGTCACTGCCATTTCTGGTGAGTGTTGCGCTTTCCTTTTCTTACTTCTCTCCATGTCGTCCCAAGTTCTGCACGTGTTTCAACTGCTTTTTTGAGTTCTTCATTTTCTTGCTTTAAAATTGTAAATTCTTCTTTCAATTTAATAGTAAATTCTTTTATTTCTCTTAGTTGCTCACGGAGTTCGGCATTTTCCTCCTCGTACTGAAATATATTTCCAGTTGAAGATCTTGGTGATCTTGATAATTTAGAACTTCGTCCAAATGGGTTAAACAATGATTGGCCCACCCCAGAATCTGTTGGGCCTGCCTCCGAAGAGTGTGGATTTGGCAGCATATTTGCTGCTGTACCATCTGGGGTATTACATTCCGTATTTCTTGTACTCATTGTTTGTTTTAGCCAATTTATACCACTGGCATTTGGTCCCCGGTAGCACTTTGCTACTGTTGAAGCAGTACCCGCCCCTCTCGACGGAGACGCGGCTACCTTGGTGTTACCTAAGTGTACACAGAGACAGCCGAAGCCCTCTGAGTACCCTGGGCTGAGTGGCCAAAAAAAATACAAAAAAATAAGTTATACACCCAATAGTTAAAATTCAGAACAAAGTATAATCAAACTTACTATGAAACAGCGAATTAGAATTTATAATAAGAATTTTGTTCGTGCTTATGGAAATTGCCCATGTTATTTGAACTTAGCTATTTCGTCACCGGCTTTGGTCAAATGTGGTGGCAGATTTAACAACACGAATTTAACGAGTTCTGAAGTCTTGTCATGTGGAGTAAAATCCAATATTTCTTAATCGATTGTGGTCAAAACCGGCGTGTAGTGCAGAATGAGGAATACAACATGAATTCCGAATGAAGTTCTGATATTTGGTTCACAGGACGGAGCTTGGTTAGCTATATCTAACTAGATTTTTGGAAAAATTTTGATTCTTGATCTATTTCTCACCCAACTATGGTCAAATCTTGTATGTATTTACGATTGCTGGTATTTTAATAAGAATTTTGAGTGAAATTCTATGAATGATATCATGCGATTGGGTTGGATTTTCACGTGAATTTTAGTTCAAGTTTTTTAATTTTGTCTTGTTGAGTGGAATTTGATATTTATTATCCAATGGATTCAATTTTAAGGATCAGATTAGAATTTAATTATGTACTAAGCTCTGAAATTTGGCCTACCTAAGTTGAACTCGGTCATTTCTTAGCCGAGTTACAAACTTTTGGATTTAACAGGAATTTTGGCCGATTTTTTTAAACTTCGCCATTCTTTAAACAACTTGCTAGAACATGAGTATGGTGAATGGAACTTAATAATTGATCAACCGATTTTGGCCAAATTTGGATTGGAGGATGTGATTTAATATTAATTATGAACGAAATTATGTAAGTTGGGCATGTTGAGTCGAATTCGATTATTCCTTAAATGACTTAGCACAGACAAATAATCTGTGTGTAAGACAGGCTTGGGGTAAAAATATGAAATTTAAATAAACTTCTAGAAATCTAGAATATGCACTCTGATGGAAGTTGGCCGTTTCTTAACCGATTCTGATTAAATTTGACGTTGATGGATGTGATTGGAATTTTTATATGAAATTGAACTAAGTTGCACACTAACTAGTAAGGTAAAACTTTAATTTTAGGATGACATTGTGAAAAGTGAACTTTTAAAATCTATTATGAATGATATTCCTCCTGGGGCCGAACTGTTCGGAGCTTGGACATTTCGTTTAAAGTTTAAGAATGAGATTGGTAATCTAACATAAATTTTTAACGTTACCGATCATGCACAAATTTAGTGAGTAAGATAAAATTTGTATTCTAACAAGAAATTTGAAAACTGGCATTCCAAATAAAAAAAATTCCTAAAATCACTCCAATCGTCACGACTCCAATCACGAACCCGATTCCTCCTGGGGCCGAACTGTTCGGAGGTTGGACATTTCGTTTAAAGTTTAAGAATGAGATTGGTAATCTAACATAAATTTTTAACGTTACCGATCATGCACAAATTTAGTGAGTAAGATAAAATTTGTATTCTAACAAGAAATTTGAAAACTGGCATTCCAAATAAAAAAAATTCCTAAAATCACGACTCCAATCGTCACGACTCCAATCACGAACCCGATTAGTTCAACAATTATGAATAACTTTTTGTAGGTAAAGAAGTTTTTGAAAAATTGAAGTTTTTTTAATATGGCAACACTGCACACAAAATTTTTCTACATGCATTGTATGTGGCTGGCATTAAGACGGAAACTTACAATGTAAATACATGCTCCCATTAAAACGTATCGTTTTGTTTTGTCGTGGTTCTGTTTCTCGCCTATTTAATTCTTAAGCGACCAATCCAAGTGCAATACAAAAACAAATTTAAATTCTTTTCGAAATGATTATTTTTTCAAAATTATTTCGAGCAACTAGCATTCATTCTATAACATCACAAAACAATAAAATAAAAACAACAAAAAACTGAAGAAACATAATCAACTTCCGCGGTTTAAAAAACATAACACAACACACTTACTGTAAATTCAAGAAGAGTCAATGTCTTTATAAACTATACTAAAACACTTTATGATGATGCTTTCTTTATAAAAGAAATATGTTCTTAAAATTTCAGAAAATCATCGTAGTCATTTGTTTTAAAAGAATTTGTTCTGTTCTGTGTGTTTAATACGCTGTGTGTGCGCGTTCACCACACCAGTTGAAGGTCAATCTTTTATCTTATATTGTTAAGATTAAGTCTGTTTCAGAGACTATACACAGAGGATTTATTCCTTTTGAGATGGGTGATGATACTTTGTTCAGAACATGTTAATGCGCGCTATACCTGTAATGAAGTCGTGTTAAAAGCTGCTAACGTAAATACTTTTTATTATACAACAATATAAAAAATTCATGTTGTCTATACTTAATATACATAAACATATACATATTACATGTATGTATATCTTATGGGGACAAAATATTTTATGTTGCTCAACTCTATTGTTTACATGCGTTCGAATGTGAAAAATTATTTTGTTCCTTTCGACAAACAATTTAACCATATATACGTAAAGGTCCTCGAACGTCTATTATACGGCGTTCGAAGCATTACTCATTCATTGTCTTCTGTATAGCTTTATATGTATACTGGGTTCATTGCTGAAGCGATATATGGACGGGAATATGTATAAGATAAAAAAAATGAATTGAACAAGGGTGGTATAGCATAAATTAGAGTCACGAATTTCATTTTCAAATATATTTGTGTTTTATATGTAGCATGTACATAGTAAAACATATAAATGAAAAATTGATTTTAAATGTTTTTTATGGAATGGAAGTCGTCTTCTACATCGCGCGCTTTATCCATATTAGATAGAGAAGTTATTTTTTATAGAAGGATGTTCTCAATATCAAACGTTTTTTGTCACAAACAAATAGCAGGTTGATGTTAAAGAGGCAGACTAATTATTATATTTACCAGTTCGTTTGTTGTACAAAGTTTACTGCACTTGATAGATAGATTTCCTTGACATTTTGCTATCAAGATACGATTTTTTAATTCCCACATCTCTCATGTTCTGGATGCATATGATGCATAAATAAGCTACTTAACAAATCACGAATGTAATACTGTGTAATTATGTTTCAGATTTATGTCAGTAATAACGGATTGAATTGGAATGATAATTATACCTATACGTACACTTTTTGTCTACAATCAAGGATAATTTTAGCATTGTAATCTTGGTAGTGGCTATTTGTTGACAAGAAGGTTATAATATCTGGAAGGTATCTTCCAATGCAAATAATTTGTTAGTTAGCTCCAACTACTTATTATCTTATTATATATACTCAGCAAATAACCAAAAATAATTAATAAGCACGCGATATTAATTTGACTCAATCAATTTTTTGTTAATTTATTAGAAAAATTATTATTACTAAATTTTTAGAGAATGGAGTATTGAATACACTGCGCTCGAAATATATAAGTATTCCCTTTATTTTATAGAACATATTTCAGATGGAAGCCAAATCGCGCACATCAGGTGAATCAATTTTCTATTTTTAAAAGGCTTTAAAAACTTATTTAATGAAAATATATCTATTTACAATTTACTAAAAGAAAACTCCGTTGATGTTCTACTAGCATACACATTTTTCTTACTAAACGATCATGCGCAGTCAGGAAAACACATGTTCCATTGTTTATTCATAGACAGACATAAAATTTAGAGATTTATTAAACTTCAGTTAAAATTAAACTTTGATTTACTTAGATGAGTTTAGAACCCTATTATTGGGCTAGTTTTCCGGACGTTGCGATTAAATTTGAAAAACCAAAAAAGAACCACCATGTTTAAATTTATTAAAATCTTCAAATTCTTGGGCGTTTTCGTAAATGCTACCTACATACATACTTTTTAACGTCATCACAACAATTAAAGCTACTACGGAAGATGTCACTTCCGGTACACTGATTTCCGTCAAAATTCCCTAGGGTATATAAATTTATGAAAAAAAATTATGAAAGCTGTAGAGGTAAAATTTTTTAATAAAATTAAAGCTTTATCAAACCACATTTCTGCTTAGTTTTTTCGTAAATGCTACACTTGTCAAAATATTTGCAAAAAACTATAGAAAAGAGAAAGTTGCCACTTCTGGCACACAAATTTTCTTCACATTTCACTAAGATCTTTGAATATATGGAAAAAGCTTAAGTAAAAATTTTCATCCCGATCAGCTAATTTCTCTGGGCCAAATTTTGGTGAAAAATTTATCAAAACTCGTCATTTTCGCTTGTTGTATCTCACCATTTTCCAATTTTAGAACAATGATCTAAACTAATTTTGCGGCAAATATAATTTAAATTCTATTTATTGAATATGAAATGTAGGGTTATTCCGGATTAAACTAGGCGCATTATTAGTTACGTGAGTTTTCTTTTGGGAGCGCCCCAAAATCTTGCATTACAAAATTTTGCAAGTACAAAATCTTACATTAAAAACTTCAACATAATCTTGAATTTCCTAAAAATTTATAAATTCTCAATATACAGAGTGCCCCAGAATGAATGGATAAGCCTGAAACACCTTATAGTAGAGCTATTGGGCACTCAGAATAAAATACAAAAAAAACATATCCCAAGTAGTACCTAAGATATTTGTTTCACGTTACTTTACGTTTCCGATCACGGCCACAAATAAATTAAATCCATCGGTTTTTTGGTGTTATAAAATTCTTAATGGACTATACTAATAGATATACAGTAAATAGTATGAGTAGCTGTTGCACTTTTTTGAAAAAAAAAATCTAAATTTCAATTTTCAGCATGGAATGTGGTAAATATTTTTTTTTATAAAAGTTTGAGCGTCTTTGGTGAAAAAAAATGTATGAGAACCTAAGTGGCCAACTATTTTAAAAACATGCGTGTTTAATGCAGATTCTAAAATGGTATAATACATCTTTTTATCTAATGTAAATACGAGGTTATTGCTATTAGTATGCAGAAGGAGTAAATTCGATTAAACCGCAAAATTTTAAAAATTGGATTATTTCTTGTCTTAAACTGCACCTGATCATAAGGGCTTCATAAAAAACAACGTTACACATTGATAATACTTTATTTAACCTATGTACATTTACAGAAAATGCTCAAACTGCCTGCCACCGACTGTGATACACGCCCGACATCTCCGAATAAAAGCTCTTTTGAGAAGTCGCACATAACGCCGTTGAGTAATTTTTGAAGCGGCTTCCTGGACACGGCTACGTAACCCTTCTAAACTCCTGATCAGTTTAGAGTAGATCTCTTCTTTTAGGCAGCCCCAGTAAAAAAAAACAGCGGATTTAGGTCCGGGGAATGTGGAGGCCAAAAAATGGACCGTAGACGGCCAATCCATCTATCTGGATATGTGGAATTCAAATACGCACGAACGTTTACTGCGTAGTGTGCAGAACACCCATCATTCTGGAGCCAAAGGGATTCTCTCACCTCCTCGGATACCTCTTCCAATAAATTTGGCAGATCATTTTGAAGAAAGTCCAAATAGCTTTGGCCAGATAAGTTCCCGGGCAGTTCAAATGGGCCAATTATCGTTCCGTTCAATATGCGCCGGTCCAATAATTTAATTTGAATTTGTACTAGAATCTGTTTTTTCGCATTAGATGAGGGTTCGAAAGTTGCCAGCTGTGAAGATTGTGCATGTTAAAGCATCCATCTCTATTCAGTGTTGATTCATCGCTCCATAGAATATTATTAAAGAATTGCGGATCTTGATCTATTTTCTCAAGCATATGTCGGCAAAAACACAATCTTGCGTAGTAGTCTCTTGGTTCCAGAGTTTGCACGCGTCTATTATGGTAACGGTGGAACTTATTTTCTTTTCAATACACGGTGCACATTCGATTTTGCGATTCCAGTGCGTCCTGCTATTGCTCTTGTAGAGGTAGACGGCTCAATTTCCTCAAACACCGTTTCTTCAGTGTCAATATTAGCGACTCTTCCAGTGCTAGTACCACCAACACCGCTGCCAGGTAATCTTCTTTTCGAGTAATAACCGTGGACTCTGATGAATACGCGATAATCTGGGTGACGCGCGTTTGGGTATCTTTCCCTATAAAGGGACCAACCATCTGTTGTGTTCCAACCAATTAATCTATTGAACGATCAATAGATTAATTTTTATTGCCTATTTTTTGTCCCTCCTTCATTGATTTTATTTTGCTTATTTCTACTATATATAACTAAATTTTTATTTTTACCAATCAGTAGATACTCCTGATGATGACCTAACAAGTCGAAATTAATCGAGTAATTTTTTAAACATTTTTGAAAAAAAAAAAAAAAAAGTTTTGTGCGAAATAATAAACAAGTGTTTATTAAGTGTTAATGTGTTTATTAAGTGTTAATGTGTTTCGCCAAGTACCAACGGCGCATAGTGTTAAAAGTAATTATAAAGAGACTTACCAAAGCAGTTTTATGAAATACTAAAATCTTACATATTTAACAGACAATTTCGTGTTAAATTGGATAACTTTATAAGTTCTATATACCTCCTGCCAACGATAGAGGAGACTAACATAGCAACGTTTGCGGATGTTACGGCCATCTTAGCATTCTCTGATAGCATAGAAGAATCCACAAGCAAATTGCAAAGAGCTACTAATATTGTCAGTACCTGGACGAAGAGATGGAGAATAAAACTTAATGAAATAAAATTTGTTCACGTAAACTTTACCACCAAAAAGGTCAGACGCGAAACTAAAATGGAAAGGCTATGTCAAAAAGAAAAAGAAAAGTTAAACATTAAATACAGAAAGATGGATTAGCTTTTAGGAAACTCCGAGCTACATTTCCATAATAAATGCTACTATACCGACAAATTTTAAAACGGTATTCAGCTCTGAGGCTGTATAGAGAAAACTAATGACAATATCATCCAGTCATTCCAAAGCAAAGTCCTACGTGGAATAGTAAATGCACCGTGGTATATAAGAAATGACAACCTCCGTAAAAGACTTGACGATGGATTTCGTCAGTGAAGAAATAACCAAACACGCGAGAAAATACAAGCAAGTATTAGTCGACACCAAAATGTTGAGATACGTCGTGTGTTGGATTAGTCAGACACAGTAAGATGGCTGCTAAAGAAAAAAACCTCTTGATCTACTAGTTCTAATCTAGATCGACCAAAAATATAATAAAACAGTAAAGAGGGCTAGCCAAAGGGCTACTTGTAAATCAGTTGTAATAAATAAATATAATTTTTAAAAAATTAAAACCTGATATAAAATCGGAAGACATGAAAAGTGATTTCTGTTGTCATAGTATTATAATAGGCGGTACCACATCATTAGCTAAGCCGCAGTGATAGCAGGTTAATTAACTTCCAGTTAACTACTACATTAAATTTGGTCGTACTGTGAATTACATTTTCACCATTTTTCTCACGCAATTTTCCGTAATAATTAGTTTCCACTAATAACGAATTGAATTCAAGTTTTATTTAAATTTAAACGTTAACGTTTAACACGTACGTACAAACGTACAAGGTACAGAGGAATTTTATCTTAATATGTCTCTACAATTTGAGGGATCCGTAACCGAAAACCTTTGGGCCAACTCCGGTTGAATGGAAGCAAGTCAAATGGACTGGGGTAGCTGGCTTATTATTAATAGCACAGATTTTGTGGTCTGTCATTGCAATAAAATATGGCACACTAATGAACTTTGATATTTTATAAGTAAGTAATAAGCATTCGAAAGCAAAGTTAAAGCGCGAGATGATGAGTATCGAATACCAGGAAACTTCGGAAGTTGGCACAACAAATGGTGGAACACTCTAGTTTGTTACCCTTTAAAAACACAATATTAATTAGTAAATTTGAAAAATAAACGTATTATAATTATAGGTATCGAACATCGCAAAAACATCGCCTACGAAAAGACTCATTAAATTTTTTTACTACATGAATAAGAAATTTACTTAATAAAAATTACTTGCAACATTTTTGATACTAAAATTCATAACAAAATTTGTAACTTTTATCCAACGGATTATCTTTAGTAGTATGCAAAAAATACTCGCATATCTGAATAAAAAATAATCCAAGCCGTTAAGTTTAAATCCACGAAAATGTCTTATCACCATCGCCTTGAGTACTTTTCACTTGCAATGTTAATACTGTTAGTTATAGAGCACCAACAAAAACAAAAATCACAAAAAAGAAGAAAATTAAATGAAATATTTATGAATTTGCTATTACTTATTGCTTGTCAGCTTCCCATTTCTCTGCGCTTTTCCATAGAATATTTCCTCGTTAGTTACAAGATAGAGTTCCACAGAAAAAACCCAATACCAAAATAACAAAAAAGTAAAAAAAAAGGATTTATTATAATTTATGTTAAATACTTAAGTTCGTCATAAAGGAATAATTTTTCGTTGAAATAAGACAACGCAAAGAATGTGATTTTTTCATTCTCCGAGGAAAAATTTTCAATGCTTTCCATGTGTATAAACAACAACAACAACAAGCGCAGGGTTGATGTGTTAGGGAAATGGAAAATAGAGTGAACAAAATTAATTAAAAATTATTATTAAAATGATTTTTCATTAATTTAATTTTATTGTGTTTTCTTTTTGTGTGGGGCTGCGTGCGCTTACGAGTATGTTTTATAATCCCGGTTTGAGTAAGCGAACGTTATAAGTTTCAAACTAGTACCTGCTTCAGTGTGTTAAGATGTATGTGCGTATACGTATAACCCAATTACAAAAGGCTAAACTAAAAATGCCCGTATTGAGACGAATGTCCTCACCCATCACGAGTAAAGTATGAATGTTACTTTGAAAGAATAATAAACCTTAGTAGACGATTAAAGCTGAGTTGCTAAGAGCTTTGTTTTATCACCATTATTTAAGAAACTTACATCTAATTATCGTCAATGTTGCTAAGTAACAACTTAGATTAACTAAATTCAATAAGTACCCTCTGGAAAAACTTGAATTTGCAAAGAAATTTTTAAATTTTTCGTAATGTGTCGAACTGATTTGAATTTTTTTTTCAAGTGTACTGAAAGAATTTTGCTAAACCAGTTTTACCAACCCGCGATCTATCCAAGCAATGAAGGCTTCTGCCCATCGACGTTATAGCCTCGACAGACTGAATATTAATTAAACTGGTTTAGCAAAATTCGGTCAAGTACTCTAGGAAATAAAATTCAATTCAGTCCGATACACTACAAAAAATCCAAAAATCTACTAGCAAATTCAAGTTTGTTCATAGGGTGCTTGATTGAATTTTGCTAAACCAGTTTAACTAAACTGCAGTCTGTCCAGGCTATTAGGCTAGATGAAACAAAACACATTTTTATCGTAGATTTAAAATGAGTACTAAACTGTTGACATAAACTACATTAGCACAGGTTTACTTCTTGAGAGAAGAGTGAGCGCCTGATGTCTTTCTCTATGCCTTCGTGCATTTTCTGGATTTCCTTCGAGGCTAAGTCCATTTTAAAGTCTGTATGGAAGGTTTTTATTCATGATGTACCGGAATGCACCAACTATATTTTAATACTTTTTTGGTAATTTGTGCTTGCTTTGTTTGGTACGTCCGCAAAGCAGAAACCGTAAGTTCAGACCGGTTTCAACATTTGCCTAAAAAAAGTAAAAGCAAAGTATGTTAACAAAGGGGAATTTTTTCCTATCAACCAATACATTTTCTTGTATTTAAGCTCCTAGTATTGTGTTCATATGCGGTATCATTTCTTGCTTTATGATAACCGACAAAATGAATTGATAGGACATTTCTTAATGTAAACTAAGTCCCTTGTGCATACTCCGGAATCATAATTACTTCGGTAATTCTCTACAAACTTGTTACAAATTGATATCTAAAATAAATGTAAAATTTAACCCTTTAACTGTTTAATTTTATTTCGAAAAACTTCTTCTCCTCCTTAATTATTTAGTTGTAGAGTAGACGATAATAAAAGGAGTTTTTAGAGGTTCACAATTTTAAATTAAAATGGAACAAAGAAAAACATGTTGAATATCAGTGAAACTAGCTTTATTTGATAGATAATTTTATGGCATTAGTGATTGAAAATGATTTCGGCCATGTGGCCGCCGCGACTGGCGCGTACATGGCGTAATCTGGAGGTCCAATTTTCGATCACTCTTCGCAGCAATTGCGGACGTATCTCGCTAATAACTCGCCGAATGTTGTGTTCCAAGTGTTCAATCGTATCGGGTTTATCGGCGTAGACAAGTGACTTAACATATTCCCAAAGAAAATAATCTAATGAAGTTAGATCACACGATCTTGTTGGCCAATTAACAGGACCATTACGTGAAATTAGTATTTTATCAAATCTTTATTTGAGTAAATTGGAACTACATATCAGCAAAATTGATGCTAGCCAATTGGGGTACAAACGAGTTACAAATCATGTGTTCACCGTTGACTGTAACATTACGCCCATCATCGTTTTTGAAGACATATGGACCAATGATTCCGCCGGCCCATAAAGCAAACCAAACAGTGATTTTCTCTGGATGTAATGATGTTTCGACAAAGGGTTGCGGATTATCTTCACTCCAAATCCGACAATTCTGTTTATTAACGTACCCATTCAACCAAAAGTAAGCTTTATCGCTGAACAATATTTTGTTTGGAAAATCAACATCAATATCAATTTGTGCTTCAGCCCATTGGCCGAATTGGTGACATTTGCAATTGTCCGATGGCTTTAATTCCTGCACAAGTTGAATTTTATAAAGACGTAAACCAAGATCCTTAGATAAAATCTTCCATAAAGTGGATGGACTCATCTCCAATTGCTGAGAACGACGTCGAATTGATTGATTTGGGTTTTCCTCAATGCTACGCTGTATAGCGTCTATTACTCGTTCGGTACGCACTATTTAATATCTTAATGCACGATGAGTTTGGCGAACTGAACCATTATTTTGATAAAAAAATTAAACAATTTGCAAGCGTTGCTTTGGTGTGGGTCTATTCATTATGACATGACAAATCAAACCAATGACAAAGCAAATGTCAGCTCAAACAAAACAGTTCAGAGATCATCTAGTAATTTGTTTAACTTAAATTAGTTCCTTGGTTGATGATGAAAAACCTATTGATTACTAATTTTACAATAATTTCTTATTCTAATTAGAACTGCCCGGCTCCCGCGGTTTCTCCCTGTGGAATCTGCTCACTCCATTGTTGGTGTCAAACATATGAAGTATATCTGTATTTTCATACCGAGATAATCGCTGTACCTGTTTCAATGATTGTTTCTTTATTTTTTCGATGACGTGTCACGTCACTTAATAAGTCCCGAGGGTAACTACTGAAAAACATTTTTGTTGAAAAATTTGGCATTATTTATAAACACAGTTTCCTTCAAAAGTGAGTGATTTGTTCATTCCAACGCTTCTCTAACATTTCGATGCCTTTTTTGCAGAACGATTTATCTTTTGCCTCAAAATAGGCGTTGGTTTCCAACGCAAATCTCTTTTTCTGAAGCATTTTATTGAGGAACAGTTAGTAGTCGCTGGGAGACAGAACGGGGGTCCGGGAAGAACGGTTCAGCAATTTTGGAATCATAGCCAACTACTTGTGACACGGTGCATTGTCTTGGTGAACGGGCATTTTTTATTTTTCATTTGACACCATTTTTTCGCAATTTCTCCTTCAAATGCACCGTTAACGCCATGTAATATTAACTGTTGCTGGTCCTGCTCATCCCAAAATCAGGCGACCATAACCTTACCGTCTACATTTGGTTGCTGCTTCGGATGACATTTAGTGGTTGCTATCCACTCAGCGGACTGACGTTTTTATTGCGGAGTGATGATTTTATAAGTTTAAAGTTTTAAAGATCGATTTTGCATTACTCCTTCTTCAGTTTGACAAAAAAAATAAAACTATTTTATATTTGTCAGTAGTCAAATATGTTGGTTTATCGCCAGAGTGAAAATCACAGTAGCTCGCACGAGCTGCAATAAATAACTCTTTTTTTAGAAGTTGTAAGTCTAGATCCCCAATAGGTATTCTTTGCATTAAAATCACCGCCTATGATAAAATTTGGTTCTAGTAATTTAAAAAGTCGACTGTAGTCTTTTTTAACTGATAGCGTATTATTGATTCATTCAACTTTTATGGTTTTAATTTGCATTTTTTCTGTTTCGATATCGGGCTCTTCGTAATGTTTGATATTATTCTTAACAATTACAGTAGATCTACATCTAATCTAGTGTTTCCTCCGGGATGAATTAGCATGACACCATTCATAGTCACGTATTTTAATAAATGAAGTTTCTGTTGAGTTTCCGATACAAGACATATATCCATTTTTTCTAAGTTGAAGAAAATTTCTAGCTGTAACATGACAATTCTAAGTGTTCTATTCGGAATATCCTTTCGAGTGGATTTTCTTTAGAAGCATTAGTTAAACTGATTCGTTATTTGCGTTAGAAACTCCTCTCTGCTCCTATGGACTGTATGAACTGCTAGTAGTGGCAAGACTCTAATTGTATTTGAAATCCCCTCTCTTGTAGCGTTATAATTTTGAGTCAATTGAGCATGAATAGCGGAAGCCTTCTTTTAATGATCTTAACATTAATTTCCCGGTTATTTTTATCTTCGTAGGTGTTTCACTCTTTATCTTCTTCAGTGACCTTTGGCTAAAGCTCTATATGTATCAGAATCCTTTGCATTTATCTTTCAAACCAATTATATTAGTTGGCAGTGGTGCCTATGTCTACATTGCAGCCTTATAGCCTGGACAGACTGCGGATTAGTTAAACTGGTTTAGCAAAATTCGGTCAAGTACTCTACGAAATAAAATTCAATTCAGTTCGACACACTACGAAAAATTCAAAAATCTACTAGCAAATTCAAGTTTTTCCATAGGGTGCTTGATTGTATTTTACCAGTTTAACTAATCCGCAGTCTATCCAGGCTATTATGTTGTTCTTGATACAGATTTACTAAGTTGATGAATACATTTGCTTCAAGGCATGAAACTTGAGCAAACTACACCACGGCAAATATTGCATTGATGATCAGACTTTCAAATACAACATCATCAAGACCAATCAACCCTAATGATTATTATGCTACTTATGCGAAATCATTTTTCTTTCAAATGGTTTAATATTTATTGAAATCAGTGCGCAATGGTCCACATATAATATGAGTTATGGCAACAACGAAAAACATATTTGACACAGAGATACTTTCGATAAAAAATTTATTAAACTACCAAAATGTTTATCAATCGTATACCTTTGATATATGTAAATTATTAAGTTAACATTTCTACTATCTATAGAGGTCTAAGTAAATTCAAAACATTTTAGACGAACAATTAGCAAATAGCAAACCGGTCAGTCAGAATTGACTATCTTCCTTACTTATTTTCTCAGAAATAATTCCTGCTTTGGGAATTAAGGTTGTATTTAAGTTTTCCTTCCACTCTTATTGATATATCTCGTGTCTGCGATTTAGCAAGATTCTTAAAAACCATCAATCTGCTAATCTTTTTACTCTAGAGATAAAAGATAAAGATAAGATAAAAGATAAAGATTGAAAACTAATCTCGCCTTCTATGATAATTTTCAGTGGTAAATTTTTTGTTTACTAATATACAGGATATTCTGATAAAAGGAGCACCCTAACCAACAAAATATTTAATTTGCAAGAAAAATCGACACACATCAAGTTATTTTTTCACATTAAAATCACAGCCGGTTGAAAGTAATTTCAATCTACTTAAAACTTAAGTTAGGGTGTGTGGACTATTTTCAAAATTTAATATTTTGGAAGTAGTTCCTGGTGTTGTATTTTAATGGAACACTCTGTACTTAGCTAGACTTATTTCTATATAGACATTTCTATTTTTTATTTCAGTAATTTTGCTGACCGGATTTGCTATTATGCGTTATAACATTTACACTGTGGTTTGATTTTATTAAATTTCGGGTAGCATCGGGATAAATTGACTAATTTAGTTGTTGACAACTAGGTAGCACAAAGTGGTACTAGTAAAGTCCATTAATTTCAAACAGTTAATCAAACAGTTCCGTAAAAATATTATTTCAAGCGAATGCTCGAATTAAATAATATAAGTATAATTATATCACCTAATCTAAAGCGTGTTTCTGAAGTTCTGAAAAATGACTTGTTGTGGCGGAACTAAGCCATTCCCAACCGTTTTGTTGAAATTTTCAAATCTGGCCAACTGCATCGAACTTTGTTATAGTATTCTTATATGATATTGTATGAGGTTCTGGAATATGGCCAGCTGGGACGGAACTAGGCCGACTTCAAACAATTTTGATAAAATTTGGTGAGTGGGTTACAAATAAGTAGGCACCTTTATCAAATTTACGTAGTACTATAACAATATAATATTTTGCAGGTTGGATTAAGCTGATCGGTAGGCACCAACGCTGGCGAAGTTTATTAACAAAAATATTCGTAAACAAACATGCCACTGACCATAATCTCCGTATGCAAATTACTCTAATGCAGCGATGCTCTAATTAAAAATAAGTAAGTACATGGTAACACTTTTTTGAACGATTTGCTTGAAATTTTGACAGCTTGTCAGTCTGATCTTCCGCGTCACGAAACAAACATGTATCTGCTTGAGGAGCGTTTCAAAATATTGAAAATTAATTTTCAAAGTCAGTGTTGTATAGCCAAAACCATGCGATTTTTGAAAATAAATTAACACGACCCATGTGTAAGAGCGCCAAGCAGAACCGCTGTAGTGAAATTGTTGAAGAAAGTTCCCGTTAGTCCCCGAGCTCAGACAGTGCGCACGCCCGAAAATATTGCGGATGTGGTCTATAGTGTATGACAGAAGCCATCGACCTCAACTTCATACCGTTTGCAGCAACTGGTCATTAGTCGTCACAGCCTGAGGAGAATACTGCACAAAGATCTCAGGTTATTCGCCTACAAGGTCCAGATGACTCAGCAGTGGAAAGCAAATAACTCTCTGCTTCGATATCAGTTCTCTCCGTGGGTCATAAACCAGCTTCATAATGACGTCGATTTTGATCGAAAACCCATATTTTCAGAAGAAGCACATTTCCATCGCGGGGCTATGTAAACAAGCAGAACTGCCGAATTTGGGGTTTGGAACAGCCACACGTAATTAATGGTAGAGTAAGAGTGGCCGTTTGGTGTGGATTTTGGAGTGGTGGCATAATTGGCCCATTTTTCGAAATGGCGAAGCGAAAACGCTGCTTTTCCTTAACGTCAATGGCGACCGTTAAAGAGCCATGCTGACCAAATTTGTATGGCCTCAAATCGACGATATGAATGTGAATAACCTTTGGGTTCAACAAGATGGCGCCATATGCTATTTAAATCGAACGACAATCGATCGCTTGCACCAAATGGAGATGTCAATTGGCCAGAATAATGATTATGCGTGTAATCCAGAGACAATTCCAGCGTTAAAACATAACATTCAGAGTTATTTGCGAAAAAGGCGCCGAAATCATTGAAAAATTCTTAAAGACTGGACTCAAAGGATGGCTTACTGTAAGACCAGCAAAGAGAGCCACATGAACGAAATTGTTTTTCATTCTTAAATCGGAGACTTCAACATACACAATAAAAAAGTTTCCACAAAATAAAGATGTATGTATACTCCTTTTATAGCGTTTTAAATGGCCCAGCGTTTGGTTAGCTTTTTAAACTGCAATTTCTCGATTTTCACGTTGGATACAAAATAATATCCGCAATGAATGATTTGTGTATTCTAAGCAATGGATGGGATTAGTTAATACAAATATTCGCAATTACGTAAATATTTTATTCAGAATTACTTAATATAAGAATTGTTAGAAATTTCTAGTAGTTTAGGAGAGCATGAGACATTGAGATCTCAGTTGGTTTTGATATTAATTAACATAAGATATTATGGTTTTGTATGATTTCCAGATTAATTGGAGGTTCTGCGGAAAGGACACCTATGTTGAGCCTTTCAGATGGTGGTAATATACGAGAAATAATTATTTTTAATTTACTACTAATGTACTTGTTACTAATTACTAAGTCTGCCACCACTAATTTTCCTCTCGTATCCTTCGGTATTGTTAAATATAACCGAGTGTACGGTTGAGGCCGGCCTACCGGGAATCTCGCTTATCGCTTGATCGTACACTACCAGAAGGATCAATCAAATAATCAGAACCCTATTTTGGAAATCATCGCACCCTTACCCAAAATCCCGAATTTATCGAATTTTCTCGATTATGTAAACGAAAAAATATCAAACAAGTCGTGTATTATATCGGGTATAAGTGGCCAACCTTACCATCTTCATAGTGATTGCGAAATATAATTTAAACCGTTATACTCGTCACCATCTTCTTATCTATAGATCAGATCTAGATAAAGAAAAATCAAGCAACTAAAACGGGTTGACAATGGAAATAGTAAAAACAGAACTGAGGTACATTGTCTAACGGCAATTCCTCTATTTTTAAAAGTTTTATGACAAAGGTCGTAATTATTAATGCTATCTTTCCCATAGTTATCGATTGAACAGAAGAAACTATTTACTTCGAATCTTTGGAACGCGCAGTATGCCCAAACAAAATAATAATAGATGTTTCGTTGATTTCTCATCATCATCACCTCATTAAATTTAGTCGACAGAAGCTCGAAAATCTGTGAAATTATTCTGATAAAAATCTCGTTGAATATTATTATGTATATGTTATATGCTATATGCTATATACATAATATGTTTATATGTACATGTGAAATTGTGAAGCAACATAGCACAGAGAGAGGAAAACACTGTTGATTTCATTGTTTAGCGCGGAGCCATGTATAAAATGATTTTACCGCACATCATAGACTATGCGCAGTACATACGCACATTTTCCAAATTATCAAACATATTATGGTTATGTATTATGGTTATGTACATGAAATTTACATAGACCGATGATTACATGTTTCATACATGAATATAAATCGAAAATTCAAAATGATCTAGAATTTTGTCTTAAAAAAATCTTAACAATCTTAACGGGGGAATAATGATTACTTATACAAAGAACTTAGTTTCTATTTCAGTCTTATAAATTTAGCAGACTAATCACAAACCTTGATGATTATTTAAAATAAATTTTCCATATAAATATAAGCAACAACATACACAGAGAAGTAGAAGACACAATATTAAGACGAAAAGAGAAAAATATTCTTTGAACGGAAAACGTAATTTTCCAACAATAAAAAATTATAAACTTAAATTAATTTATTAATTTAAATTACTAATTTAATTTTGGAATGAGAATTTTTGCTTTTCTCATTTTATGAAATAACGTATTTTTGTGTCTCTGCGACACGACACGAGATGTTTTTTTTTAAGAAAATCAAATTATCGATCGTCTCGTTTGTATACAAAGAAGACGACCACAAAATCTTAACCATAAAATTAAGAGAAAACTAAAAACAAAATGAAAATTACCGTGTAATTATAGAGATTTAATAATCCTTTGGTATTCTTAGTTGATATCCTTGAATTCGTTTCGGATTTTTGTGTAAAATCGCAAATCCTTATTGTTAAAATAATGCTGTCTGTAGTGTATACCAACAACAACGGTGGCAGACTACATTTTTAGCACTACACTTTATGTATTGTATTAAAATTACACAGGCACACTGAAAACACTTTATTCTTTATCAAGCACTGTATTTTTATTTTAATTATATATTATAATTCTCACTTTTAATTTATCAATAATAAATAAATAATTTTTGTAAATTTCACCACTGTATACACTATACACACAAATCGCTTGTGTATTATTTTGACATTTTATCCTTTTCTGTCAAAAAACAACATAAAAAAACATACACAAAAATATTTTATTCTCGCACTCACAAACACAGTTACATGCACGAGACTTTTTTCATATAAAAACAATAAAAATTTTAAACAACACAACAACAACACCATGATAAAAGGGCTTCTTTTTATTCTTCTCGAACATGTTGTAGAAAAAAAAATAAAAACGAAAAAAAATGTAAGAAAACTTTCTTCTCACTGTGTTATACACTACAAGAAACACTGAATAAATATCAATAAATAAATTATATTAACACTATTTTTTACACTAATTAAATGCACAATTGTTTTATAAATTTAATTTACTAAAATTTTTAATTTAAGAAATTTTATTTCGACGACAAAAAATGTTAAAATTTTCTGTGCACAATAAAAACGGCGCACCCTACGTGAGAATACACTGTATTATTGTATGTTGTATGTTTTTCTTCTTCATTTTATAAATATAGAATCTCTTTTTACTTCGAGTTTTTATTTTTTGTGCAATAAAAATACACAATTATTGTGTACATACACAGCGTGCACAAATACCATTGAATTTTAATTTTGACAACCATTTTAAACGTGATTGTGAATGAGTATGAACCCATCGGTGGGAGACATCTAATGGAAAATTATTGAAACGTAAACTAGTTTCACCTGGTGGCAAAAATATTAAATTGTTTAAAGCTTTTAATATAGTGACATCTAATGTTGAGTATCTAAACTAAAAAGTTTATTCAAGCTTTACACAAGGTGTATGTAAATATGTAACTAACAAAAATTATTTATGTATGTACATAATATGAAATATGTTAATCTTCATGCATGTTAGCTGTTGTACGAACAAACTAGAAATATTTTTAATTACATTGCAAAATATTCGATCGAATCGCTATCGGTCTCTCCTAACTTCTCAATAATCCCTTGGTTGATGTTACCAGTCGGTAACGGTTTCATATTAAAGTGTGCGTGCACATCTTACGCCTCAACCAGCGAACACTTAAGAGTTTAAGTTGTACGCTGTTTCGGTTAGTGCTACAATCACCAAAATTTTATATGTTTCTCGTCACAAATAAACAACTGACCTCTAAAATTTTGCTCCCTTAAGTGGTCCAAGTACCGGACAAGTGGTGCAGTGGTTCATCGATTACGATCGACACCACCAATTGTGTGCAATGGCGGAACTAAAACTAACCGCCTTTTAATGTTCGAAATTTTTCTTCAGACTCTTTTTTAATAGATACATGTGCAGATGTCTCGGTTTTGCCAGCACGTTTTGTTCGGAATTCAAGGGTCGATCTATCATTCAGGTTGTTTGCAGCGAACGGTTCTTCGGTAAACGTGTATGGAGCTAAATTCTTAAGTCTTGACATTGGACAGCGTTGTGAATTCTCCTGGGAGTTCAGCGTTGCTGACGTTTCGATGCCTATCGTCGGTGCGGATTTTTTGATGAAAACTAGGTTTCTAGTTGATTTGCAGAGGCAGAGGCTCATAGGCCCGCCCGCTAACCTCTCTGATCCGGGAGTTTTCAACATGATCTCAAAATTGTTAACTGTAATTCAAGGCAACATTAACATTGACCAAATTAAACATAACGTGACTCACAAAATTGAAACGTACGAACCACCGGTTGCATGCAAACCATGACGAATAGCACCAGACAAATTCATCATTGCGAAGATAGAATTCTAAAACATTATGAAACTCGGTATTTGTCGACCTAGTAGCAGTCCTTGGTCCAATCGGTTACACTTAGTAGCTAAAAAGAATGGAGAGTGGAGACCGTGTGGAGACTTTCGAGTATTAAATAAAGTGATGATTCCAGACAGGTATCCAATTTCACATTTCCAGGACTTTACACAACAACTGGAGGGCTGCACTATATTCACAGTAATAGACTTTGCCCAGGCCTACCACGAAATTCATATTGAACCGAATGACATTCCAAAAACAGCAATTTCGACACCTTTCGGACTATTTGAATTTTTTAAAATCACTTTCGGCCTTAGGAATGCAGCACAGTCGTTCCGACGTCTTATGCATTCAGCATTACGTAGACTCGATTCCTTCTCGTATATTTGGACGACGTGCTCATTGCCTTTCCAAATTATGACGAACATCTCGAACATATTAAAATTATTTTTACTAAATTAGAAGAACATGGACTGGTTGTAAATGTTGACAAATGCGTTTTCACAAAAACCGAAATTATCGTTTTAGGCTATTTGGGAACTTGGCAAGGTATATTATCGTCGCATGAGCGGGTTCAATTCATCATAAATTTCGAACGAACACAGACTGTTAAACAACTGAAACGCTTTATTGGCATGATCAACTTTTATCGACGCTTCATTCTGCAGGTGCTGCTGCTGATCGGAAATTGTTGGACGACTACCTAAAAGGTTACACTAAGAACCGTCGAGTTCCAACAAAATGGTCAACTGAAGCTGCCGAGGCGTTCGATAACTGTAAAATTAAACTTGCAGATGCTATACTTATTCATCCATCATCATCAGCACGGTCAACATGGTTGATGATTCTAATACGGCGATCGGAGTAGTGATTCAGCAGTTCATATTCGACACTTCGTCAGAACATACAGTACGTCTCAATGATACGCAAAAAAGATACAGTGCTTATGATCGTGAACTTCTCCCGGCTTATTTGAGGATTAAACGCTTTCGACATCTTCTCGAAGGTCGTATATTCACGCTTTATACCGAAACTCGAAAAAACATCTCCTCATCAATTTCGACTTAGATTTCATTAATCGATTCACGACTGATATTCAGCACATCTCTGGACTGGATAACGTTGTCGCAGATGCTTTTTCATGTATTGACCAAATTTCTATTCCCGAAAGTATTGATTATGGTGTCATCGCAGGTAATCAGACCAATGACAAAGTTCTGTTCTCAAATTTGACAAATTTCCCGTTCTTTCAATTCGAAAAAAATAATTTATTGCGATATTTCTACAACTACAACTAGGCCATTCATTTGTCTAAATTTCCGAAAGCAAGTTTTTGAGGCTTTTCACAATCTTTCTCATCCTGGCGTCAAAGCTTCGATCAAACTTTTGACTCATAATGTTATCTGGTCATCAATTAAAAAAGACGTTCAGAAGATGGCTAAAAGTTGTTTAGCTTGCCAAAAGGATAAAGTCTCTCGACACACAAAATCTCCGCTTATATAAATTAACTTCTTAACGTTTTTCAATTATTTATCTCGATATCATTGGTCCGTTACCAGTTTCTGATAATCAACGGTATTGCGTATCATTGATTGATAGATACCGTCGCTGGCCCGAGGCGGTTCCGGTTCCCGATATAACTGCTGCAACCGTCGCTTTTGCTGTCTGCTCGCATTGGATAGCTCGCTTTGATGTTCCATAGTTCATCGTCACGGACCAAGGCATACAATTCGAATCACAACTTTTTCACGAACTGGCTAACTTACTCGGTTTTGAGCGCAGGAGACCAACTAGTTACAATCCAAAATGTAATGGCATGATCGAGAGATGGCATCGTGTCGTCAAATCTGCCGTTATGTGCTATGACCGAACTGATTGGGCTAGTGTTCTTCCTCCAATCTTACTAGGACTACGAAAGACTTACAGTGACGAACTAAAAGCTACTCCAGCCGAAATTGTTTACGGATGTACGACTCGAGTTCCTGAAATACTGACACTTTGATGAAATTCGGCCTGTACCGGCTTCTCGAAATACTACGGACAAAATTTTCATTAGTAAAGGTCTGATGACTTGCTCGCACGTTTTCTTACGGACTGACACAGTACGCAGATCGCTAGTTTTAGGTAATTAAAGGCCAAATTAGTTGTTTGCGTGTTGATATTTATTTTATTTATTATTCCTTTAAATATATAATTATTATTGCAAGACTTCTTTAATATTCCTTATTTATTCCTTATTTATTATTCCTTTAAATAAGTTCTTGTTGTAACGAAGAGAAAGACAAAATAAAACTAAACTAATTTTTTGTTTTCTATAGCTTATTATGATTAAGGCCTCTATTCCCTTAGGCGCATCACCTCATGCGACGTGAGTATGGATCTTCTTGGTACTAGAAGGTAAATTCGAAATATGCTGAATAATTTCGTACAAAACTCGTAGTGAATATTTTTTAAATCTTAGTTGGCTGCCTTAGTTTGGAAAAATGTATATTTATTTGTCGCATCAAAATTTCAAGTGACGGAAATTGTCGTTTGAAGTAATAAAAGTCAGAAAAAATATTTATAAAGCAGCATACTAAGATTTAAAAAATAGCCGCAACGAGTTTTGTAAGTTTCGATTTAATAATCTAGTTACCAAGAAGGTGAGTAGTCATGTCGCATGAAGTGATGCGACCTAGGGAATAAGGGTGTAAATATTTACAAAAAGTTGGGCTACACCCAACTAACCATTCAGGTGCTAGCCAATTTTATAGTTAATTTCAATGTTGAATTTATGATACAAGGTGTGAAAACGCCACAGGTTTGTTAGACACATTTTGGGCCAGGAACGTCGGCGCTCGAGACTTGGCGGTGTATGGGTGGCGAAATTTATGCAACAGCTTCTGTCACCTAAGGTCCGAGAGAGTTAGTGGTATTCCCTCACTTATTGTATACTAAAACCAGTCGATCAGATATTATTCATTTTGAAATACTAAATGTTTCGAAGTTTGTTGTTAATTTCGGAATGCCTGTCTTCGTTTTCGTTGTCTTCATTGCATAATTTCTAGAACTCATGGAAATAATCTTTGCTTTGAGACTTTGGTTGATATACGAGATATTTCATGCAACTTTTTATTAAATCGGTGACTTCTTTACCAAATTTTGTGTGTGCGATATATTCAAACGAGTTTTCCCGAACTTCCCACATGAAAATTGGCCTCAAATTAATTCCAGAGATAACCATCACTAAAATATTCTCTTTGAATTTTTTTCCCGCCAAGACACTAAATATTGACCGTTTACAGGTTTCAAAATTTCTTGTGTCGAATATATTCAAACGAGTTTCCCGAACTCCCCACAAGAAACATTTCTTGAAGCTTTTTTAAATCATAATCATTATTAAGGCACTCTATTGCCAGAGCAGGATGGTTATATAAAAAATGCATATGGCGGTTTCAAAAATTGTCTACGAGCAAGGTGCAACATAACAAAGTTAAAAATGTGTGATCTCAAAACGGCGGTTCCAACTTTTATTTTTTTTTTTTGCTATTTCTTGTTGCTCTAAATAGTTTTTTAGCTCTTTATGAAAATAGAAATGTCGTTGTTAGCATATTTACATCAACAATTGCATTATATTATTTACTATTTACATAGCAAAAACTAAAAATAAAAGTTGGTACCGCCGTTTTGAGATCACACATTTTTATCTTTGTTATGTTGCACCTAGCTCGTAGACAATTTTCATGCAGCAGCCTTCATTCTCAAAGAAAAAACCAACCAAATTACTTTTTGTTTTTGTACAAAGTGACAACAAAATTTTGTGCTCTGAAATATCTTAAAATTATTAATTAACATGAGTGTACACTATGCAAATTAACTGATATTTTCTAACATGATATCAATGTATGTTTGAGTATTTTATATAAAATTTAACACTATCAGCAAATTATCTGGAGGCTATTTCACAATCAATTATCATGAAATTATTACGACATGTCATCCTTTTGAGGTTATGTTTCATCATAATAAATTTAATTTAAAGAGTTTGTGTGAAATTTGAGTGTCGACTCGTGAAAGAAAAAACAAATAATGGAAAATTAACACGAGTTATGAAAATCACAAATTTCGATATTATTAATTAACACAGAATACAGATTGAGATAAATAAATACATCAAAAATGTATGTCTTCACTCTGAACATTAAATTTATAATGATGAAACATAACCTCAAAAGTATCGTGAAATAGCCTCCTGATAATTTGTTTGTAGTGTCAAAATTTATATAAAATATTCAAACATACATTGATACCATGATAGAAAATATCAGTGAATTTGCATAGCGTAGAGTGTAGACTCTAGATAAAGTAATTAAAATATTATAAAACACAGGGTGGGCCATCTTTTACTCCATTTTCAGTTGTAAATAAAACACACATTTTGAGATGTTGAATGAAAATGAAATAAATGACAATTGTTCATTGATAAGGAAAGGTGGTTCCATAACATTTATGTATGACAAACAATATCGTTCATATGCCACCATGGCTTCGCCTACAGGCCTGCATCCGAACATCAAAAATGTCAAACATCATAAAAGCGGATCAATGACCTCAATTTCAACTCGTATGTTGTTTTAAGGTTGTTTAATCGGATGATTAGCATATACCTTACCTTTCAAATAACCCCACAAAAAATAATCAAGTGGTGTTAAAGCCAGACTTCTTGGTGACCACGGAACTTCACAATTTCTTGAAATTATGCGATCAGCAAACGACTTGCATGGCATGTCGATCCGTCTTGTTGAAACGGCCAATGATGCCACCAGCCCATAAACCATACCAAACAGTGACTCTTAGAGGATCACCTTCTGCTTCGTGAATAACATGAGGATTTTCCACTCCCAAATTCGACAATTTTGCTCATTGACGTACTCATTAAGGTTAAAATGAGCTTCATCGCTGAAGATGATTTTTGATGAAAACCTTCATTTCGTTCAAGCATCCAATTAACAAAACGACGACGATTTAAATAGTCTGGTGGCTTCAACGTTTGAGTTAGTTGAATTTTGTAATGTGGTGGTTCGTAATATGGTTCGTGAAATGTTTAGTTCTTGTGAATGAGGTCTGGTTGATGTGCTTGGTTCATCACGAACACTTTCACTTACAGCTGCCACTGCATCAGGAGTAAGAACTGGATTCGGTCGAAAACAAATTCTAATTATGGCTCTGTTGATTTATACGCCTTTTCTTTTTCTCTACGAATTTGTGACGTTTGACAGTTGCTTACATTCATTCTATATAATCTATTTCTATGATCTTACCTCCCAAACATTTAATAAAGCGCTTACAAAAAATTGGTTTGGTATTCTAATTATTTAAAGAAAATTTATTTTTATTATTTTTAGTTAATTTCTAGAAACAACAAAATAATAATTTTTACTATAAAAAGTTACTTTCCGGCCTAAAATATGTATCTGCACTATCGACATTTTTTAGCTGTCATTTTCCTTGCCTAGATTTAGACTGGCATTTTTCGGTTGGGTATTTCTGTGGATTTCTTTGCCAATTTGCATGTTTTATTCAGCCGAATTTTTCTTCTAGGGATAACTATCACTATGACCTTTCACTTGCAACCATTTCCAGCTATGGCAATTTAAACGGTCAATTATTTGCAATTTTGTGTGCAAATATATTCAAACGAGTTTTTCCGGACCCCTCACTTGAAAATTGATTTGAAATTTATTCAAGGGGTAACTATCCCTAAGACCTAACATTTTAATCCTGATTCAGCCGCTTTTTTTAGTAATTTTAAAATTTTATGTGTGCGAAATATTCCCAGACTCTCTTCATGAAGATTGCCCATACATTTTTTACAGGGGTAATCAATCATACTGTTAAAGTTAGACGAAAGTTTCTAGCCGAAAGATGGTAATGCAGATAGTGTCTTTGATATCCAGCCGAAAGATGGTAATGCAGATATTAAATGTTGGTCCTACGATATGCCGATAATGCAGATTGCGTCGATAAAGAAGTTTAACTTCAATACTCAATCGAAAAATCCCGGCAATACAGATTTAAAACTAACAAATAATTCATCAATTTTCTAAAAGAAAAATGTCAATAACAGACATATATAGAAAGTTAGCGAAAAGTTGCCAGCCGAAAATGAAAAAACCGATAATACAAATAGTGTCTTGACTCGGCTGAAGTACGAAAGTTAAACAAACCACATATTAAATTGAAATATCCTAGCCGAAAGTGACTAACCTACAAAAAATATGTATCATAACAAACAACAAATACAATTTACAATTTAACCGATATTAATTTATTGTTTCATGTGAACAGAGCAGCAAACGGCCAACTTTCAAAGTTTATTATAACTTAACCAGATTTTGATTATAGGTTAGGGGTAAGTCTGATGGGGTTATAGGGGTGAAATTTTAATTTTTCCCTTCTTCTGACGATAAAATCGTCCATCATTCGAGATTTTGTAACATGGACAGTAATCTGACTATGCCAATTCCATAGTGCATAATCAGAAATAGATTTTGATTATAGGTTAGGGGTAAGTCTGATGGGGTTGTAGGGGTGAAATTTTTATGTTTCCCTTCGTCTGACGATAAAATCGTCCATCGCTCGACATTTTGCCATTCGACATGGACACCAATCTGACTATGCTGATTCGATAGCCCATGACCATTGGTAGATTTTGATTATAGGTTAGGAGTAAGTCTGATGGGGTTATAGGGGTGAAATTATTGTATTTCACCTCTTCTGGCGATAAAATCTTCTATCATTTGAAATTTTGGCACATGGACACCAATCTGACTAGGCCGATTCGATAGCCCATGAGCATAGTTAGATTGGGGGGGGGGGGTTATAGGTGTCAAATGATATATCTATTTCAAACAGCCGAAAAATTTCGGCAAAGTCGTCCATCATTCGCGATTATGCGACATGGACAACAATCTGACTAGGCCGATTCGATAGCCTATGACCATAAGGGAAAAATAAAAATTTCACCCATATAACCCCATCAGACTTACCCCTAACCTATAATCAAAATCTACCTATGATTATGGACTATGGAATTCGCATAGTCAGATTGGTGTCTATCGTGTTAAATCTATTACATCTATATAAAATAAATTTTTGAAAGTTGGCCGTATGCTGCTATATACACATGAAACAATAAATTAATATCGGTTAAATTGCAAATTGTGTTTGTTGTTTGTTACGATACATATGTTTGCGGCTGGTTAAGTAGGTTAGTCACTTTCGACTACGATATTTCAGTTTAATATATAGTTTGCTTAACTTTCGGCTGAAGTAGTCAAGGCACTATCTGCATTATCGATTTTTTCACTTTCGGCTGGCAACTCTCGGCTAACTTTAACAAGATGGGGTAATCATCACTAAGACTGCGTATTAGACATCGGGAGCTAGTTCGGGAAAATAACATGGTATCGTACTGATTGTATTAAAACAACAAAAAAGTTAAAAATATTTCAACTCGAGTGCGAAATTTCATAGTAGACGGGGCAAAAAGTATTTCACGAAATTTGATTGGTTTTGAGTGCGCGAGCGAGTGTGATACTTTTTATTTTCGATGTCATGTACGCAGCGATAAACTATTTATCTCGTATTTTTAAAATTATGTTGCCAAATTTTCCATAAAATTTATGTGCTTCCAAAATGTTGCTATTTTTGGCTTCGTAAATATGCTATAAAGAAACAAAAGATTGATTCTATCTAAATAAACCTTAAAATAAATAATAACAAAAAAAAATTATAAAAACAGAATAAATAAGTGAATCAAATTGATTCACTGCGCCTCTTAGGTATGTTGGTTTTTGCGCCGCAAAAGGATAAATAGAAATTTCTAAATTCCGTAAAAATCGCGAAACCCGTCAGAGTTCTACCCATCACTCCTACTATATTATGTTGGGGAAATATAAATCCATTAATTTTACGTTTATTTCGGTTACAATCATTAATTTTCGAAGATAGTTCAAAAATCGTTTGGTGCCAGGTTCGGACTTTAAAGGGATGCATGATAGCCTTCCAACCAAGCTCCTGAACCTCTCAACTGAGTCGATCAATCAAAACAATGAAATAAGATTTTTTTTTAGTACATGAATCCTCCTTTTCAACGAGTATAAATATGGCCCACTGCGACTAATAATATATCACAAGATATATATCACTAAAGCCATCTAGTGAAAAAATAATGGATTTATTTTTCCCCAACCCATTATTTTCCAAAACCACGAAATTTCAAACTTCCAAAAATCATTATTATAGGCTCATTGCAATTGACCCATATTCGCCGCGAAGATATAAAATATTATAAGCTGTCAAAAATTAGTACACGTAGAATATTATGTAATCTGATCGGCGCTATAAATAATGTAAATTTGTAAAAACATTTAAAATTGTATCAACTATATCGAGATTTATCAGAATCGAGAAATGTTAACCATAATTGTAGTATACTGGGCGAGCTGTAAGAAACAATCGGCCAGAAATCGAGGACATCTCCAAGATCAAAAATTTTGAAAATAATCAAATTTTCATTGGGAAGTTCGTTAAATCCGAATGTTTTATATTTAATCGTTTATAGGTTTTGCACTTGTTCTGGAATATGGTCACCTAGAACAGAACTCGTTCATTTCTTAAACGATTATGATGGGATTTTGTTTCTTGGATGGAAATAAGATTCATAAACAGTTTTTGGAAGGAGTTCTGGAATATGGTTATCTGGGATGGAACTCGATCAATTCTTAGCCGATTATTAAGGGATTGGGATGTTGAACGGAAATGCGATTCTCAAATTATTATTGAAAGAATTTCTGGAATATGGCCACCTGGGACGGAACTCGATTAATTCTTAACCGACTATGATGGGATTGGGTTTGTTGGATGGAAATAGGACTCTTCAATTATTTTTGGAAGAAGTTCTGGAATTATGCCACCGGGAACGGAACTCGACCAATTCTTAACCGATTATGATGGTATTTTGTTTGTTGAATAGAAATGAGATTCATAAACAGTTTTTGGAAGAATGATAGGATTGGGTATGTTGGGTGGAAATGAGGTTCATAAACAGTTTCTGGAATAAGGCCATCTGGGACGAAACTCAGGCATTTCTTAGTCGATTATGGTGGGATTTGGAATGCTGGATGGAAATGGAATTCTTAAATGATTTTTGGAAGAAGTTCTGGAATTAGGCCACCTCGAAAGGAACTCAATCAATTTTTAACCGATTATGATAAAAATCTGTTTGTTGGATGGAAATGGAATTCTTAAATGATTTTTGGAAGAAATTCTGGAATATGGCCACCTGGGATCGAACTCGGTCAATTCTTAACCGATTATGATGTGATTAGGTATGCTGGATGGGAATGGGATTCTTAAATGATTTTGGGAAGACATTCTAGAATATGGCCACCTGGGATTGGGGTGGATTACGATAGGATTGGATTTGTTTAATGGCAATGATTAATTAATGATGTCTAGAAGTTTTTTAATATGGCCACCTATAAAGGGACATGGCTATTACTTAACCGATAATGATGGAATGGTTTATAAAATGAGAAACTGCTGTACTCGCCAGAGGATAGAAACCGAATCCTAATTTTCCTCTTTTCTGATTATTGCTGAATTAGAGAGTGTTATTATTATTGGTTGTTTTATGGATTTAACTCCCAGACCAATTATGCTCTTGTATTGCAAGTACCTCAAAAGTGTAAATTACCGCTTGGTTCGAAAGGTTCTATAGATCTCCAGATCTTAGAAGACATCATATTCCATGTTGCCGTGAACAGTTTTCGAAGTCGTTATTGATAAGAATACTATAAATTTATCCGAGCCCTTTGTGTAGGATCATAACGTGATTTTTTGTGAGAGTAGGTAGTTGGCATGCCGCTCAACCCACTAACTCCATGAGTGGGTCACCTACTGGTGATAGATGTAAAAAGGCCTCCAGTCTTAAGAAAGACACCTGCTTATTACCTAGTTCCGCCCTAGTTTAAATTACCGAGTTTCGTCCCAGGTGGCCATATTCCAGAATTTCTTCAAAAATCATTTAAGAATCCCATTTCTATCCAACATAACCCAACCCCATCATAATCGGTAACCGTAAAATGGAAAATAAAAAATGTCCGTTAAATCGAGAGTTTAGTGTACTTATTTTTCTTAAACTTATGGTAAGTGTCATACAACTTTTTACTTTGCCAGTTTACATAAAAGCTATAACGTAATCAGTAAAAAAAAAATCACGTGTTGGAAAAATTATTACGCAACGAAACATACAAATGACTTTTGTTGTACATTGTAAATAATAAAATAGATTGGCGAAAACGTTTTGTAAATACGTTGGGTGGAAAACATAAGTAAAATATTAATAAATTACACCGTTAGCAAATTTTACCAATTGGATTTTATTTTCAAAGAAAATTTAGAAATTAGACACGGTTCTAATTTATGTGTCGTCGAATCTAGCAATACCCAGCTAACATTTTTAGGAAGACAACCACTATTCTTGAGGTGGTCAATACGGTACGCCTAATACAAGAAAAGAATGCTCGAGGGATACAAAGAAAAACTATGTTAACTACTCTAATTTCAATTCATTATTGAACTACTTTTGTCAACCTTAATTTTTTATACGAACAAACGAGTATGAAAGAAAAGTAGGGATTTATTTGTCTTAATGTGTCTTAAAGATAATCTAAATAAAAACAACATCACGACTTGTTTGGATACAAAATTTATGTCAGATACCTACAAGTTCTATATTTAGAGAGACTCAACAAAATGTGATATACAATTATAACTCTGGTATTAAACGTTCTAATAAGTTAAATATTTTCTTAAGTGGAACGAAGATAAACTATTAATTTGTTTTTGCTTCAGTTCTAAAATAATTTTATTAATTAGGTTTGATTTGCTTTTAATTTTATAATTGGTTATCTTTATCGTGTTAGTTTGATTGTTACGCCAATAACGAATGGTTCAATATTAATTATTTCTGTTATAAAATTAATAAGAATTGTTGGCTTAATCGAAAATTAATTGCAGAAGAATTTGTATCAATCAATGATAACTTATTTTTATCGTTGGCTCTAGATGGAAAAAACGGTTGGAATCTTCCTCACTAGTTTTGTGATTGAAATTATTTGTTTCTTTCATAATGAAAAATCATCCTGAGTTTGAGAAACATTGCATGCAAATTCTCGTACAAGATGTTACTGAAGCGCTTCAGTCATGCATAAGTAGCTGTGGTGCTTTTTCTTAAACAATATTAAAATGTGCAATGGTCGTTGTGGGATGATGTGGTATAATAGTTTGGCCACTTGAATCCGTACTACGAATGAGTCATATCGGTTCGGTAGGTAAGTGACACGAGGAAGCAAGTGCAAATTGTATCGATTAAAAATGTCAATAAAATTTCCAAAAAAATTCCTAATAAAATTGAAGTATGCCATTAATTTTACTAGGTGGTCCAAAACAAAACGGAACTAATAATTTCTCTCGACAGATATGATTCACATTCGGCGTGTTCAGTTCGACCAAAAAGGTTTTATTTTATTATTTGGCACTAGCTCCAAAAATTTGGTGCCATATGGCCCAGTTTCAAAATTTACAATTTTTAATTTTTTTTTACATTTTTTACCATAATAATAATAATAATTTAATTTTAAATTCTTTTCATACACCTATTGCACACATCGATCCCGTTTCACACTTCTATCTGATTTGTTCTAATAAATTCATATACATTCTTATATACGTTCATTCCCATTCGTAATAATTCAGTCAAACTACTTGCACTCAAAAGAACATCGAACATTTGTCTGCTCTGGTTAAACGCAGAACATTTCAGAATCAAATGTTCGATGTCCTCCACAACTAAACAGCTTTCATATAATTCACACACAACCAAATTGCGTTCCCTCAAACATTCTTTCCAATTTCCATGATTCAATCTCACTCGTTCCATAGTTCTTAACATTCTAGTACCTCCTTTGAGCACCTTAAAGAACGGTTGCCTCAAAGGAGACCTAAACAACTCAAAGTACTTCTTACCTTTCACCTGACATTTTTCAACAAACTCTCTCTCCCATTTTCTCCACAGATTCACCTGAAACATGCGAAGTACGTCTCTGGCATCCATGAATTCATATTCATTTACATCCTCAATCAAACAACCCCGTTTCGCAAGCATATCGGCTTTTTCAGTACCTTCAATCTGTAGGTGTGAAGGTATCCATTGAAGTATGACCTCCCTCCCACAAGATTGAAGATACTTATACAGCATTTCCACATACACATTGCCATGAGTTCCCCCACCCTTACTAATTAATTCCAACCCACTGCGTGGGTCAGAGAATAACACTATTCTCCTTCTCCCTTGTGTCTTTGCAAACTTGATCCCTTCCATAATCCCTATCAATTCTGCATTCATTATACAGATACTGTCATGCACTCTTACCATTTTATCTTTCCTCATTGCAGGAATATAAATTCCGACACCTACTCGATCATCATTTACACTTGCATCTGTATATACTTCCACATGTGCAACATAATTCATTCGCATTTTGCAAAATTCACTCTTAACCGATAACTCATTCATCATTGCTTTTGTTGTGTCACCAAACTTCAACCGCACTATTAGATTGCTCGGAGGGACTTTCGGATTTGCCGGACGAATCTAGGAGAATATGTTAATATTTTCCAAGATTACCAGTGATCTTGTTGTCTTTTTGTATATTGTCCCTCTTTGCAATCTCTCTTTCATTTTATTCACCAATTTATTGTCCTTAGTTAACATTCGCACAGCCTGTCGCACGGTGATCCATTCCCTCTTATAATTAAGAGGCGAATCACCTAATTCATTTCACAGAATTTGTATTGGTGTCAAATTGATCGCTCCCAATACCACTCTAGCACACGCATTCTCCACAAGCATCAACTTTTTAAACCCAACCTTGGACTCATTCCATACGCAGTTTTAGTTGACACTAGCGCCTTTTGTAACATATCAGTCACACCCGGATGAGCTCCCCATTTCGGTTTGCTCACCCTTTTAATCACGTTCAATCTACTCTTACAATTATCGGCCAATTTTTTCATATGCACTTTGAAACTCATTCTTCTGTCAATCCAGATTTCCAAATACCTAGTCAATTTCACACGCTCAATTCGCTCATTATATACTCGCACATCAACCATCCGATTCGTTCTAAAAGCCAAACTACAACATTCACTCGAATTTACCCTCAAATTCAATTCACTCAAACATTCGGTTACCTGATTCACACATTCTTGAGCTCGACTCAAGGCCTCCTCGATGGCCCTCCCCTTGCCCATCAGGACAAAGTCATCTGCAAATTGCAAAATGACTTTGCCCGAGGAGTTATACTTATGTATCGAGCTCGTGTACAGGTTGAAGAGAGTCGGTGAGATTTTACTGCCTTGGGGGAGGCCCATAGTCATCGCTCCTTCCAACCTATACCCTCTACCACATAAAACTAACTTTCTCTCATTCATGAACTCATACACCCATTTGCAAATTTTCCAAGGAAACCTCAAGTCCATAAGGATCTGATAAAGTTAAAGCCACAACATACTTATTTTCCTTTTGTACTTCCCACACAAACTTTTCTACACATTCATTAGCAGAGTGGTTGTGACGGAACTCAAAGGTGGTTTCCGGCAACAAATTTCCCTCATTCACAAATTTATCTATACGACCTTTCATCATACCATTCACAATTTTAACAAATACATTCAACATACATATTCCCCTATAATTTGTTGCCAGATTTCTATCCCGATCCCTTTTAGGAATAGGTACCACTCTGCTACCAATCATTTTATACCTCACTCTGTTAGTTCCGGGTGTAGTAGATTTTCATATTTCTAAAACCCCTCGGAACACTTCCCATTCAAACTCCTTACACATATCGTTCATAAATTCATTTTCCTTATCAGGTAACAAAACATCATATACATCGTTCAAATTGCTACGTACGTCCGTAATCATTTGTAAAAAGACACCTCCATTCTCTCTGTCATCTAACACTGCATTTCTGCCTTGCGCTTTATATCCTCTCACTCTATTAAATTTATCCCATACATCCCTAGTTGTGGTCCTATTTGTCATTTTGGACACATAGTCCCGCCAACTTTTCCTTTTCGCTCGACGGATAGTCTTATTCAATCTTGCATTCATCCTTCCATAATTTATTCTGCATTCATGACATATACACATCAATGCTATCCGTTTCCTTTCATACCAATACTCGATTTCAAGAACCAGGCTGATATTGGTACGTGCCAATATCGCCACCCCGCTGAAGCCATCAGCCCTCGGTCTGGACAGATAATTATATCTTTTCACCCGAAACGCCTTATCCTCACGCTCCCAAGTTTCACACAAAATCATCACATTCACATCGTTATTGGTCAGATAATTCCGCAACATATTGCCATTGGCATATAGACTGCGAATATTTATCTGGCCAATTTTCACGCATTCATTGGATCTCAGCATTCGCTCACACAGCTAAGACCTTCTTTCATTTCTTCCTCAGTTAAACTTTTTAGGTCGTGGCACAAAATGATACCTTTGGAACTGTTTAATATGGGGTGTTCCGTCACTTTTATTTTGGCCAATTGCCCCAGAGATGTGGCCTTCAGTAATGCATCCGTCGCTGCCTGATTTTTTGTCAGAACCAGCAGTTCTCCAGCTCTCGGGCGTTGCGTTTTAATGATACCTTTGGTTATCATATCCAGCGCTTTTTGTATTCCAAAAAGTGAAAAATTTGACAGGTTCTGTCCCACCTGCTAGTGCTTAATTATTAGATATTTTTCATTCACTCCCTTGCAATCCATTATATCTGAACCGCCACCGAATCCTAATCTCTTTGTTCGCATTTTCCTTTTGGAGGGTTGGGTATTATTTCCCAACATCCTCAGCGGGGCGATTCTTTTTGGGCTTTCAAACATCGCCCCTTTTTAGGGCCCAAGTCCTCCTTTTGCCCACACCTGACTTTACTTGTTGTCTAAACTCACGCCGCTTAAAAATAAACAAAAACTTGTTGTTGTTGCCACCAAACAATAATCCACTTAAAACACTATATAAATGCGTCCACCATCTTTTTAATATTATAAAATTGTTCTTACACCACTATAAAACTATTTTAACTTAATTAAAACCTAAAACCACTTAAATTAACTATTTATCAAATGAAAAAAGAATTTTGCACCGAGCTGTCAAAATTTTGTGTGTACGCTTGCCAAACTATAGCACTGGAATGGACCAAAATGATAAAAATTATCATGATATTTTTTGTGACCCTAACATCACTCCGTATAATTTTATGTCAAATCAACCAATTTGAAATAAAATTGTAAATTATTTTTGTACGTCAAAATACACTTGTCATAACAAATAATTTAATTTCAATTTTGAAGGCGACGACAGCTATTACGTATATGTACCTTACAATTAGCGAATTAGCACAATCGTCTCGAACAACAGGAAAATAAAATTGCAACCACATAAAAAAACGTAATTAAAATGATTATCTAGAGTTATGTTTCGGCAAGATGAATCCAGCAATTAATACCGAATTAATTATAATTGTACTTAATAAAAGCAAAAACTATACACATAACTATTTTTTATTCTATCTAAATGCAAAACAAAGCTTTAAAATCTTTCATGATACTCAAAATAGGTATATACAAAAACTTTGACAATTAGAATCAAAAATTTTTTGTTATTTTTGTAATAAATGAGTGCGTTTTATGGCAAAACGTAATAAAAAATATCATGATATTTTTTATCATTTTTGACCGACTGAACACTAGGATTGAAATCAAAATAAATCAAGCAGGCTTTGCTTTCTCCAAAAACTCTTAAACAAACAATTTTTTGCTTGGTTCATCCCTTAAAAATTGTGAAACAATATTTTCTAATTAACCCTTTCAGACCGTCTAGCAACATCATTAAAAACTATTACATTTATTTTTTACACACTTTTAACATCTAGTCTCGTTTTTCTTTATATTCTTTATGTGTAGCTGTCATATATTTTGCGCCAAAATCAAACAAATTTAGCAATTGGGATCAAAACGGATATGCTAGTCGATTGTTCGCAATATTTATAGTGTGTGTTTTCGTCTTTAACAATTTAATATTTTAATCTAATTTAAATTAATTAAAAAACATAAGTTGTGTGGAAACCAATTTAATTAATTTTGGTTAAATCAAAGAAACTAAAATAACATAGTAACACAAAAAGTGTAATGTATGATTATTTCGGCGTGGAGGACGCGGAGGCGTCCATTTTGGGCGAGAATATCTTCAACATAAGAAAACATGGAGGTAAAAGGAAAATATGTGAAAAGATTAACACAACACAACAAAAAAGTTGGGAATCAAGGACAATATCGATAGAGGCCCTGGAGAGGAAGCGATGTCGGAAGATGACATGAATTTTAACGGATTGAACTAATTGGAACAGCAACCTGATGAAAATAGAAATAAACAAAGAGGATTTAAGAGATGAAGACTCAGAAAAATTGAATAACAATAAAATGAATAAGGCAAGAGACGGAAGCTGACAAATACAAAAATAACCGAGCGGGAGACAAAGGACCCTACATGTTAATCATTGAAAAAAAAGGAATAGAGGATTTGGAATAATTTTCGAAGACTGGATTTGTGCAACGCATATATCCCAAACTGCATGCTAGAAACAATCGGATATATAAACATAATCCAAACTAACATCGACCTGGACAAAATGAAAAATAACATAAAGGCCACCGCAAAGGTGATAAAGCTGGAAAGAATTAATAAATGGAACAACCAAGAAAAAACGACAGAATCAACACAGGCAATCAAGATTACGTTTAGAGCCAATTCCCTCCTGATGGTGATAGCAATTTATGAGGTAAAGAGAAAAGTCACATATTTCATCCCGAAGCCACTTATGTGCAGAAATGTGCAAGAAAATATTTCCAATTTAATTTTGTTTTTGAAAAAATTTACACCAATTCTTTGCCATAGTACGCCACAATAAAATGTTGTGAGGGTTTGTGCAGCTGTGTCATCTTCCTCGCAGACCCTTTTCGAGAATGTCTTTATTAAGTACTTGGTAGGTTATACTCACATCGAACGGTGCATAATATTAACATATATTATCATTTTACCATTAGATTGAAGGCTGTTTTGCCTGCGTGACGCACACACATTGAATAGCCACTTTGACTTAGCTCTAGCACCATGTAGCCGACGTCACAAGGTAACTTCCCCTTGGATTTTCGCTCTGCCCTAAACAGTCATTTTTTTAACGCACGTCATTTAATCTCTAGTGCAGATAATATTTTGTTTAATTTTTAACCTACTTATTGACCGTATTGTGACTGCATTGAGTCGCATTTATCTCGCACATCCTCCTTATTGTTTCTTCTTAGCCGTTATCATCCGACCACACTCTCTCTTATCTAGTGGTTAAAAGTTCCAGCAAGAACAAATCTATAGAACTGATCAGTCAAATTCCAAGCCAAATCAAAATTTACTTGCATGCCGATTTCCAAACCTTTGATAATAACTAATGAGCACGTTAACGATACTAATAGTTCGCTCATATCATAACATGATCATGTTTGTTTTTTAAAAGATATCGCATACAACAATTAAGTACACGATTCGATACTGTTACCACGAATTACAAACAATGCATATACACGACAAATGAATTATAATCGCCCCATTATAAAATTCTTCGTAGATGCATCAAGCATCATGTTTCGTTAATTAGTTGTGAATAATTAAATAAACGCGCGTTGTTCTCGCGTCATGTGCTCGTACCAAATTGTGCACGAAATATTTTAAAAGAAAGTTATTCTCTCGTCATCATAATCGTCCGCCAATACAATTTTCACTGTCACCGCTCGATCTTACAGACTTCCATCTCCATCCGTCGTTCAGAGACGTTATCGTTTTTACTTTTACTTTGTCGCTGCGTTTTTTTTTTGTATGTAAAGTAATAATAATTAGTTTCAAAATTATACAAAGATAAAATCAAAACATAATTCATGCATTTTAATAATTTTATGTTGAAATTGACACTGGAAACATGGTGTTATGCTTGCGACGACGTTCGCCTTACATAAATAAAATGGTTAAGGCGCCAAAGTGAAGAAAACTCAAGTGTCACGTGTAAATAAATTCGAATTTTTATGTCTTTGGTTGGTTGTAAAAGTCAAAGTAAAAATAGGGTGTGCTGTACAGTCTCGTGTGTGTGTGCTTTCTTAATATGATTCATATTTTTTGTATTTCTATAAAAAAAACGAAAATTTCAGACATGAGAAACTGTAGTTGTTGAAAGAATTGTGCAAGATTTCCATTTGTACTGTAAATAAACTTTGTGTTATTAGTAGATAACTTCGTTTAGTCAACAAAATAGTTTTGTACATAGATAAATATTGATAGGTTATTGATTTACATTGAACTGTTTATGATAATCGGTAAGAGTTGAGTGGTGAAAAATGGACGCCGTATTAGTAACGTAAGTGTGGATTGTTACAAAACATTTGTCCGGTATATGATAGCGAGATTTAGGTTTTAGTTTAATCATCATTCTGCGATTATTATTTTCTGGAATGAATTGATTGTCGAAAAGCTTAAGTACATGATGTCCATCCTAAAGATTACAATTTTTTTGCCGCCATTGGGGTGAATATTAATATTGACAGTTCATACTTGACACTCGTGAAGTACACACGAGGCAAATTAATCATGGAAAAATATTCGATTGAACAACGCGTTTTAATAGAGTCTGTAAAAGTCAATCATCAATTACATTAATATTAGGCAAATGAACGTGAAAGGTTCGGAGGGAATATGAAGCCTTCAAATCCTACGATTTATCGGATTACCAAAGAATTTGAAGAAAGAGGGACTTTGGTAAATAAACCAAAGTATGTACAACAACGTATAGTCAGAACACCAGAAAAATTGCTGCTACTAGAAAATCGAATGACATCAATCAGACACCGTGCTCAAGAACTTACGACTTCGAAGATCAACATTATACGTATGTAAATAAGATGCTATTGTTTGACAATGACAATCCGGATTTTTTTGAAAAATTAGTTATGGGTTAATTATGTTTAAATGGATATGTAAGCAAACAAAACAGCCAGTTCTACATTACATCCCTTGAAAATAACGGCATGATGTACAATTTCCGCTGGAGGTGTAATTGAACCATATTTTTACGAAAATCCGCATGGTTCAGCTGCTACAGTCACTGGCGAACGCTATCGTGATATGACAAGTAACTTTTTTAGACCAGATTTACAGGCCAATGGCTTGGTGAACATGTGGGTCCAACAGGACCGTGCCACATGCCATAGTTCTAGAGAAACCATGGAATTGTTACGATAAATATTTCCACAATAGTTAATTTCGAAAACTGGTGATGTGGATTGGCCTCCACGGTTACTCGAATTAACTGCTCCCGACTTCTTTTTATGGGGTTATCTTAAAAGTAATATTTATGCAAATAAACCAGATAATATTGAACAACTTAAAAAGAACATTAGGGAGGAAATTAACATGGAGAGGGACATTTGGCAGATATTGCTTTTCATTCATTATTCCAAACATTAAATAAACGATCTGTAAACATTTAATCTATCTAGTTTTATTTAAAAAAAAGTCCGCCACGACAGCTGGAACCATATCAGCCGGAACCAAACCAACTGAGGCACAAGAAGCACATTGCATTGCGCATCATTGTGAACTATTTGATTTTTCAGCCGGAGCCTTATAAGTCAGCCGAAACCATACTCTACAGCCAAACCAACTATAGCACAAGAAATGCAATGCATTGCACATCATTGTACACTATTTGCTTCTCAGCCGGAACCCATATTAAGCCAGCCGGAAAAATTTAAAGCCAGTCGGACGCGGAGTTTTATCAACCAGAACCATGCAGAGTTCGCACAATGAACACCATGCATTAAACAGTTGTAAAAAATTTTAACTTTAATCCGGAACCATAAAAAGGTCAGCCGGAACCGAACCCTCTATACAGCCAACTATGGCACTTTACTCATTGTGTGTACAATCATAAAGTACTGGTAACTTTATGATTTTTCAACCATATAAATCCAGCCGGAACCATACCATCTACAGTCAAACCAACTATGCCGTACCAACAATGATACAAGAAGCACAATGTTGTACAATTTGTACAATGTACAATTGTGTATCATTGTGCACTCATTTATATCTCATTTTCGCGTGCATCTCATTTTCCAGCCGGTACCTATATTAAGCCAACCGGAATTATTTAAAACCAGCCGGAGCCAGAGTTGTATCAACTAGAACCATTACAAATAAGCTTTCAGCCGGAACCATAACAAGGTCAGCCGGGATCACTACAATAGTAGCGGGAATTAGGGCGGTAATTTGAAGCCGACTGTAATTTTTGGTAGCTCACAATGATCAATAACTCTTCATGCTCATTGTGCAATGGCCCTCGTGTGATTCCGGCGGGATGAATCACATTTATTCTACTGAAGACTTTCAATGAATCTATACTGTTCTAGCTTTGGTTCCGGCAGGCATAGCTCCGGCTCCTGGCTTCATATGGTTCCGACTTATTATGTGGTAGTCCCGCCTGACCTTGCTTTGGTTCCGGCTGAAAACGTATACGTTGCACAACCATTTAAGCCCATTGAGCTAGATGTGCAAGCTTCTAATGGTCCGGCTTAAAAATTCTGGTCCCAGTTTTCTTTAAATAGTTCCGGCTGGCTTAATATTGGTCTCAATAGAAAACTCAGATAGTTTATAATGATGCACATTGTATTGTACTACTTGTGCCATAGTTGGTTTGGTTATATGGCAGCGCAATGGCTCGCTACATAAGGTTCCGGCTACTATTGTAGTGGTTTTGGCTGACCTTGTTATGGTTCCGACTGAAATCTTATAAATTTAGCAGCTACTTAAGAGCATTGTGCTCATTGTGCAAACTCCAAATTGTTTCGGTTGATAAAACTCTGGTTTTGGCTGATTTTAAGTGGTTCCGGCTGGCTTAATATGGGTTCCGCCTGAAAAATCATTCTATTTATCGCCAGAGGTAGTTTTGACATTCAACATCCAATAATTATTCCTTATAAGAATTATTTCACAACACTGCTGATAGACTACGCACACAAGATGACGTTGCACGGAAGCAAAACCCTCCCCTTTGCGTTCATTCGCCAGAAATATTGGATAATAAAGGGTCGACTAGCAGTAAAAACTTCATCACTAAATGTATGGTTTGCTACAAACATAAAGCATGGACTCTCGGCCAACTGATGGGAGGCCTTATCAGGCACGATACTCACTTGGACGAGATAACAAAAGCTACAAAGGATATTTAGCGGTCTTCGTTTGTGTTGCAATAAAAGCCGCTCACTTAGAAATAGCAAGCAACTTGTCATCTGAAGCTTTCCTATCAGCTTTTAAACACTTCACAGCAGATCGAGGTAATTGTTCGCACCCAATAGCGCTGCAAAGGATAGCACCAAATATGGGTGAACTATGGGAAGCGCAGCAGTTAAATCCGTTAAGAATACTTACGTAGAATAGTTGGAGGACAACATCTAACATTTGTGAAGAGAGGCAATCGTTTGGCAAATTGAAGCATATCTCAACTCACGGCCTCTTAGTCTTCTTCCACTATCATCAGATCCCAGTGACTACACAACTTTAACACCCGACCTTTCTTTTCCGAAGAACCAACCTTAATGAGGAATATCTTTGTGATATACATCAACCACTGAATGCATATCAGTCAGATATACAAGCAGCTGTGAGATGCAACTTTTCCACCAAACTAGAACCGTGCTAACTAGTTGTGAAATCCACAGAATAAACATAGATTCCATTACGCCGATACAACGCATGAATCTTTGTAATCAAATCCGATGTTATTTATAACGTGATTTGCAAAAGTAGCAGCAGAATGATCGAAACAACAACCACTCTGTGTGTTGAAGTATAGTGCTAAAGATCCCACCTTCAAAGCAAATCGAATCTCACTATTTAACTCAGATATTGAAGCCATTAAAGTGTCAATTCAAAATTAACAAAGGAATCTAAGAGCAACAACTACGAGTACCGATGTAAACATGCATGAGGTTCATTACAACATAACATCTTACGTCATTATAGCAATATAAGTGATCGCAGTAGCCATCATATATGTGAAGCACAGAAGAACAACTTAAGTTGCTACAGCAGGTTCACTTCCAGATCCGTAGCCAATCCTCCGCAAAAACTAGGCCCTGGGAATATGTTAGCAATTCAGCTGATAACAGAAAACTATAAACCATAAATGTTGAAATAGCATTTACTTAAAGACAGAAGTTATAAAACCAGGCAAGATATCACTTCTCAAAAAATATATCGTTTAGAATTAGTGGACTAGCTCCGACCCACGGTAGGCATACTAACCTCAATACAATACACCGGAAAATGGATTAGATCTTAGAGTGCCATTATGAGACGGAACAATTCTTAGGCGGTAAAAAATATTAAAGCTTACCAACAAATACACACATAACCAGAAGAAATACATGTCTAGAAAAGTTCCTATGCAGTGTTTTCTTCGCCTATGGGTTTATACGATAAATATATAAAGTTGAAACGTGTTTACAATAGCGGTTGAGAGAAATATTTAATAAATTTATTAAATATATCACCCCATTGCTAATCTCGAGTTTGATGAGATATATTTACAAGGTCTGTTGAAAATGTTATCTAACGTATATTTTAGCAAACGATTTTAGTGTTAATTTAATTAAACGACACTCCAAAACTTACGTTTCCTCGACCTGCAAAATATTTGCATTTTTTAAATAATGCGTATACCATATGTTCCCATTTTTATATATCATGAAAATGTTTGTTTGTTTTTAATCTTTGCATATTATTCTTGGGCAAAAGCACTCACAAACTTCCTCGCGTTTCAATTTTCACGTTCTATGGAGGTGACCTCTTAGGGCTGCGCTAGTTATACAAGCTCCTCGCGCTGCACCCTGCGTAACGCTAAAAGTATAACCCCGCGAGTACGGGCGCGGTAAAACCCTAGCTACTTGCCTGAAGCGTCTGTTCTCCATGTTAGAAGCGGCTGTAAAAAGCTTGGCAGTAGGTATAAAATGCTAAGGGACGGAACCCAGAATATAAAAACTCAATGGAGTCAACCATGTAAAACAACGTTACGGTGCGAGGAATCGGATGCCTAGCATCGGTGACTCAAGGGAGTGAGTAAGCGGGCTCCCAGTCGTCAATATCTAGCGACCGCAGTGATGTAGTGATTCAACTGCCCGGATCGAAAAGAGTTTAAGGTTCTATATAGAACTGGTGCAAAAACGTGCCTTGTGAGAGAGTTAGTGACTCCGACTAGGTGCTTTAAGTGCCAGCGATACGGTCATATTGCAAAAAATTGTAGGGCGCGCACAGAGACTTGCTCTCACTGTGCACAATACGGTCATGATTGTAAGGTTTGTCCAAATAAAAACAAACCTGCCAGTTGTGCGAAGAAAATGCGAAAACCACATTACCACCAAGTAGGTCGCGTTTCATGTAACAGCATACAAAAGTGCTGTGCAACGCCTCGAATTAAACACTTAAACTTGATGATTAGTCATAACGCCAGATATTGTGACAGCAACCTACGTATCGCCCATCTCAACATGCAGGGCGCTAAAATGTTGGATCAGATATGTGAACGCATCTGCACCCACGACATAGGTATATTATGTAAGCAAGAACTACACTCGAATCAGCAGCATGCCTGCTATAGCCAGAGTAGCAACTCGCTGCTCTGATCATCCCAAAACTGCAATTAGTATTCATAGTTCTGTGATGGCCACTGCACATGTGTTGCAATATCATCGGAAGTTGGTTCATTCTACCTATTTTCAGTGTATGTCCAATACAGTGAACCGATCGAGTACCATCTACGCAAAATCAAAACGAGTCTAGGCTCTCTATTGGGTCAACACAAAAAGGTAATGATCACCGGAGACTTCAATGCTAGAAGTAAAATGTGGCATGATCGTTTAACCGATGAAAACGGAAGAAAAGTAGAGGACTTCGTGTCTAGAAGTGACCTTTTCATAATGAACTTGCAGGGAAACCCAACGACGTTCTCGTCTAATGAGTTGGAGACAGCTGGACATCTAAAGACCATAGAGTCATCACGTTTCAGTTATCAAACGCTCCACAGAATAGTCCACTTGAAAGTAGAAAAACTCCTAGATTGCCGTTAAGATAGCTGACTGGGGTCTATTTCCTAGATACTTGGGGCAGTGCCACAATCTTGGGACAGTGTAGAAGCACTTCCAGAAGTTAATTCGATAGATGAAATTGATGCTCGTGTGGAGCTGATCTCAACACAGTTAACCAGTGTTTGCAACAAATCAATTCCTAGGAAGAGATTAGCTAAGAAACGAAATAGTTGGTGGAACTCTAATCTATGGAAACTCTATGCATAAGCGTAGAAGAGCATACCAGGCAGAAAAGGACCAAAGAGCAAAAGAGTTGAAATTGACTCTCTTCAGAATGGCAAGAAATATATACTTCCATGAAGTATGTAAAGCAAAGCAAAGTAGTTTCCAGTACGTCACGGAACATGGTAATGGAGATCCATTGGGTCATGTATACAAATTTGCCGCCGGCAAAGCAAGACCTCTTGAAGTTTTGAATACCATTGGACATCCACAGATAATGAAGATCCCCCATTTACGTAGGAAGAGGTCACTAGTGCCCTCACTTTCTTTAAGCGTAACAATTCACCAGGCCTTGACAACTTGAACGCTGAAATAACCCAGATAGCGTTTACTAGCCTTTACGAGCATACTAAAATTATTAAACCAGTTGCGTAAAATTTGGTTACTTCCCCAAGGTATGGGAAACGGGTGAAATGATTATAATCAGGAAACCTGGCGATAGAGATCCACATTCTTCGCAATCTTATAGACTCATAATGTTGCTACCGGTTATGGGGAAACTTCCAGAAAGGTTACTGGCCATTCGCATTACACCGCGAATTGAAGAGAGCGGACTGTTCTCGGACAAACAATTCTGTTTCCAACATAGCATTTCTATACGGAACATGCGATAGTCCGCCTAATCAACACTGCCAAAACCCAAAGTTCAAAATATGTTATGGGTATATTCTTGGATATCAGCAGAGCATTTGATAACCTAATGTGACCTAGTGTCATTGCAAGTTTATCGGTCTACAATCTCCCTAGAAGCACTATGAATGTTCTCAGGAGCTACGTCAGTAACCGATCTGTATCTAATCGGTTCTGTATCTAAACTAATGACAAAAGGATGTCCTCAGGGCTCTATCCTAGGTCCTCTAGTCTGGAATATCGTTTTTCAACACAAGCATAATTGATTGACTTGGGCGAAGCCTGCGCAACGCTGCACAAACGTTCCAGCGATTAATTCACGGTTTCGGGCGATTGGAACAATACGATTTAACGATAAATTTTGCCAAATGCGAATTTGGTCGGCAGAAGATTCATTTCCCTGGACGCCGCGTTTCATCAGTGCGACTTTTGCTGTTGACCGACAAAATCGAGGCCATCAATTCATTTCCACTTCCGACAATGGTAAATTAACTAAAAAACTATTATCGCAAGTTTTTACCAAAAACCATGGAAGCTCAAGTCAAATTACTGGAAATGATTCCTGGAAATAAGAAGATGATCGAACGGTGTTAACATGGACGGACGAAACGAGAAATGCATTTGATAACTGCAAACTGATTTGTACAACTTCGCTTTACTCGCTCATCCATCAAAAACGGCAAAACTTTCGTTGTATGTCGACTCTTCCGATGTCGCGGCTGGGGCAGTACTTCATCAAGTCATTGACAACGGACTTCAACCGTTAGGTTTTTCTCAAAAAAATTTGATAAAGCGCAACTTCGATAGAGCACGTATGATCGTGAGCTCACAGTAATATATATGGCCGTTAAACATTTCAAATTCATGCTGTGAGGAAGAAGTTGTCACATCTACACTGATCATAAGCCGCTTAAATTGCCTTCGCACAGAAACCCGAGAAAGCGAATGATCGTCAAGCGAGGCAACTCCATTACATCGGACAGATAACCACCGATATCCGGCAGCGCTGTCAACGTAACAGCGTATCTTTTTGTAACGCATAGAAATTATCCACTCGAGTGCAGAAATCAGTTACGAGAAATTGGCGGACGACCAGAGAAACGATGCAGAATTAAAATTTCTACTGGCGGAAGGTAATATCCTTACGATTAATTCGAGGCACGGCTTATGCCGAGGCACGGCTAAATTGATGACAAAACGATTCGTTTGGCCCGGCATTTAATCAGATGTCACTAAATTTGTTCGAAGCTGTTTAAAATGTCAACGCGAAAAAATTGGACGATACACGCATTTGGAACTTGACACGCCGACCAAGCGATTTGCTCACATTAATTTAGATCTAGCGGGACCATTCCCACCATCCGAAGAAAATCGCTACTGTTTGACTATAATAGGTCGTTTCACACGTTGGCCAGAAGCGATTCCAATTTCCGATATGTTAGCACCAACAGTCGCAAGCGCATTCATTTCACGGCGAATTGCAAAATTTGGTGTGCCAAAAGCAATCACCACCGTACAAGATGCTCAGTTTGAGTCACACCTTTTCGACGAGCTGATGAGAACTCTGGGAACTCGGCATTATAGGACAACGGAGTATCATCCACAGTCAAATGGCCCCATCAAAAGAGAGCACCGCACGCTGAAGGCAACAATTCTCTGCCACAACACCAAGAAATGGACGATGCATTTACCAACAATTCTCCTCAGCCTTTGTTCAACTTATAAAGAGGATTTGATTGTAACATCGGTCGAACTCGTTTTCGGTACAACACTTTGCATTCCAGGTGAATTTTTCACCGGGCAGCCATTAAAGAAGACAGAGACGCAAACGACGAACAACAACGGTGTGGCACGCCAGTCCAAAAGTATTCTTGCATTTAGATTTGCGACCCACATATTTCTACGAGACGATTTGGTTCGCCCAAGCCTGACGCATCCTTACAATGGACCGGCGTGCGACTAAAGCGCGAAGTGAACATTACAATTGCTCGCTGGCTTAAGCGTATATGTTGACAAGCAATATACTGACAGGTATAGTATTGACAGATCCAAATCAAGCAACGAAGGTGGGACCGACAACAAAAGGAGAAACAACTAACGAACCGGCTACTATTACTACCGTACCATAGAGTCGACGAAAGTTAACCAATCCGGTCGACATGTGCATTTCCCGGAGAGATTTAAATAAACACCGTCTAGCCGGCCTATCAAAAAATTGTGCAACCTGCAATAAAACTATCAACGGTGGAAAACTATTAGGTGTACAAATGTATTTCCGACCTTTTTAGTGAAATAAAAGACATTAGTTTGTTAGAAAACGAAAGAATTGTTTTATTCAAAGTATGCTCCTTCGGAAGCTATAACCTTTGTCCATCGCTCAGGCAATAAATGGATTCCCCGAAGGAAGAAGTCTGGTTGTTTCGAGGCGATCCAGTCATCAACCCATTTTTTGACGTTTTCATATGAAGTGAAGTGCTGCTGTGCCAGGGCTGATTGCATCGACCGGAACAAGTACTAATCAAAGGGAGCAATGACTGGTGAACCCGGCGGGTAGGGTAGAATTTCCCAGTTATGCATGTCCAAATAGTTTTTGACAGGTATAGCAACATGTGGCCTAGCGTTATCATGTTGCAAAATAATCTTATCGTGCCTTTTGTCCCATTCCGGTCATTTTTCAGCTAAAGCTTGCTTTAAAGCCATCAGTTGTCGTCGATAAACTTGTCCCGTAATGGTTTCACGTTCTTTCAGCAACTCATAATAAACGACACCCTTCATATCCCACCAAATACAAAGCATCACCTTCGAACCATGGATATTTGCTTTTGGCGTCGACGGCCCTGATTCACCTGGCTTGACCCACGCTGGTTTGCGCTTTGGATTGTCATAATGGACCCACTTTTAATCCCCAGCGATGACCGATGCAAAAACCTCTTGATTTGTTGTCGTTGAAGCAACAATTTGCACATGGTTTTCCGACGTTTCATGTCCCATTCTTTCAATTTCCCAGCTTCTGAACCAATCCCATTGCATGTATACGTTGCGAAACACATTGTTGGGTAATATTCAACTCTTCTTCCAATTGTTTTTCGGTCTAACAAAAGGCCCCATCAAGCAAATCTTCCAATTCGGTAACTTCAAATTTTCTTAGACCGCCTTCGCGTTCTTTGTCTCTTACGTCAAAATCACCAACTTTGAATCGAAGAAACCACTCTTTGCATGTTGTATTCGATGGAGCATGTCGACCGTAAACTTCCACAAGCAAACGATTTGTTTCCGCTGCACTTTTCTTCATCAAAAAATAATGAAGTGAAACTTCCCGCAAACGCAAATTCATTACATGAAAATAATTGTTTTCACGCTTTGAACAAATGTGACTAGTAATTATTCAAGCTTGACATCTAACCTCCAAAAAACATGCATTGCCCGATTGAATAATATATGCAAGCAGTGATACTAACGACACCTCTATAAAAAGGTCGGAAATACATTTGGACACCCAATACAATAACAACATAAAAAAACAAAAATGAACTATACAAAAATTTGCAATAGAGACCGACGTAAAAATAAAAGCGCGTGCCATAGAATTTTTTGGAGGTTAAAATAAAATAAAACTAATTAAAATAAAATTAAACAAAAATTTATTCTTTTAATCCCAAATTCCTATGTCTTCACGAATAAAGAAGAAAATGATGCCTGTAACAACATAGATTAAATGATTATAAAGTTTACTTATTGATAAGAAGTAGACTGCTCTCGCAGATTAGTGATTAAGATTTGACAACATTATTATTATTTTCATGTTTGAAAGATTCAATAAATAAATGAAATTGTTTAAAAAAACACATTCTACCTTGGCTCAGTAGTCAAATCGAGGACGTACGAACCATTTGCACATTGCATAGTTCCATGCCAGCCTGCACTCTGACACAGGGCCATAGTTGTGTTACGGATCGTAATCAGATAATGAAAAATCCCTTTTGCATGCTGCCCCTGTCGGGATTCGAACTCGGTGGCTCCCGGAAATATATACAACGACTTGTTAAACCGCTCTGAGGCAAAAATACTCACTATAAATTATTTTCGTATAAAATTTATCGACAATTTGAATCTCTACTTTCTTATATTTAATTTCTTGTATAATCTCGTCTTATTGAGAACATCAATGGGTTGCTTTAATTATTTTACCGTAGACTAGCAAATGTTAATTTATCACCAATTAAAATATTGAATTAAGTACCTGTTAAAGGCATCTAGTTTATTTAATTACCTACATCTTATATACGTAGTAGGTGCAACGCAAAGATGATCGCATAAACAGAGATTTTTGCTTGTTTAAATTTGTTGTTATGATGCGTAATACCAAAGTTCATTGCTTGCCTTAACTTTCATGTTTAACTTTCCTTTCGATCAATATGCGGATACGTATATGTTAACTACAATATCTTGTCAGCCGCTGGTGTTATCAACTTATCAATATTGAAAAATGAGATTCCACCTTCATGAAGTCATGCCGAACTAATATTGAGATAGGTGAAATCGTTTCAAACTTACTTTAAAAAAATTATTTCATATTCGATCATTATGTTAATAAAAATATATACGACAACGACAGACAACACACCTTTTTGAAAATTGTAATTTCGTGTACACCTTTATTTTTGTAGCATATACGCTAAGATTTATTCAAATGGAATTCAATTGAACGATGTAGTAATAAATAATTACAAATTATACATCGTTGATCGTCTTTGGTATGCACACAGAGTAATTACACGAACAAGGCTGAGCGAGTGTAAGCAAAGAACATGCCGAAACTGTTGAGAACTCTCGAGAAGACGTATAATAAATCTTAAAATTGTATCTACCACTTCAGGTACGTACATACAGGTACAACAAATGGCTTAATAAATTTACTCGCATAAAAAACCTGTTTCTTATATACTGAACCGAGGGTTACATGAAGGAATGTATCCATTAAGTAAACTTTTATTCTTTCCACGGTTTTATTAAAATTTTGTAAAACGTAAAGGTGAAGATGAATATCTTAATAATTTAAGAATACCAACACAACTCAACCGTCTATATACTCGTATATAGGTAATAATATGATTTGCTAAGTCTGTAACGGTTAATTTTTTATGAATAAACAAAATGTTACGTTACTTCGTTTTCTGTGTTGAATGAATTTACTTTTTTATTTATATGTTGTATCTCCGTTTAAGCCGCACTTAAGATCAATATGTTCATTATTTCATGGTCAATCGTAACCGGAAGAGACTTCTTTAATTATTAAATAATTAAACAAACAGTGCTATGTACAGGTAATTAACAAAAATATGTGTGTGATTATATGTTCTGCATTGTAATATATTGTAATGTAAGGGCCCATGTTATATTAATGAATAGACATTGCTGAGTAGTCTTAAACATGCGGCCAAGATTTTTGTACAAACTAAAGAGTTATATGTACATACATAGAATGTTTTGGCAATTTGGATCAACATGATATCTAAAATGTTAACCACCTGCATCGTCATAACATTTGGAGTAGTTCAAACATTAATAGAGGAGTATACTCGTTTTTTTTTGGTAGACATCGTTATACCCCGAAATAAACAATTTACAGAATGGGAACTTTTCTCCAGCGAAAATAAAATCCAGTATGACAATTTCAACTGTAGGGGTAAATATATTGTGGCCAATATCCGACTTTCTTTTACCACGAAAATATACATAGATCTCGAATAAATCACACTTGGTTTCAAAAAAGAAAAATCTACTTATCGGACTTTTGGTAAAGCTGTCTTATATTACAGAAAACCAAGAAGGTCCACACTTGTTGAATATTTAATCTTTCAAATTATTTGAATATTTTAATTCTTAGTCGTTTTTTGTAAATGCTAAACTTTTCAACATCATTGCAAGAATTCTGATTGAAAATCTGCAATGGAAGCTACCATTTCCGATACTCAGATTATCACCAAATTTTGCAAAGATTTTCCAAGTAATGAAAAAAAGTCAAGTATGAAGTTTGATTCCAAATAGTCGGCCTTGACTGTAGATTGATTGATTTATTGATTGGACTGTAGGACCAAGTACTGGACAAGTGTCCCGGATAACGCCGAGCCTATTCCTACAGCCTGTTTACACATAACAATAGGATGGTTAGGAAAGGTTTTTTTGTTTTTTTTTGGACGGAACGACCCGGTTTCCGACACCTAGCGATCGTACGGCACAACACAATTCTAATCTTCTTCTAATCTACTAGAGGAAGGAAAAAGGCTTAATAGGTTTTTAATAGATAACGATGGTATTTGCTTCTCTAAATCAGCAGAGCATCAAGAAAATATTATTATATCACTTACATCTGGAAATTTCCTAACTAAACATTTATTAATTTAATCCTCCTGCAATTTCACAACTTACAAGAGAATTTCCTGAAACCATATAGTTATTTGAATTATATTAAAAATTACTCTAAAATCCATTAGTATTTAACCCTTGAATTGGGCAACCCACGAAATAGCAAAAAAAAAATTTAAAAAAAATCTTTCAAAAAGTTGCAAAATATAAGTGAGGCATCCCAAAGGCAATGATTCCTGGAAAACTATTAATGTTATTCAATGCCAGATTAACTACCGGATTGGATATTTCCAAATTTAGCTTATTTCGCAAAAATTTAAAATGTTTTATTAATTTTGGTCGCCAAAGAATATTCGTTTTATTACCAAGTATAATTGGTAGGCCATATCTCAACAAATGATGTTCAAATTCGGTGTGCGAAAGCTGAATTTGACAAAATATTAGGATTCGACTTAAAATGAATGGAACCACGCCGTTTCCTAACCGACAAATTTCCAATTTAGTTTGCAGAGCTGAGGTAGGATTCTAATAAAAAAGGTCAGCTTGTATTGGGATTTTACGCGTCTTTTTGATGAAGTGTAGAACTTCGATCATTTTGAATGGAACTTGGCGATATCAGAAAAGAAAAATTGTCAAATCAGGTATTCAGAATTGGGTGGCGATTTTAAAATGTATTTTAGAGAAGTTCTAGAGTTCGGTCGTGCTATGCAATTTCTTAACTAATTTTGTTCGAATCTGGTATGTTGAGATGAATCGAGATTCCAACATAAATCTCGGATGAAGTTCTGGACTTTTCTACAAAATAAATTTGAAAATAATCGGCCAAGGAATTATCCAGTTCCTCCAATCACCATAGCCAAACCCGCTAAGAGATTACCCAGTCAAATTCAAGTTCCCTAAAACTAAAATTTGTTAGAATTCAAATTCAGCCCAATTCGTACCCAAAAATTAATCTATGCATCTTCCGCAGTATAGTGTCTAAAAACAGATTACTAAGACAATGCCGCACATCTCAGTCAATCAAAAAAGATCAAGGTTTACGTGAGGTGACGGCACGAACGGAAGATAGAACCACGCGGCAGGCTTCTTACATAATTGGTGCATGAGCAAATCGTTGAATAGGATTTAGAACTCAAATCAATCGTTGCGACCCTGTTTCGAGAAATATTGTTGAGCCAAATAAATTGTTCATAGAAAATAGTGCCAGCAGTAGGCAATCTAAAAAATAGCATATCACATCAAAGATTTACTTGTAGGTACAAACGAAAAAGAAAAATCAAAATCAAAAAACCATTTTCCCTTTACCATGTTGTAACACATATAAAGGAGTTTCACCCCTTTAAACCAGTCTACACAAAATATGTTTTATTTATATTATTTGAAATTGAAAATTAAGTACAAATTTTCATCGTGCATTATTAATAATTAGAGAGAAAATTAATTTAGTTAAATAAATCATAACCCAATTAAAGAAACATTAAAAGCAGTTAATAATAAATAAAAATAACACCTATAAATGTATGTACATATCGCTAATTTGCTGCAAAAGTGACACAATCCAAAATTTTGAATTTTTCAGTAGAGCGATCTGAAAATATCACTCAAAATTGTTTGTGAGAATGGCGTTTTTCAAAAGTGAATAAAAATACATTCTGATTAGTAAAATAATTTTTGAAGTAAAACTTCTTTACGCACGCTTGACTTGGGGAGTAAGCTGGTGAATGCGTGACGAGAGCGTTACGAAAAGTGTGATCGGGCGAGGAGAACGAAAGTTGAGAAAGATGTAAGTTTTTTTTTTGTTTTATTTGTGTGTTGTTTATTTAAAGTGAAATTGCGTGTGTCATTTATGTTTGTCTTTGTTTTTCCACCAACAACTTCAAAACAACACAAATTTATTATAAATAGAATCAGACCAATAAAAAGCCAAATATGAATGAAAGTGGTATGGAAATTGCGTTGTTTATGAACGTAATTTTAGTTGATACCGTTTTATTTTAATAATTTGTTAAAAAGCAACCTGATTAAATTTGTATAAAAAAATGGACAAAGAATTTTTTTTTGTCTGTATCATTCTGTAAGAGCAAGAGAGAGAGAGAGAGAGATGTAAGTTTAAATATATGTATATGTATATACATGTATATAGTATACATATATACATATATTATATATATATATATATATATATATATATATATATATATATATATATATATATATATATATATATATATATAAAATATATATATATATATACATATACTCGTAGATGGAGCTAAAGAAGTTTTACTTCAGTCGTGTGGTCTAAAGCACACTCACTTTTTTTTATTTTCCTACATCTTCAATCGGATCTCAATTTTTATAATTCTAAAATATTTTGCAAATTTTCTTAGGATAGTTGGATATTGGAGTTTCACCTAATTTTCTAAAAATAACTGAAAATAAGAATATCTTAGAAATGAGTAAATTTTGAGTTGTGTCACTGTTGCAGTAAATGAGCGACATTATATATTTACAATGCATTCTTGAATTTAAATTGCATTCAGTGAATCCACACCAGGACTCATTGAAGACCGGTTTCAGGTCTCAAAATACCATTCACGCCCACACAAGTCAGATGAGTTCGGACTCATCGATACATTTAAATAGTCCGTCTTGACTGTAGAGATGCAAAATTTGTGAAATTAATGAAAAATAAATATTTTTTTAAAAATTCGTCATATCCGGTAAAATTAAAAAAATTATGCTTTGTAAACGATTTTCAAAAAATTGACATCCAATATTGCAATTTTCTCCAGAATCCAAATTCAAATTAGACTTTAGCGTAATTGCAGCAACCCGTGTTGTGTCCAGTGAAATTCAATAAAACTACCAGTAGTAAGACACTGTACATCTTGAAACTGATCCTTCCAGTTCAAGAGTTTATTGTAAAGAAAGAGAATTATTTTATATTTTTACAATTCTTGACAAGCTTATACTATAAAAACTCTAAATTATTATTACGTCGGTTGTGATCATGAAAAGGGCTCGATGCGGTTCAAATGCCGTTTTAATTAGCTCTGATAAAAATTCCCGAAATACACCACCCAGTAATCCTCGCAGATCACCTTAGGTCCCCAATTTATCGGCTGCTAGCATATATCTTGTAACACTCCCTTTCGAGTATTATACGATACGACAAACGGAATTTCCCGTAATATCGTAATCGATCGAATTTGATTGATCGATAATAGGGGCTCACTCTCAATATCTTCGCGGGTAAAATCTTGAATAGGTTGAAATGGTCGTAGACCTCGTCGCCCGCTTCTTTTAATAAATAGCAAATTTAAGCCTTTTGCCGTCCAATGATTTTCGGCGCAAATCCAGTGTGTACAATTGGTTGCAAATTTTCAGAGTTATACTCAACGAAATTAATTCATCAAGGATGAATTGCATTATTTTATTGGTTGCCCTTAACAGGATGTCTTCTTGGCAAAATTCGCCATCGTGTAGCGTTGATACAAGCCGGTGGAATAGGACACAGAATGTTATCAAGATTGGTACTATATCTTGGTTGAAATTTACTGGCGGCACAAAATAATTTTATTAATAAATTGTTTCGACCATAAACTAATTTTACTTACAAATTCCTAATCCTTTCTATAGCATCGAGATTGGAGACGAAAATTCAGTTTGAACAAAATGAATGAGACTAAACCACAATGTTTTGATGAAAGTTGGCTTGAACGCCAATATAATATATAGTAATCTAAACTAAAACGAAATTGTTGTTAGTTAAAAACTACCATTTTTTTATTGAAAGACTTACTTGTATTCATATAAACCTCCATTCGATCGTGTCATCAAATCATGACAAACCTGACACAGGCAATGCGTTGAATTCGGATCAAATAGAAATTGATCGGTATAATTGAGCACAAATTGTATACAATCGCCGTCATTCCACATTTTCAAAATTTTAAGTAGAGTTGTCCGTTCGGTAGCATTCAGATGATTAATCGTATTATCCTTTTTTTCTGAATCCGAATCATCCTCTTGTATATCACTGCTGTTATTGTCCAGTTTGAATGATCGATACACAGTTTTTGGTAATTTTGATATGTTTCCAGTCATTGCCGATACAACTTTGATTTAATTCGCAACAAATTGTAAATTATTACTGATCGCACTCTTGAGGTATTTGTCATCTATTTTCAGCAACGAGTACAATAAGTAGGTCGTAAATATTTTACTGGACAAATTCAATTTGCTATCATCATCTTTTGTACTTTTAAAAAAATCTGACAGCTTCTATTGTTATTTATTTTGTCATTTTTTTAGCCTGCTTGGTTGAATAAATTTCACTTGACATTTGATTTTTTTAGTTTAATTAACTAACTAAAAAAATTTCCCCTCACATAATTTATAGCAAAACAATTTTTAGATAGTTTCGTAAATTATCCAAAATAATTAAAAGTTATATTTTTTTTTCATCACAAAAATAATACTAATTTTTTGGTAATTTTTATTTATAAAATTATTGTCAAACATTAAAAATAAAGATTTTTCGTATTTTTTAAATAATTTATAGGTTAATTTCTCTTGATGTTAAAATTTCCCCAGTTGCAAAACAAATAATAATAATAAATAGAATCAAACACAAAATATTGCACCATGAAGTCTTCACTTTTTATTATGTGTATCTTACTCTCTCATATTTAAATAAATCAAAATCAAATCAAATCAAGATGAAAACCAGGCAGACAGCTCTAAACCTTTCACTAAACGAAAATCTACCCAACCATCAGAAACAAATCCTAGAGATAGGCAACTGATTAATAACTTGGTGTCTGCAGAAATATTATGTGCAGCATATTTACTTCCTTCAAGTTCAAAACAATAGGCCAAAATGGTATTGTTCCTGCTTTCTCCAAGAGGGGATCAAATTTAATCTTAGACCATCTTCTGTTTGTTTTTAGATGCAAAGCCAATGTAAAAATTTCCAGTAAATAAGGCTAAAAATCTCGGTCTTCTAAAATTTTAGGATCTTGCCATTCAACTTCGGAAACTAGGTATGTTGAGATATGATTTTTACGTACACTGCTGTCTGACGAGTAAACCCATGCATTGTTGTACCTCCCACTAAACAAGAAACCTCTTGACAATCTCATGTTTATTCTTGCGGATTTAAGAATAAAATATTTAACATAAAAATAACAGACAATCAAGTTATCTTGTTCAGAAAGTGACAATCCACATCGTTGAAATGAGTAATCAAGAAGAAAGATGACGTAATTCCGCGAATTACGTTTTTATAGGCGAGGAAATGTTGACAATGAAAGTGACGTTCGTCGATCTACATTTCTAATTAAATTTAAATTCAAAAGTTCTATTTGAACATTTCAACCGTATAAGAATTTGATGGCGTGTGGCTTTTATTTCCTTTCAAATATTCAATCAATGACCTTTTTCTTCATCTACCCACATTGAGATTAGTGTTTCCCATTGATATTGCCATAGTTCACTCGGCTTACGTCATTTATTGAAAGATTCACTTGCCGCTTATTAATTTTATATTACAACGCCGTAAATATCAACAGCTTTGAACACAAAAATCATTTAAATGTAGATTAACATAAATATTTAGCGACACATCTCCAAAATTTGATAAAACAATAACTCGAGTAGACAAAATAAGACCAAACTTAAATACTAAGCAAAAAATGTAAAGTTCTCCAAGGTTAAGTTGTTACTTTTTGTATCGTCTTATGACAAATTTATAATAACAAAAATTCTTATTTATATTGTACGTTGAAGGAATAACAATCAACTGTATTATGGTAAGCAACAATTTTTTACATTTTTTTTGTATTTAAGTACAGCACCAACAACGCCGCTCTAAGTAGCAAAGCAATTATCGTTTAAGTAACTCTTTTCTAATTAGGATCAAGGTTGAGACGAATTAGCATTTCTAAGACAATCATAGTTATATCGGTTTCGCATAAAACCTGAATTTTATTGTGTTTTTTGATTTGTCATAGTTGAAGAGACAATATTGCGCCCCGTATAGCGCGAATTCTATACAACTATTGTTTCATTATGAATTTAGATTCGGATTCCAATGATGATCTCACAATCACAAGTCGCATATAAGAACAAGTATGTATAAATATGATTTGTTGGTCATGATTTATTACTTATACGTCTACATGAATATGTGAGTACTTCACGGTTTATTTACATATATTAGAATAGACGAGTAGTATGTTATGCAATAGCATGGTACAAGAATATCGTTTTATTTGTATAACTGATTTGATCATACTATATTGATGTCAAGTGGACTATTGAAAGAATGTTGGCGATTTAGTCAAATATTCTGTGTCGAGATTTGTCGTAGGAAGTAGGTTTCTTTTAGAATTATTTGTGTAATTACAAAATTAGAAAATTATTTGGGTCAGTTTTGCGTTTTCATCTTCTTATGGTTCAGTGGGTGTTCCGTACATACCATAATGCACCATTTTTGGGCAAGGCACCTTTTCAGATTAAGAATAATCAACTTTCCGCCCTCGAGCAGAGGGAAACAAATCTGAATAGTAATGATCTGTTCTACTTCAAAAGAAATCTCTAATTTTTTTAATAAACTGTTTCCTCTACAGGTGGTAAAGTAGTCAGAGAAGTGTGCACCATCTATGTATTACCGAAATCTGAACAAAATATGCAATTGGTGAAATAAGTTTTCATCCGGGAATTCACCGTTCTCAATAAGTTTGACATTATGTTGTTTAATATTTATAGATGCAATCTAGTATTTAAAACAAGGTGTAAGTAATCGAGCGACAGCATATTTTTAAAAATACAAGATTTAATTTTAAATCAACTCGAGCATGGAAGTTTACACCGTGTATTGTGCACCGATCGGCGGTACAGTAGCAAATTACTAAATTACTAAGTTGTGGTTTTAACCTGATCCAACCAATCGTATTTGCCCACAAGTTTACATAACTCACCCTTCGCGTACAAAATTTCGCCATTTCGGAGTAAATTTTAAAGAATCGACACGGTGAAAGAGCAATTACTAAACAAAGTATAATTTTCGATAACAACAACAGCCTGTTCGGATTAATAAAATATAGACCCACACTCTCGGTCATATTGGAGACACCTCACGTAGATAGAGCTTTTTTGATTTTTTTTTATAAAGAAAGTATTAATTAATTGTCCAGTAGATTTAATATCCTTTGGAGGTGAATTAATACCCTTCTTTTCATTCACATATCACCCATTCACACAATTTACAGTATACCACCTGCACATTGCAAGCTCCATGTCAACCTGTACACTGACGTGATCGGTGGATCGGCGCTGAATTCTACATTCCAACAGAGGGTCTTAGTTGTGTTTATTACCATCACCGATAATGGGGATTCGAATCTAGTACCTCCCGGTTCAAGTGCCGAAGTTTTAATCACTGTACCACTTGTCCGGTAAAGCTTGCCTTACGAAAGAAGTTTGCTATGCTAATCGTTTTCAGTCAATCGTCTCGATATTAATGTTCTTAGTAATTTTAGAGTTAAACACTTCCCCTGAATGAACCCTACCAATTACGATATAACTGAATCATTAGAACCGAAACAGTCTCTTGTTAATAATGGAATTAGTAAGTATTTATTCCATGCTCTCGCTGCGTAAATTTGCTTTTCCCGTTTATACTCATGCTTTCAAACTGCAATATAAGGAATTGTACCTGAGAGGATCAGTCTGCAAATGCCTATCAAATAAGGGAATCTTAATCGTAAAGAAAATAATAGACCTATTGCTTCAGCTATGATTCTGAATGTTCTTGAGAAATTAGTTAAAAATAAAATTAATTTATTCTTAGATAGGTTCAATATTTTGAACATGCATTAGGATGGATAACGTCAAAGAATGAATACTAAGACAGCATTGAATAATGTTTAAAATGCACAGGCCTTCAACATGATTGATTCTAGTCGTCTTTTGGCTATGTTTATGATTTGTTTTTAAGCAGGCTCCCTATCCTATCTCAAAACCAAATAGCGAGAGTTTACATTAATGATGACCAACTTTGGATATTGGGATTCTGTGATCACAGCACCCACTGCTTTTCTTGATTTATGCGAACTGTATTTTCAAACTTTCTACGATCTACTCAAGAACTTCCATCGACTTAATTGGTGTATTAATGACTTCAATAATCTAATCAACACATATTGCATAAACATAATTGTTTGTATCGATCTGCAGGATTTTAATTAGAAAATAGCTAAAGATGTGAGTAAAAATTAATTTTATAAGTTAATTATTTTTATAAGGTATATACTTCCACACTGTGACAAAGTAACAAAAACCTATCCTCCATGGTTCAATGGTCGAAATTATTTAATTGTTATGATGAAATTATTTAAGTGTTAAAACAAACATGCGATGCTTTTGAAATATTTTAAATTCATTTTTTCAATCTGAATATCGGCTAAATGGTTCACTCACTTCATAACTACCAATGTGTTTCCCAAAAACAGGATAATGTCAAAGGTACTACCAGAAACGGGTCTGTTAATCAGCATAGTTCTATATTTACGATTAAATGCGCGATACTGACAAATTGTAAGATGTCCTTAATCTACTTAGAAAATAGTGCGACAAAAACTCATGGCACTTGATTGTCAAATGAAAAATTATGACTTCAACTGAGAATTTTAATTTTATAAAACAAATCAACAAAACGCAGTTTGTTATTGTAAATAAAATTTAAAATCACAATGACATAAGAAAGTCCATGGATTCAAATTGATACAACAACAAACAACGTTGCTATGTTCCAGACGTAGTTAACTACAGAAAACTTATTGTTGTTAGGTCAAATAGTCTCGACTAAAAAATTCAAAGCAAAAACGTTACACCCATCCTGTCTGGCAGGAAATAAATCGGAATATTAGCATGGAATTATAATATCGGCAGAAATAACCAATTTTCTTCAATCTCCAAAAAATTGAAAAGACTGACTCGGCGAATCAGGAGAAAAATATAGAATATAAAAATGATGCAATGAATTGTTACTTATTATACAAGACAATAACTCGAATAAAAAGCAAAATAACCCAGATATGACGTATAAGAACAGGCAATGGAAGTGGTGCTTTATACATCTCTCAAAAACCAACAAAAACGTAAGAGTTTGACCTGATCACCGGAACAATTCTTATCGAGTTTCCACAAAACGGCATAACAAAATTAGCCAACATAGCCTTCAGGATCAAATATGTATCAAAGCTATTAAATTTCACGGAAGTGATTGAATTAATCCTATGAAAACGAATGAAACCATTAGTTGATAGTCAAAATACCATTTGAAACACATAACAACCATTGTAGTAAAGAAGAAGAGTTTCATCATCGTAGTGAATCGACCAAACCGCATAGTGCTTAAAACTTTGGCGATTGAATCGGGAGGTACCGATTTCGTATCCCGATAGGGGCAAGGATGCAAAAGAGAATTTTCATCAACAGATTACGGTGCAGATGGTGATAAAATCGGACCTATCGCCGTACGGCCTCGATTTGGCAGGCGAATGAGTAAGGCAAGGACGTGAAATGCGAACTGCGAAAGAGTTGGGAGTGCTTCGGCCCCAGAAGAGATTGCAATGATTAAATAATAATAATAATATTTTACTCTCGAACAAAATAATTATTTTCGTCAATAGCAAGCTGGATGAAATGTGTTTCCTTGACTTTTTGTTTATTTTTCGACAGTAGCTACAATTTAATTACATCAAGAGACTGCGCTTCCTACAGCGGTTAAAAAATGTTAAAATGTGTATTCGACAACATATCCAGTGAACGCAGGATTGTTACACTATGCTGGGACATATCGATACCCAGTGAACGACAAATTGTTGAAAAGTATAGCTTTAAGCAACTTTGTGTTGCACAGTGAACGCAACCAATACGAAGTGCTCGTTTGACAAGTAGAAAAGTCTATATGTCAATTCGAAACGTTGTAAACAACAAGACATCTCTGCCATTGAACCAGTTGGAAATTTATCAATATGTATGTGAATAAATTGTTACGAAGGTCATAAGTTTCTATTTCTTACCTTTTTCTAAATGTGTATGAAAATGAAAAAAAAAATAGTTTCTTAACGATTTTTGATAGAATGTTGACTATTATGACAAGTCACATTAGTTTCTCACATGCCATGTTAAGTGCACGACAACGTTCGACGACAAATGTGAGACATGTCATATACTTTTCATCTTTCTTGACAATGTCTTAAGCGAAACATTTACGACTAGTTTTCGATGTTTCTCATTCTATCACGTAGTTAATAAAATGGCGTGGATGAGTGTTCACTCGATTGTTTGAGTGAAATGAAAAACCCGTAATCTGTCGATGTTATTATTATTTTTTGTATGCTGCGTGAACATTTTGTTTGTCGAATTGATAAGTAAACGTTTTGTAATTGTTTTATTAAGAAAATTTTAACTTAACCAAAAGTAATCAAGAGTATCTCAGTAAGAGCGCCGAATTTAAATTTGCCGCCTATTTGTAAATACGAGTTGTGTTGTGATTTTTTTTGACAGGTGTCACGTACAGACCACACGATTTAAGAATATGGAAAAGTATTCAAACCAACAACGTTTAATTATTGTAAAAACACATTACAAAAATGGTGAAAGTTTTGCGGAAACAGTTCGCCAATTACGTCAAGTTTTCGGTCGCAATAATGCGCCAAATGAATCGACAGTGAGGCGTTTAATTACAAAATTTGAGACCAAATTTACGCTGATAGATCAGAAGATCATTCTTCGTCATCGTCCTTGTCGATCACTCGAAAATATAGCCACAGTAAGGGAATCTGTGGTCGAGAATCTAGGAACTTCCATTCGGCATCGTGGTCAAGAATTAAACATTTCCAGAAGCAGTATGCAACGAATTTTGGTAAAAGATCTGCATTTGCACACGTACAATTGCATACGTGAATTTTCTGTTTGGGTGTTGGAACATCATCAAATTAATGCGGAATTTTCGAAGAAAATGATTTTTTCAGATGAGGCACATTTTCAACTCGACGGATACGTAAATAAGCAAAATTGTCGAATTTGGGATGCTGAAATTCCTCGTTGGATACTCAAACAACCAATGCATGCACCGCGAGTAACTGTTTGGTGTGCATTTTGGGCTGGCGGAGTATTTGGGCCGTACTTCTTTAAAAATGCAGCTGGAAATGCGCTAACTGTTAATGGAGTGCAGTATCGCGAAATGTTAACGGAGTTTTTGTGGCCTGAATTGGATTTATTGATGTGGAGAACATGTTTTTCCAACAAAACGGTGCGACCTGCCACACAGCACGTGAAACAATGGTGTTACTGCAGACTAAGTTTCCAGGCCGGGTCATTTCTTGATTTGGCGATCAACATTCGCCACCAAGATCGTGCGATCTAATACCGATGGACTGTTTTCTTTAAGGTTATGTGAAGGAAAAGGTGTATACAAATAAGCCCGAAATAGTTGAATATCTTAAACAGGAAATACGGCGCGTTATTGGTGAAATACAGCCACATTTATGCGAAAACTTTATTCAAAATTTCAACAAAAGAATAAACCTGTGCCAGAGGGATCGTGGTGACTTTTTGCCTGATGTTGTATTTCACGTTTAATCGGAACTATTTTTCTTTACGTTGACATAAAAATGTTTGCTTAATTCAAAAATAAATGTGTTTTTCTTTAAAACTAAATCCGGCCCTCTTGCTGAAATACCCTTTATATGAAACATATCAGATATATTCGTCTCATACTCATATCAGACTTGTCATAATCGAAAATTATTCCCAATTGTCTATATAAGTATAACGCTTGGCTGTCGCTAATGTGTGTGTCGTCAATGACTTGCATTATATAAGAACTCGTACGTATATAAAACCCACATGCCCATATGATAAAAATTTGGTGTTGTTTTTAAATTTGTGAATACCCCAGCAGGAAAGTCACTAACGTCAGACTAGTGACTCATCAGCGACCGTCAAGCATGACACGTGTATAGAAATTTTTCAAGAAATGGGACTACCTTTCGTTTGTGACATATCTGGGACGAATCGTTTATGATATGGCTGAAATTAATCGTATATTAGAAGTCGTAGACGAATCTTATGTGACGTGTCTGCGATGAATTGCACGCGTTATATCTATATCTATCTAGACTGAAATAAGATTGTGTATATATGGACAAATACAATAAAAACATTTCATTTAAATGCGGACTAAAATTCCATTATTTATTACAAAATAGTAAAGAATGTGTTAAACTACCCCTAACAATCATCCTTTGCGACAGATGCGTTGCTTCCCAAACGGCTGCAGTTTGCATATTTGTTGAATATAAAAAATTACAAAATCTGTTTTGTTAAAATTTTCCTAATAAAACAAATACGAAATGTTTACTTACCAATTCGACAAACAAAATCTTAACCACATAAAAGAAATAATAAGATTTAGTTGCGATGGTGGTGCGACAAAGAGTGTACATGTAAATAATGAAATGCAAAAATTTTCATATCTCTCGATTGTTTACTTACACCATCAAGTAATTCAATATGAGAAAAATCGAAGTTTTGTCACTCATGTTTCGCTTAAGACATTGTCATGAAAGAGCAAATATATATGACATGTCTCACACTTGTCGTCGAACGTCGACAATTATTGTGACGTGTCATTAATTAGTCATTTAGTCAACATACCATCAAAACTTAGACAAACAATTATTTTTTGCTTTTTCTTATAGGACCCATACACGACACAATCATGCAAGTGCAGTCGTGTGATTGCGCATGCAGATTGACAGTGTATGGTATTGATTGATTGTGTGTACATGCTGATTGTGTGATTATACATTTTTATGAATTTCTATTGTTTATACATGCAAAATTGTTTGCTCAGCTGTTGCGGCCGATGCGGATGATGCATACGAATCAAGTCTATGGTTTTTCAATATATTGCATTTCCAAAGATCTTGAAAGTGTTTTAGAAGGGAGATCGTCACTTAAAGACATAGAAAAAACAAATGTGGTAAGTAATTTTTATTTTATTTCATACAATAAAACTTACAACTACTACTTAACGGTAACATTTGGTTTAACGGTAACATTTTTGATTAATAATTTTTTCGTAAACTTTATTTTGTCATGGTACGGCACCTGACGCATTAAAATACTCGCAAAATTTATATCGGTTATCCTTTGCGTAATTACTTCCGTTTCGTACTAGCGTACACTAAATGGCATCCATTTGATCATTATTGCGACGCAAATCGGCTTATCAAACTTTATCAAAACCATTGTCTAAATAAATGACTTCTTGCTTTTTTTTAGGTAATTATGCAAATAGCAACAAGCAAATATGATTGTGGTTACCTTTTCTGGATCTAAATTTATTTTATTGTCCAAAATATTTTCGACAATACGGCGAGCGCGTGATAACCTATAATTAAAAATAATTTCCTCCTTCATAGTAGTGTGACTATACGGTTTCATAATAATTTCCATTAACGGAAACGCATCATCGGCAACAACAACACAATTTCACCTACATATTTCCATATTTCCACATTTTGCCTCATTTTTCCATTCGTTAGGATTTGTGGGTAGCTAGAAAATCAAATAGTTTTTAGATAAATTAAACAAGTAAAATTAATTTTTATTACATTTTTAACGGTCCACCAGCAAAAAAGAAAGGGAATATACGAGGGCGGATTGAAAATGAAGCTACCTAAGTAGGAAAACAAAATTTTTTTTTGCCAAAAACCATTTATTTCTCAACATAGTCTCCTTTTAGTTCGACACACTTAGTAAGACGATATTCCAACTTTTTTATGCCATCTGAATAATACGATTTCGGGAACCCCTCAAAATACGCGTTAGTTTCGATAATCACTTCTTCGTCTGAGATGAATCTTTGTCCTGCGAGCCATTTTTTCAAGTTTGGAAACAGGAAAAAGTCACTATGAGCTAAATCTGGACTATAAGGTGGATGATCAACCAATTCGAAGTGTATTTCACGTAATTTTAGCATCGTATCTAATGCTGTGTGAAGTGGTCTGTTGAACTCGTTTTTGTTCGACACTGAGCAAACGCGGCACCCATTTTGCCGATAGCTTTTTCATAGGCAAATGTTCATGCAAAATGTTGAACACACGTTCATATGATATGTTTACCATCTTTACCATATGATATGTTTCAACAATCTCACGCAACTTGACTCGGCGATCATTCATAACGATATCGAGGATTTTCTTGATATTTTCTTCAGTAACCACCTCTTTTGGCCTTCCTGTTGATTGTATTGTTGCAGTGCTTCTTCGGCCGCGTTTAAATTCAGCAATCCAATATTTTACCATGTAATCTGAGCAGATCTGAGCAAACTCACCGTAATATTTATCTTTCTTTTGTCTCTTTCGCCGTTTTCCCTTTCAAATAATAGTGTTTAATCACTGCACGAAATTCGTTTTTTTCCATTTTTCAAGAAACACAAAAGTTGCTTACTTCAAACGACTACAACAAATAAACTAATCGATGAATTTGGGTGAAATTTTAACAGCGGACGTTTGACAGATCGCAATTTCTAAAAAACAAAAATTTTTTGTGTTTGTGCTGCCATCTAGCGCTAGGTAGTTTCATTTTCAATCCGCCCTCGTAACTGACGAAGATAATTTAATTAAATTGGCTTGCGTGCACCTTAAAGACAGCTCTAATGATGGGATGAGCAAAGGATCGGCATGTCAATGTGCCGAAATGGCAACTAATCAAAAAGTTATTGCAAGGAAAATTATTTCAGGCGACCTATATCATGGATGTTTAGGACATTTGTATGGAAGTAAGGACATCAACCCCTTTGTGGAGCGATTTAAGCAATTCATCTTCATTGTGCCTACACACCGTATATAATATATTTGAATAACGAAGACCAATTAAATGTTGAAACCAATTATTCAACTGCTCAACAATTCTTAAATAATTTTTAAGTTTCATTTAAAAAAACTATTTACATATATTACGAGTATGTAAATTTGAATTCCAAATATAAATAAAAAAATTTTTCAAAATAAATAAAAAATCTTTTACTCACTTTAATACATACTATCTTTCAATACCGCAATAATTCACATGTTTCCATTACAAACTTGCCAATTGTTTGTGGTGCAATCGCAGTTAGAAATTTAAGCTCCTCAAACGTTTCTCCGGTTGCAAGAACGTTAGGGACGAACGTTCAATTGTTGAAATAGGTTCTCTCATTATAGTTGTTTGTTTAATAATGAATGGTTCAACTTTTCCTAATAATTCCATGTAATTTGGTTTGCTCATTCGAAGGAAATTGTTATAATCCTTAATACATGTGTTTTCTAATTCTTTTAATAATTTCAAATGCCCATATTCGTTACATTTTTTATATCATTCCTTCATCCAAAGTTTTCTATTTCTTTTTTTATTTTTTTTCCTCCGTATTGCTCTTCCATTTAAAAATGCAACACAAGCTTCTTCAAATATACGAGTACTTTAAAACTGATGAATGTGCAATATGCATTTACCGTGCGAGGAAAACACGTGATTTTGCAATCACTCGATTGCACATGCATGATTGTGTAGTGTATGAGCCCTATTACAAACTTAGAGAAAAAAGGTGACAAATAGAAACGTAGGCCTTTCCTAAAATAATATGAACATGCATGTTGTCAAATTTCCAGCTGATATATTGAGAAAAGAACAAGATAGTAATCCGATTCAGAAAAACTGCACATTTTAGAATATAAGTGCTTATATAGAGTTAAGGAATGATACTGATAATTAAGATGATATATTAGGATAATTTGTATAGACATATGTATTTATCATCAAAATGTGCTGTATTCCATTTTTGAATATTTTATTTATTACCGATATAAGCGCCACGGGCTAGCAGTGGATAAATACTATGCATAGTTGCATAGTATGCAACTAAATAAATATGTTCATAGTGGAAGTAACAAGTTTTGTAATTAAATAAAAATAAAACGAAATTTAGAAGACTTCAATAAAATTATAAATTAATTTCTTAAACCAATGTGTAGGTTAATTTTTTATAAATTTGATCTATTTAATATGCCAAAATCAAAACAATCAGTGTCAATCAAATTAAAACAAATTGTAAAGTAAGCAATAAGGCAGTGTCAGCAGATACAATTTTATCGTAAATCAGCATTTAGGAAGGGCGAAACACATTGAGCGTAAGCCGAGTGACCCAAATAATAAAGCAACTCAGCACCTTCTTGAAGAATATACAAATCCTTCTAAACAAGATCATTTCGCTAATGACTTATGCGATGCATTTATTACAGGCGATATCTCGCTATACAAAGTTCGTAACACAAAAATAAAATGTTTCTTGGAAAAATACACCGAATGTAAAGTGCCCTCGGAAACCACTTAACGGACGAAACACGTAAAAGGTCTGTTCAAAGCGACCATTGAAAACATTAAAAATCATATTAAAAATCGATATTTATGGATAAGGATCGATGAGACTACTGATGCAATGGGCAAATATGAGGCCAATGTTATAATTGGTATTTTTCATCCAAATGAGATAATCGCCAAACAAAATTTTTTGTTAAATATCGCGCATCTGGAGAGAGTGAATCAGTGAAGATGTTAGGTCATAATTTTAGTAACTATTCCATTTCATTGTTTCTTATTTCCGATGCTGTGCCATATATAGTAAAAGCGGCTCAGGCAATACAATACCGCGGTTATTACGTAAAGGTTGACCGCTTAATTTCTAATGTTAAAAAATTATTTTTGAAAGCTATATCTAGAGTAGAGACTGTTACCCCACGATAGGGAACTTGGCTTTCAGCATTCAAATATTATGCCAGTGATTTTGAAATTATAGTCAGAATCTTATCTGACCGCACAATCAGATCAGATTTAGATACTAATAAACTGGCGTTTGCTGTGCAAATCAAATTAGGTTTAATTATTGAAAAAAAATCGATGATTAGCAGTATTATATTATATTTCGACGAGTTTGACTTCGAGAGAAGCTTGTCCATGTACACGGGCGTTCTCCGATCTAATAGACAGAGCTTCTTCTTTGAAAACTTAAGTGAAATTTTTATTAAGCCACATTTCCTCTTCCTTAAATTTCGTTTTTTTAAGGTTACGCATAATTACTATACTTTACAAATAAATTTGACATCGTGCATCGACATTTATTTTGAGATAACCTTATAAACAACCATTTAAGTTGCTGCGACGCATAAAGAAAGAAAAAAATCAGTTTTGAAATTTATAAATATGTGGAGCAAACTAATTTTCACTATGTCTTTTCTAAATTGTTAATACTCAATTGAATTACAAAATGCAGTTTTGACTTAAAAATACTGATTGTACCTATAAGTAGCACGTTGCATTTAAATATTGATAAATAAAATTCACTGCTCCGCTCTAATACGTTTCGTCTTAAGAGTCTCTTTGAGGACTAAAAGAAGAGCAGAGAGATTCGCACATTTGAATTCCACAGTGAAAAATAAGTATTCCCGCCTCTCAATAAGTGCAGAGTATAATTATACACATATACAACTTACACAAGCAAATGCATATCACAAGCTTCGAATAGTTTCAACAATACTAAGCGTGTATTCTCCTATCTTGGAGCGACTCTCTGTGAGGAGTTAGAAATAACAACTCTACAACAACGAAACAACCATGTCCACTTATTATTTTATTATCAAGAGTCGATCTCAAATATGCATGTGAAGTTTATCCTAATTTTCTACTAGATTTAATTTTTGTACTAGATGGCGTTTAGTACTATTTTAGGAAAAATTTCACAAGCTTTTATATATAGAGATGTGAAGTTTATACTAAATAAAAAATACCAAAAAAAGTAAGACAGTTTAGTGAATTGCAAACATTTAGGCGATTCTAAAAAATAAAAACTAGCCAGTTTCATTAGTTCTAATAAAATGGAAAAATACTCCTTCAAATTTGGCTTGGATTAAAAATGCCTCGCTCTCACTAACACTTGAAAAATACTACACACAGTTCCACATTTTTCTAATTATTTTCCCGATAACTGATATTAGTAAAAGTAACGTCTGTTCACCCAAGCCGAATCATAAAGTTCTAATAAAATCTACACCCTCAAAATTGGTCTGGATCGCATCTTCCCCCTAATTTTGTTCATTTTCTCACCTTTTTACTCACCTATTAGAACTTCATGATTCGGCTTGAGTGAACAGGTATTACCATTATCTAATTTTGCTGTTAAGGAAACCGATGATAAAAACCTGGAAATGTCTTTAGTATTACGGTAAATGTGAGTGATTAAACAAAATTAGGGGGTAGATGCGATCCAGGCCAAATTTGAGGGTGTGTGAGAAATACCTCTAACAGAAAGCGATGTATTTAGAGACCTACACAGGTTTATAGGGGAAAGTAAACGTAAATTTGAAGAATAGGACCTACTGAACAATAACATATTAAATAAATAGGGAGGTTGCTTAGTCCTGAGAAGCTTAAAAATAAAAAGACAAACGCGAAGTTCATAAAAATCAACTAAATTACAACCCAGAATCAAATTCAAATTGGGAGAAATGTGATCATATTTCCTAATATTAAAAACGAAACGAGTACAAGCATTGAAACATCTTTGGAAAACATTCATATTCTCCTGAAGCATACCAAACAAAACAACGTCCCCAAATAGAAAATGTGGAAGAAGGTGCGAGAGGAACATACGCTTTTTAAAATTACTATCAGAAAACCCAACAACTTTATATTTACAAACAACTAAGCATTAAAAAAACCGTTTTGCTAACCTTAATCAAATGATCACCCTAAGTTAGAGTTTTATTGAAAATTAACCCTAAATTTCTAACTGTATTAGAGAATGGAATTAAAGAATCACCGAGAAAAATTCCAGGAAAAGAGGAAGTATCTACAGATTTTTTATAAATTATAATAGACTGAGATTTATTAGCATTAAGAGCGAGCCGGTTAGATATAGTGACCAATTATAAATTCTTACCAAATCATCATTAATAAGAGAAATATTATAGAGTTAATGGAATCATTATCTAAGCGACTACTACTATAAATTTGTATATTAATGCTGATGAAAAGAAGAATGGCGAATCGCACATGCAACGTCATTCATGTACATTGAGAATAGTGAAGGATCAAGAACCGACCCCCAACGAATTGTCAAAAAAGACTGCATGAAAGCGACCCGAAATATAGTCTAAAATCAATTTAGCAGCAGAGACAGTAAAATTAAAGTTCGAAATAAGCTTATTAAACAAAATTTGGTGATTAATTGAATCGAACGCTTTAAAAAAATCCAACAAAGTAAGGTAAGTCATTTCTCTTTTACTCCTACTACGACGAATATCATCACAAACATTCAGTAAAGCAGTGGTAGTACCGTGGAATCTTCTAAAACCCGATTGAAAAATACTAAGCAAATTAAAGCTATCGATATGAGATTGAATTTGGTTTTTTACTACCAATTCAAACGCCTTGGACAGAGAACTTAAAATACTAATAGGTCGGAAATGGGAAAGCTCAGAAGGAGTGTTAATTTCAGGAACAGGAATAATTTTACTCAACTTCGACTGAGCGAGATAAAACGAGGTCGTTAAAATAAAATTAAAAATATGTAACAAGTACTTGATACATTAGGAAAAATACGCTTAACAAATTTTAAACTAACCATATCTAGACCAGTGGATTACGATTTAACTTCCTAAATTGCAAAATGCAAATCGGCAGTAGATATTTTTGCAAACGAAAAAGAATTTTGGGATTCCACGGATACTAAATCAACATTGGAAATATCATGGGTGGAACTAGAGTTATTAGGTAATGGTTAAAATCATTAGCTTTGAAATTTATCGAAGCACCCCCTTTGCAACTACCAAGGCCAAATTGGGAACGTTACGCCAAAATATCTTAGAGGGAAGTAAGGGATCTAACTTATCCTTGAAAAAGTTTTGATGAGCGATAAGAATTAAACTTACAACTCTATTTCGAGATTGCTTATAAGCTAGATAAGACCAAGAATTAGGGCTCATTTTCCAAAGACGATATTTTTAAAAACGAACAGAAATAGCATTCGGGATCTAGGTCTAAAATAAACAGTAGTGAGAGGAATGCAATTATTAAATACATAATTAATAGAGGAATTAAAATAGTCAATTTGATCGGTAGAAGTACTAAGAGAAAAAATATTGTCCCAACAAATAGAGCCACAAATTGATGAAAGCTGAGTTCATCAATTTTCAAAAAATCCCAAAAGCTGAAACTTTTAGGTTTAGGACGAGAGTAATAATTAACAGAAAAAAACAGGGAGATCGTGATGAGAGCCAATACCAAGAGGCAATTGATTGAAAAAACAAATGGAATTATTAGCAGAAGCGACAACATGATCAATGAGAGAATAAGAACCACCACTTGCGGTTGCATAAGAGTATGTGGGCGCTTTAGTGTTATAAACTGAAAGATTAATGCTATTTAAGATATTTAAATAGCTACGAGAAAATAAAGTCTCTTGAGAAATATCAAAATTGAAATCACCCGAAATGAAAACCTCATCATACCGACAGAAAAAATAACTAAAAAGACACTCAATGTCTAAAAGCGATTTTTTAAATTGAGCATACGACCTCTTGTTCGTTTTAGGAGGATTATAAACCACACCAAACAGGAATTTCCGCTTATTCACGAAGACATTTAGAAAAAGAAACTCAAAGTCAGAAACGAGCTTTTGAGAAATTGAGAGGAGTGCCGATACAACATTGCATTTAATATGCTCGTTAACATACAGGCATACTCTACCATAATTAACCGGTGGATTAGCCCTATCACGCGTGAACAAATTATAACCACTAATGGCCAACGCGGAATCGGGAATATCGAACGGTAAAAACGTCTCCGATAAGCAAATGACATCCATTGGGACCCCATTAAATGTATGACGAAGTTCGTCAATATTTAAAATCAGACTCTGGATGTTTAAACTAACCACATTAAGCAAATTGGAACTAGTCCGAAGCATGGATTTTAGTAAAATGGAAGGCAAAGAAATACTCTCGATGGACATCGCGAATCGTGGCGCACTTCAACAACAATACTTACATGCAATTTTTTAAATAAATAATTAGTTTTTTCTTCAAAAGCCAGGTCAAATATCAAAATCTGAAACAAAACAAATAAAGCCAAATAATACCATCAATATAAACGGTAATAGAGGAACGGTACTTATCTATAATAAACTCTTCTAAAAAAAAATTTAATGAAAAAAAAATATTAATTTGCTGGTAGTCGCAAAAAAAACAAACACGCGCATCAGCTAGGCTTGCTTCGTTCAGTTTAAGATACGATCCAGGCCAAATTTGAGGGTGTAGATTTTATTAGAACTTCATGGTTCGGCTTGAGTGAACAGGTATTACCATTATCTAATTTTGCCATCAAGGAAACGGATGATAAAAACCAGGAAATGTGTTTAGTATTACGCTAAATTTAAGAGAATAAACATAATTAAGGGTAGGTACAATCCAGGACAAATATTAGATCAGTAAACGTTTTAAAATTCAGTAATCATTGGAATAAAATAGTTAAAAATTGCAGCGATTATAAAATTAAATTTTTCTATAATGGTATTTTTGCAGTTTGAATTCAACTATTTTTTTTAAATAAAAACGCCTACATGTTCTCCTTTTTACACATGCAGTCACACATTCAGTACAAAATATGTTGATTTTGTAGTTTTTGGATAAATTTAGTAAAAACTTCATATCAGTTCTCAAATAACACATATGCATTTACCTACATACCGCGCTCGCGACAAAAAACCAACCAACAAATGTCCCTGTCAATTCCACTCTAAATTTTTTGCTGATCTAATTTACCTTAAACAAGTACAAATTAAATTTTCTGCTGATTAAATACAAAATATTCAATGTTAAATATTTGGATCAAATTTCTTTTACTTGACGTATACATTTTCATTACAAATCCAAATTGTTAAATCACGAAAGAGAATTATAATATTGTTTACATTGTTCTTCAGAGTCATCGGCCGATTGAATCGCCGCGGCTTTTTTGGTTCTTGACACAGGTAAGACTAATGATCAGTAAATTCAAAATAGACAAATAAACTAATCATTGCTTAAAAACATAAAGGAAACATAAAAAGATATTCTCAACCGGTATACCCGATAGCTAATTTATCGTCTTCGAGTTTCCAATCTCTCGCGACCACATTGTACATTTATAATATGCATTGTGTGCGTGTATCGTGACTTAATGAAAAATTAAAGATTTTTTATGACGTTGTAGTTTATGATTGTGCACTGTACATTGTCGAGAAATCGTTTATATTTCTTTAAGCAATTTTTGTAAACATTTTTCGTTTCTTCGCGTTATTATCGCATGTACGTACTCCAAAAGCAAAACAAAACAAAAATGTCTTAAGTATTTTTTATATTTTGTTATTTTCTTCGTTTTAAGTACAAACCAGTTGATTGTGACTCGCGGTCTTAAGTGTATCGTTATTCGTTGTAACTCGCTATACATCTTTACTATTGAATATTTGGAATTTATATTACTTCGCTTAAATAATTGGCTGGATATAAAGTTTATAATTTTTTCGATTTGTGTGTTCGAAGTGTTTTTTTTTTGTATGAAGTGAATTTGAAAGGAAAAAAAATTGTTGGTGTTATTTGTTTGAAAGAAGCTAAAATTTGTGTCACCAAAAAAATCAATTTGTTCTAGATTTAAAAAATATTTATTTATAAAAGTAAATTGTCTTGTTGACAAAATAATAAAAGTGGATTAGACCTATATCTGGATTTTTGGATTAGCAGATCAGCGGAAGCAATTTAATGTGAGTTTGTTGAATAAAATACTATTTCAGTAAATTACGTTGTGAGACATTAATTGCTGTGATATTTTAATGGTAGGAAAATATTAATTTTGGCATTAGAACTTGTTTTTGTTCGTTAAAATTAAAATTTAATTTCCTTGTTTGTTTTAACAAATCGATTATTTAAATTTTGAACTTATTAACCGATTGATATTCTTGAATTATGAACTAGTATGACTAATTCCATTTTATAAAATTTAACAAAAAATATCAGACTTCTCTTAACAATCAAATCAAATTCAACCCCTGAAAACTTAAGTCAGTTTTATAAAGTAAATTTAATTTATTTTTCAACATCAAGCTGTTTTAACTTTTAAGCTTCTTAGTCGCTTGGTTAAGCATAGCATAATATAGCATCATAAATGTTAAATTCGTTATATAAATATTATTCCTATTTAAACAAATTCTACGCAGAAATGATTTGTTGTTGTTTTAAATCCAATATCCCTGTCTATGTGGCATTAAAGCCGGTTTAGTTAGTAAGTTTGAATTAATTTATTTGTAAATCTGTATTCAATCAGACGTGTATTTTGGTTCGGAGAAATTAGTAAACAGCTATTTCTTGATAAAATGCATAAAACATTGTCGATAAAATACATAAGATTAACCAAGCATTTTTAGTACGAGAAATTCTAAGCAAACTTTAAGAAATTTAAAGGCTAAAAATGAAAAATTAACTAAGAAATAGACTTTATTAAACTAAAGCAATCTAAAGTTTTGCAAATAAATGGGTGGTACCAATTCATCCTTCACCCCTTCGTATGACAGGAGAACATTTACTTACTTACTTACTAGAGCGTTTTGGAAAAAGTTTAATGAGATTATACTGAAAATTGGAATACTAAATTTTTTTTATCAATCGACAATTAAAATTTGTTAATATCTGTTTCAAAATAAGATATTGCGATTACGAGTGACATAGCAAGAAGGATATATATGACAGCAATTATACAATATTCTTAAACAACTAACTAAATCCTATTGGCTACACTGGATTGAAAGCAGTTAAACCTTTTAAAAGGAACATTCTCATGTAAGAACCGCTGTGAGTGTTATGACACTAAAGTGGTGGAAACATGTTTTGAAAATTTACTGAAGAAGTTTAAAATATTAACCCATTTTCGTATACTTATCCAACCATATTTACCATAAAGAAAGACTTCAAGTAAAAAATGGTAGTTTTGAAAATTGGAGTTTACAAGTTTGTAAACTAATAACAATTCCGATTTGTTTCTAAGATGTGGAGGATTAATAATTAAGAGAGACAAATGAATGGCACAATCCCTTCCTTATTGGAATATCTAGACATTTTATTGCTTTTTGGAAAAAATTTTATTATTTGGAAATAAATTAATCTATAATTTAGAATGTTTTTGTTCGGACACATGGAACTCCAATTTAAATTTTTAATTAAAAAACTCGACTAAAAAGAAATTTCTTTGATTTAAGAAATTTTTCTGATTCTCTTTGGAACCCAAATTGTAGTAAAACTACAAAACATTTTCTCTAACATTAGTAGAAAGTGTTTCATGATATCGGTTCTTACAACTCGACAGTTCTTAAAGAGTTGGAGTGAATTTCCACTTCAAAATAGTTTGTGTAACTCTTTCCTAAATTTCTTAGTTTCTTCCACGAGCTTCTTCCCCAGCCCTCCTCATTTCAAGTTCTGAAGACGAAAAATATTCAACTTCATTTTGAGTTATAAATATTTAAGTTTATGAAAAATTTTAGGCAGATTTTAAACGATAGATAAATTAATTAAATATTAATTTAATATGGCTCCTGCATTTCTTGGCAAATCATTAAATGTTAATTTTCCAAACAAGAAAAATATTACTGTTACTTGCAATAAAGAATTAAATGAAAATGTCGAGTACGACTAACGATTTTCGACTCAAACTAATTTGACATATTTTGTACGACTAAACAACAACAATAAGTCACAATTACGACAACCCAAAATAAAAAAAACCTTCCAATAAAAAACTTTTGAGGTCATGCGACGTAAGTCAAAGCCGTAATGCTTACATAATCCACTCCCTTATATTAAATACATCACTACTTATCTCTTTATAAAAAGAATGTAATACAAATAAAATAATCACAAGTAGGTTCAACTAGCTAATTTCGAACACTTTATTTGTTTGAAAGTCATTTTGATGTGTTTTTGAGTGGAAAACTAGAAAAATATTGAAGTGGTGTAATTGTTTAAAGCCTTATGATATAAAGAAAAATTCGAATCCGAAAGCGGTATTTTTCCACAATAGAGTACATTGGGGCTAGACTTAGCGAAATATGCAAAAATTCCAAAACACACCAACTAGTAATAGTCTTCTTGTATGGGATGTGCGACATATATCAAATCAACTTCTCAAAATTTATTTGAGCACTGAAGATGATTATACTTTGGTGGAAATTAGCGTTCCTGCCTTACAAAGAGTTAAGTTTTATTAAGGCTCTTCCACGAAGCTGTTTCACGAACTGGGTAACATAGACTAAGAATCTCAGTATTACTTATAGACACTTTGAAGATAGACTTCTGTATATTTTCAAGTGAGAGCTTTGGCTTTTAAATTATCGAAAGTCTACTTAAGAAATTTTTTAGTGTGGCGTATTTCACATTAAAAAATTCAATATTTATTTAAGCTAAATATTAACAAAAATCGAATAACCAATAAAATACAATATTTTCACAGACAAATCGAAATTCGAGAAACTTGAAAATCGTTTTTCTGACATCATTTGAGACGTATGATGTTTTCAGAATCTTCATTAATAAATTTGTACAACATTTGTATTTGATTGTCGAACGGCAGTGTCCAAATGGTTTAGACAATATCTTAAAATGGTCATGTAACAGTAAAATGTAAATTACCCTTATTTAATTGCTTTTAGATATACATCCACATTCGTTGTTTGTTTCGTTGCTTAAATAAATTATAGGGTGAAATCTACTAACGCTTGTTGCAAAGTGAACGTCAACGTTTATATTTAAACAATACAAATTGTCGTTTTATTTGATGATAGAAATCTTTTAGTCAACATTGAGTATAAATATATCTTTCTACCGCCTCCTCTAAACTCAGCAGCATTTACACAACATGGAAAACTCCGTTGTCAAATCCGTCAACCAATTTTTTCACATAAAATTTCAATATAAATTTAATCTAAGAAGGTGACGAAAAAATCAACCTTTGCACTCTCGGTAACCTTTGCTTGAATTTGATATTTTGTTTGTCCACGATAAAAAAAATGTAATGAAGCGAAACAAAGCTTTTATATCCCATAACTGGCTTATTTATGTTTTATCGTGTAACTTAAAAAGCAATTAAGATGAGGTAAAACAAAGAGCAGATTACTTCGGTGGTTGAAAACTACAAGCCAATTTAAGCTATACTAAAATTGGTTCATTAGTTTTGGTGAATTTTAAAACTTTTTAAAACTGTTTAAAAGCTTTAAACAAAACCAAAATATTAATTTATTTCAGACAAACACATCAGTTTGGTTTATATGTATATATATACAGATTTAAGACCACACCATCAAACCGAGTTTACACTATAATTTATGATAGTAACCTTGCCTGTGTTAACCTTAAATAAAAATCACTTTTCAGTCAACATCTTCAGGAAGTCCTATTACAAGAGAATCTTTATTTAATATTTTGATCGATGGCACCCAAATGTTTTCTAATTTAACAATTCACTTAGACTTGGGGCGTTTCCCGCTTACAGGCTAAACTGTATGTATTATTTTTATTTATTTTGCTGGCGCTACAATCTACAGACAATTTACCGAGTAATGTGTGACTGGTCGACATTAAATCCTAGCCTGAACCCAGGTTGCTAGAAGGTCCATATTGCTACTGGATAAGGAACACTGATATGCTGGGGGAATGACCTCGTTTTCGTTTCGTTCCATGCGGGATCCCAGGTTTGTACTAACCCAAGCAACACTAGAATATAACACAATATTATCCTATTTAAACTAAAGATTTTTTACCCCCAGTTCTTATTATGAGTAGAATCGTGATGATTAAGTAAGATAGAATACATTTTTAAAATTGCCCATTAAAATTGCTGTCAATTTTTTCATTTATTTAACAAGACAAAAACATCCCGTAACAGCATATGTGAAGACAGTCCTCTATCGATATATGTAGATATAGCTAATACAATTCATTGGAATTGAAATCCACATTTCGGATCGAAGTTTGACTTAAAAATTTAAATATTCACGCATTTGGTAAAAAACTAGTGGAGAATAGTCCATAATCCTTAACTTGTGTAATGCTTTTAGACATTTTTTAGAACATTTACTTGGTTTAGGGATCATAATTATTTCAGCCATCTTCCATTGAAGTGGATCATAATTCAATCTGAATGCTGCATGAAATATTTGGACTAATTTACGCAAATCTTTCTCGGGAATGGCTTCCCTGGAGCATTTCCGATACGTAAGTTATTATTGATTTCAGTTTTCAGTTCTAATAAGGTTGCATGTCTTATGTTAAGATTATCTACTTTATTTACGACCGTTGGATTTTCATTTGCTGTTTGTCTCGGCAACGGTTCAAAAGTTTCTTCCAAATAAGCAGCAAATAGTGAGACTTTCTGGGTGTCACTTTTAGCCACGTATGTGAAGTTATCCTCAGATTTTATCACCGAAATTAAAAAAACTTAATCAGGCAACACTTTCATAACTATATCCCTCTAACTCATGTGTGAAGTCATCCCCGCCTCGTTTTATATTATATATTATTCCAAATACACGTCATATGTGAAGTTAGCCACGAATTTTATTATATGAAAACTAAAAATGTTTATTAAAATTATTTTAATTAGCAAACCACCCAAAAATTGTAATAATTTAATAAAATGAAGTAAAATAATTTTTAGATTGGCTCATAAATTTGTCAGATCATGATAATTTGGTTATAAGACGGAGAAACACATATCTCACATTTAGGAAAACACTAAAAAATCGTACCGTTGCAACCTATCAATCAAGACTCAGAGCAAAATATTTACGTTTAATACATTTTTGACCAAGAATAACATTTCCATTTGACATGTTAACAATCTTAATTTGTCTTAATTTAATAAAATTATTACAATTTTTGGGTGTTTTGCTAATTAAAATAATTTTAATAAACATTTTTAGTTTTCTAATAATAAAATTCGGGGCTAACTTCACACATGAAGTGTATTTGAAATATAATACAATATAAAACGGGGCGGGGATAACTTCACACAAGAGTTAGAGGGATATAATTACGTTAGTGTTACCTGATTAATTTTTTTTAATTTCGGGGACAAAATCCGGGGATAACTTCACCTACGTCTTTTAGCCCAAGATCCGTTATCATTTTGGATTATTTTTAACCAAGTGAATAATCGTCATCCTTTAGTTCAGAAAGACCTCGAAGTCGTTTATTTATGCTTTCGTACTTTATTTCCTTTATTAGTTGTTTTGATTCTACGAAGAAGTCTGTTTCTTGTGTTTCCATACAATTTTTTATATCTTCTCTCTTTAACTAGTTCTTTGACCTCAAGAGGATAGTTTTGTTTCCTCGTGGTGGAACATGCTGTTGCAATCCATTCGCGTTCCAAATAACAATTCTAAGTGTTCTGTTCATTTGATTAGTATAGCATAGATGTAAGTTCATTCGTAGCTTCTTGTTTATCCAGTCGCTTAATTTTATAGCTTCTAGACAACGTTCTTGTTTTCCCAGGCGTGCATTTATCGTTTATATACTTGGAATATCCTTTCCAGTGGATTTTCTTTAGGAGTATTAGTTAACTGCTCCGTTATCTGCTAGTAGATATTCTTTCTGGTTTAATGGGCATTCATTGTGCCGCCACTCTAGTTGAAGTTGGAATCCTTTCTCTTATAACGTTAGTGTTTTGAGTCGAGTACCGCTACTTCGCATCCTCTATAGTTGGCTGGGTGTCATCCGCTACAGTTTATATACCTTGCAGGTTTGGTATGACTAACAGAACAGTCTTTCGCGTTGTGTTTGTCGGCATATTTTATGCACCTAACACCTCAACCTTGGCATTTCTTGCACTGAGGTATTAATCTCGTGTTCTCTTTCAGTGGTTATATTTTAAACCTCATATTGAGTATTGCTTTGATACTAAAAATATCTTCCATGAATAGCGGGAGCCCACTTTCAGTGATCTTGCTTCTTCGAATTTTTTCAATTTCCTCCCGTTTAACGATGTTAACTGTGTAGCAGCTCAAAAAACCCCTTTCACTTCGTAGCATTCCTCGTAGCAAAAATATTTGTACACCGCGCCGCTTAATTACGAGGGATAAAACGAGCTGAAGAGAGCTATTTCGCCATCTACACATTATGTTCGCGAATCTCAATATTTATCGATAATCGATTAGAGAATTACACGAGCGGAAAGAAACAAGAAACGAAAAAGGTAGTCTCAGGTTTGAGAAGTGCACAATAAAATAGTATCGCAAACAATCAATCGTTCACACCCTAAAAAGTTGAGAAATAATAAAACAATAAAATTTTGAGTTATTCTGGGCCAAAACCTTGGCCAGAGGAGAATTTCTGTTATTTTTGTCTTCGTAGGTATACCAATTTGTATCTTCTTCAGTGACACCGATTTCATTTGAATATTCAAAAACTCTATAATTCCTATCACATTAATTGGCGGTAGGGCCATGGTTGATTGCAACCATGCGTTGTTCTTGTTGATTGTGTTGTTAAGGTACAGGCACTGGTTCGGTAGTTTCATCAACATTTGCTTGCGAGTGCTCCCCAACTTCTGGCGAGAATTCTGATCTTTGTTTTTTCCTTGGTCTTTCCTTTGGTTTGTGCATCCAATCACCTGTATGGAACTCAGCGTTAGTACAGGCAAGTCTACTGATTTCGTTAATGCTAGTAAGAGGAGCTTCAACAGGACTTTTATCAGTCTAATCTTCTTCAGCTTCTCATTTTCTTTCTTCAACTTAACGATTTCATTGCTAAGTTGTGATGCCACATTTTCTATTTCACTCAGTCTTCTACGTAGTTCAAAATTTTCCTGCTGAGTTGCGAACTGCACAGACCTTGTTTGTCTAGGTGGTGATCTAGATATTTTTGAACTTCGATCGAATGGGCATTGCAATGGTTGGCTCAGTGCAAAATCCTTTAAACCGGCCTCGTTAGAGGGTGAATTAACCAACTGAGCAGTTGGGGTGGTCCTGGGGTAAAAAATATTTTTTGTTGTAAACTCAAAAAAATTGCTTTAAGGGCCAGTTATTGAAGCAGCTAAAAACTAAGGCAGTGAAATTGGCAGTGGGTCAGTGGAGAGAGCATCACTTGCTAGGTTTCGATGTTCAGTTATCTCGCCGTTTCTCGATATTCAGAGCATCGTTGGTTAAGTAGCAGCAGGCACCACGATAACGTTGACATTAGGGATGGTATATTGGCCTTCTAGACCGACGCCCCTTATCCCCCACTGCGACAAAAGTGGAAAGATTCTAACGGAAGGAGAAGCCAAACGGACAACAATCTTCCAAAAATTATACGATGTTTCATCGGATCGTGAAATTATTTCTTGAAAGAGGAAATGTTAATCGAAAACAAGGAACCGAATTAGATTACAATGTCTATGTTTACGTGATTCTATTTGTAATGTAGAATAATAGTCTGCCATAAAAAGTTTTACATAGTTCTTATTTAATTACATAACGAAACAAAATTGTCGAACAAAATTGTCATCTTGATATCCCGCTAGAACACCAGCAGATATTGATGTGGCTGCAGAAAAGCTATAAGAGGCATGGGAAATATCAGCTGAAAAGGCTTCACCAATCATCAAAAATTCTGAAAAAATTAATAAATTATCACATAATGTCTAGTCACTAATCCAGGAAAAGCAGAAAATCACCATTGTTGAAATGCAAATTAAATCGAGCTATTAAAACCCAGAAATTTGCCCTTCAGGAAGAAGAAAATCAATGTGTCCAGAATTATTTAAGTGAACTCTCAGCAGAAAACTGATTATTCTTTGTGGAATTCAACAAAAAACATAAAAAGGCCTACAAAGTCGAATCCACCGATTAGACTGGACATTAGGCGAGAAACGATGAAGAAAAAGCCAATGCTTTCGCTGCACATCTAAAGACGATGTTTTCACCACACGAAGGAACTAATAATATCGTGCTACCTCACCAGATGGATGATGATTCATCCTTTAAACCTATAAAGTTTGAATGGAAGAAAGTTAAGAACACAATTAAAACTTGCATTAGCCCGAAAATGGCACCAGGACATGACTTTATTACTGGAAAAAAGACAAGGGAATTACCCGACAAATGCATAAAACTAATAACCTACATTTTTAATGCAATCATGCGAACTAGACATATTCCTCAAATGTGGAAGATGTCTTTGATCACAATGATACATAAGCCTGCACTGAAGCGTTCTTGGACCTATTTTATACTTGTTGTACACGGCAGACTTACCTGTTATCTACAATGTAATAATATCAACATTTGCTGATGATACAGCCATTCTGGTATCTGAGCTAAATTAAGGATTGGCTCAAAATCTTGCGAATAAAAGTAAACGAAAAAAAATCAAGTCATGTCACATTCATCCTGAACAAACGCTCCTGCTCACCAGTACAATTAGACGGTATATATATTCCTCAACAAATCAAGGTCAAATACCTAGGCTTACAGCTGGATAGATGGCTAACGTATAAAGAACATATTGAAGCATTGGCTGAGAGGAAGAAAATCCAAGTTATCATTAGACAATAAGGTCTTAGTATATACAAAGTTTTAATCAAGCCAATATGGACATATGGTATTCAGTTATGGGGATCCACCAGTACATTAAATAGATAACTCCTGCAACGAACTCAGTAATACTCCTTCGTATTAAAACCGTTAAAGAAACAATCAAGAAATTCAGTTCGAAATACTACTCGAAACTTCAGGGGCATCCCAACGAATTGGCCCGGGATATACTAAAACAGCCGCGATTTAAACTTCTGAGAAGAGCAGATCCACTCTGGCTAATGAACCTATAAAATCATTAAATGTGTAGATTACGCTTATAAGTAGGATCTAAATTAAATTGTGAACACTAATATTAAGTACTAACATTGGTTAAAACTTAAAAAATGTAATTAGCTTAAGATTTGAACACTTCTTGTTAGTTTCTTATGTAGAAAGATTCAAGAATAAAGCCATTGGCAGTTTAAAAAAATGACATAAAAAGATAACCCCTTTTTCACTGATGAATTACAATAACTATAGCGATACATTATGTCCCTCTTTCTATATGTGAAATTTGTCCTTAATTATTTTTTCGTAAGGCACGTGCTTTTGAGGTATTTGTCGATATCAGTTTAAATAGACTACCCGGTATATAATTACCTCAATGCTACTGAGATTAGTTGGCCAAAATCAGATTCCAACATTCGGTGAGACAGTGTCCAATTATAAACACACAGCAAAATAAAATTCTTTGTCTTACTCAAATAACACAAAGTTATAAACTTGTGTATGTGCTGTAAACCGACTAACATATTTTACACTCAAACTGAACTCACCCAAAAAACAAAACCACAATTTGAATATAAAATGTATCTATTTTCATGCTTGAGCACGTACACAAAACTGTCTATGTACTCAAACTTTGTATCGAGTTACAATTTACAAGATTCAAAAATCACAATTTGTGAATTTATAAAAGTAGTAATAAAAAGTGACTTTGTATGTATTCTAATATGCTTTAATAATCATTAAAAACAAAGTTGAACTAAAAACAGTAAATAAAAATTCTGATTTATGTTTTCAACGCAAATCGCGCGGTTATTTTTAGATTGGAGGAACTGTAAAAAATCAATTTTTAAGCAATAATTCAATAAATCATTTAAAAGCATTTTTCAATGTTAAAAATTTAAAATATTCATCTCCATTTTGGTACCGACTACGACCAAAAAATTTACACAATTTATGTGTTCGACCGCACATGGAAACGTAAAGCGGCGCTAATCTTGAAAATCTATTTTATTGTCTTGTATATAAACACGCGCATCTACCCAACATTAATTTAATGAATATTTGATTAAAGCATAACTGTATCTGCGTTACGTCTTCCCTACAGATACAACGAATATCATTGGAGTTTTACATAAACTTCTATTGTGTATGTTTGACTTTATACATAAAAGATATAGATTAGATCGCTTGAAGGCAAATCAATTTATTTATAAATTCTTCATATTACGTGAATATGTATTAGTTAGGTATGGGACAGATATACCTTCTTACAATCTTAACACTTTTTAAGTTTTCGAAATGTAAACAAAAACAATATTAATAGGTATATGAGGTCTCGGTCACCTTCTTAGTATTAAAAAAGACAATAATTATTTTAAATTAGTTTTTTATGCTAAGTAATGATTAAGGGTCATAATATTTAACATAAAAGATTTAGTTACCTAGTTATTGGAAATAGTTTTTGATAACAGTGGTTTAGTTTTTGGCCAACGTATATGTTTGACACTTTAATCGGGCCCTATTAAATAAGAACCGTAAACACATTATCTAACCTACATAAATCAAGAGAAAATTTGGTTAGCTGTATTTAAATAATTGAGACGTCATCTTCCAAATTAGATTGGGTTAGAGCAGATGTGAAATTCATATTATCAAAATAGTTAATTTTGAACAGAAATTATTACGTTTCTCGAAGTCAGTACTCAGAGTAACTGACAGCCGTGTCGACTCTACACTTCTTCAATTTTCACTTCGAGTTCATTATAATTTTATTTCTGATCGAATGATTCATTTCATCAAATTATTGGGTGTCGGAACTCTGCTTGTTTGGCCAAACTCAACTTTATTTAAAATATAACTGTTACAAAAATTAATTATCGAAATATTCGCCATTACCATCTATGGTCACAGAATATATGTATACAGAAGCGACATATTTCCATTTTTGTATGAATTTCTTTCGACTCGAATATTTGACCGTCTACATCAAAATAGGTGTAGTAATAATAGTTTATATAAGTAGATAATAGATAGCGCTAGTACTTATCAAAAAATTAAAATCGTTTATAAAATCTTCGCACTGTACAACTAAAATTTCCTCTCAATTGGCTTTCTCAATTTCAAATGTCACTTTAACTTTGGCTGTATGTATTGCTGTTATTGGGAAAATTAAGACATTGCTATAGATTTAAATCTGATGAGACTATGAGTGATTCATAATCAATATTTAATAAAACTACAACACAGATACTAATTCGCTCAATTTAAAGTATATACTGAATATAGTCGAATGGATTATGGTAAATAATAATAGGAGGAAAAACCACTCGATCGATTAAACCGTAAAATAGAGTGATATTCAATGTGTTGGTAATTTATTGCCAGAAGATGATCAGGCATATTTTGTATCGTGTGCTCATTACGGTATTCATCACAATATGTTAACGGACGAAGTACGGACGAATACGTACCGGGGCGCGATCTTCAATAATACCGAAGTATTTACAAATAAAATTGTTTAAGATCTAGGATATGGCACCTCAATTCTCTCAATGTCTTCGTCAAACGCTGGCGCTGAAACCGTAATTGGTGTTGATTATTCTGATATTATTTATCAGGCTATAGATATTATTCGAAGGGTCGTTTGAGGATTGTGAACTTTCTATAGATAAAGTTGATATAATTTTGTCGGAGTGGATAGGATACTTTTTACCGTTCGACGAGATGCTCGACAGCGTAATTTATGCATGAAAGCGGCATTTAAAAGACGGTGGAATCCTGCTGCTGAACAGATGTAACATTGGTATTGTGGGATACGATGATACAAATCGATACAAAGAATTTATCGATTATTGGCACAATGTTTAACGAAAAACGAAGTTCTAAAGGCACGACCATAGAAATATATAAACCAGAATTACCATGTGAATATGTTGTTCTTGTCGATACAAACTGTCCTAATTTCATATACGATTTTAAATTAAATGTTATCATTCATATGATTTACTGGCAATGGTGAGTTCATTTGATGCTGCTGTTACAACTTAATGCAAAGTTTGATGAAGCCGACTAGGTATATTGATGGGTGGCGATGGTGCGCTAGACTCAGATAAATTTTTTATATTTGGTATGGAACGTCTTAATTGGCGGAGTTTGTAGTCGATGCCGTTGTAGTATTTAGTGGAATGTATCCACTGCGATTTACTCGATTTGCGTTTGTATACCGATTAGGACTATTTACACTGATACTCGCAAATGGCACTGGTTGGTTTTCTTTATAATGGCCGTGCACTCTGCGATGTGTTTGTAATGCGTGATTTGATTAGGTAAAAGCTCGATCGAAATCTGTATACTTATATGTATATGGCCGAACGCCGGTATGAATCTGCATATCTCAAACGTTTGTTTGATCTGGATAAACCTTTTACCACAAATTGTACATAGACGAGACTTTTCACATGTATGGATAAACTATTGCATTTGATATCAATAATAGTGTATTGGATTAATGTATCGTGATCTTCGGTTTGGGTAATTTTGGTCAAATCGCATAAATTTTCACGTCCAGATTCACATTTTGAAACGAATTTATATCCGTATGGCTCTGCAAATGTAATTCAAGTGGCTTGATTTGGGCAACATGCACAATGCATATTTTTCCGACGAATTATTGTTAATGTCATTTTTCCGGCCGTAATTAGTACTGATTCGCTCATTGTTTGACAAATAATGATACAAATAATTTGACAGATAGTCGAAGAGAGAGAATTTATTTTTACACTTCTGAAAATTTTTAATGTTTACGTGATTTTTTTTTAAATTAGAGCCATCTATTGGCATACGTAGGAACTATTTTAGGGGTATTGTCAAAAAACTATGGTTTCTAATTTTTATTTCTGTGCTATATTCTGTGCTATGATCTTCTGTCATTTATCACGTAGATGATGAATGCCTTTTCTATAGAAACTTGGTGGTTTCCAAGCAAAACAGCAGAGATGGGCATTAAGCGTCTTTTCCTAAATTCTACGTTATGCGTAGCGTCGACAACGTAGGCAACTCGTAGACAACGTAGACAACGTCGAGTAGTCGTAGGTAATGTCGACTTCTCGGAGACAACGTCGGTAACCAATTATAATTCTGCCAGCAGTCAATTATTTACGTATTTTTCACTTATGTTTCCGGAGATGTAAATTATTATTCTATAAAATATATTCTTCAGTATTCTATTCCTCGCACTGTTTTTTAGTTAATCCTGTGTGCCTGACGTTGATGTTTTTTAAATTTCCAACAAACTAAAATGAAGATTAGTTTCTAACAGTTAAATGTCTCTAATGGTTTTAAACCAAAATATTCATGATATTTACATCTAAACTTCAAACTTAGTTCAGAGTTGTCAATAGCCGATTAAAAATATTGTCGAAATTGATAAATCTTAATTAAGTTAACACATTTTAATTGAACCCCTGACACAACATAGAACCTACCATTAATTTTGTTAGTCGGCGTGAGACACACAGTCTAAATGACTTACTTTATTAAATAGCCGATAGTTTATACTAGTTATTTCTAGTTGTTACTGTATCCATAAATCATACTGGGTTTAATATTTAGTCCTAAATTGTTAATTATCTACCGTCTCATTAAATTAGCGATTTATAATACAATTTCTGTGCATCATATTTTACGCCATCTATTGATAACTGGTATGAACTAACATGAAGTTAGTTTATACTTCACGCCTGACGCCAACTTTTTAGCCTAAATTTCCGACTAACTAAATTGATGGTTAATTCACATTAGTCGTTCAGAGATAGCATTAAGCAAATAATATCTGATGTTTAATTAAAATTTGTTTAATAAATTTAAATTTATTAATTTCCAAATTGCTTCGAATCGCCTATTATTATTAAATTTATCAATTTTAATTTACAGGTTCAAATATCAGAAATGTTTTGGTTTCTGAGCCTTAGAAACACATATCAGTCAATAATTTGCAAGGACTGACCATAAATTTAGTTACCTTAAAATCAAATATCGATAACACTATTGCATAAGGTAGACAACACAGTCCTCTAATAATATTCATCATAAAAGTTAGGGGGTTTTCTTGTAATATCCTTGTCCTATACAAGACTATAGACTTTTTTCGATTCATTTTTTGTGTAATGCATAGAGGACAATTTTATCTAAGATATTTAATTTTAAAAAAAAATTTAATTTTTAATTTGACAAAATTTGACTTAAGCTTTCGCGATCTAAACCAACTGTTTCTCAAAAAACGGCTTAAATTTCTAACTAAATAAATTAGTGGTTAGTTCATGCTAGTCATTGATAGATGTCTCTAATATTCAGAAATCAAAATATATTTGATATTCAGTTCAAAACTGCAAAGTTAGATCAGATTTACCAATAATCTCCAATTAGAAATAATTTACTAATCTTAATTTATTTATTTTTTATTTTTTTATCCTTGCTATCTGTTCTGGGGCCAAGGCTCTCCCAACTCTTTCGCGGTTTTGCTTATTTACGGCCTTACTTTTACGCCTGTATCGGCCAATTCGAGGACGTACGGATATAGGTCCGATTTTATTACCATCTGCACATTGCATAGCTCCATGCCAGCCTATACTGGCATGGAAGATGGGTCGGCCCATGAGTTTTGCTCGACAGGGAGTCATAGATGTGTTCTTTTCATCACAAACCGAAATTTGTTGATGAAAAGCCCCTTTGCATCCTACCCCTATCGGGATTCGAACCCGGTACTTCTCGATCCAAACGCCAAAGCTTTAACCACTATGCCATTTCGTCGGTATCTTAATTTATTTAACAAATTTTATTTAAAGAGAGAGATGCACACAGTGTGAACGTTAATTTCTACAAATTTTTATTAAGCATAGCCTTTTTCGTCTGGAAACCACAATTAAGAATTCACTATGCCATCTTATAAAAATAGTAAAAAAAAAATCGAACCATATTTATTTTGTTAACCTCTACTGACATTTGGCCAAACTAAAAAAAAGAATGAAGTGGAATTGAACTAATGCTTTTCAGACAAAATAAATTTTTTAATTTCTCAATGTTTACGACTTTTTTTAAGTCAGTCAAAATAATGAGGTAATTAACTCACAATATATCTACTGCATAAATTTAAAAAAATCATTTAAAAAATTCTTAATTAAATTAGTGTTGTTTTAGTACACATACATAATGAGAATTTCCAGAGCTTTTCTGATTTGGTGATATAATTCGCCATATCGATAAGTTCTTGTGTTGTACCATAGGTACATAGCAGAAGTTGGATATTTGCAGTTTGGTTGTTGCAACCTGATGAGTAGGCCAATTTTATATCAGTACGGAACCAAACTGCCAAAGAAGAAACTTAAGAAAGTTCTCATTTTTGTAAGGGTTGTGTATCTTTACACAAGTACCCTGTGGTTAAAACATGAGAAGAGGAGTGAATTGTTCTACTTTTTGTGGTAGATATATTATGAGTAAATGGCCTCTTTGTTTTTCAGAGACTTAAGAAAAGTGGAAAAAACATTGTGAAATGTCATTAAAAATAATATTGTGTGCGGAAAGCCGAAATCTAAAAATAAATAAATTAATACAGCTAAATTTAAAAACTTCTTATTTAAAAATGTTTTGTTCACTGAACAAATATTTCTTTCATGCAATGGATGCTAAATCATAAATTTTATTTGTTGTGAAATTTTAAATTTGTTCGTCATACTGATGTTTGTCTGATGATGTTATCCAGATTAATGTACTCATTACAATGACACGTTTAACAGCGACTGTTGTAAAATCACGCTCTTTTACGCCGGTACTAACAAATTATACTAACGTCGCTACTAACGTATTATATTATTATACTAAACTATTATACTGGGTAATAAGACGATTGCGATCTCCAACCTTCATGAACCGCTGGTTTTTCAAATATGATGACATCGATCTGAATAAGTGGTAATCAGAGGAAGCCAAATCTGGAGAATACGCCGCATGCAAAACTTCCCAGCCTAAGAAGAAGATGAGTTCCTGCGTTGATTTTGCTGTATGTGAACAAGGGTTGCCATGCAGCAATATCACCTTCTGCCTTCCTTGGCCCGTAAATGTTTTTTTCTAGAGAATCACTTAATTTGATCAATTGAGCCAAACACTTTCTTGGGATGAATATTCATTTTTGCAACCGATATTGACGTTTGGCCTCCACAAGGTTTTTTGCGTTTAGGATTGTTGGTCAGCACAAGGTTTTTTGCGTTTAGGATTGTCGTACAAAATCCACTTTTCATCACCCGTAATGATTTTGTGTAAAAAAATCTTTCTTTTGTACCGAGAAAACAAATTCATGCAGATGTCAACTCTTCGGTTTTGGTTTCCTTCGGTCAGTTTTTGCGGAACACATTTTCTTAAAATTCCGTTGTGGAAGTATTCCAATGGCTCTCGGAGATTTATCAAATAGAATTTACGCGATTTATTTCCCCATAACAAAAATTGAGTAATTAACAAATCATTACTTAATCATTAAATAATATTTTCTATAACTAATGTAATTTTACGAATTAAATGATTAAAGGAACACAACGAGTAACAGGTATAATTCTGCGGAACTACTGATGACAAAACAAAATTACACTCAAATGGGTTTTCCATGGAAATTGCAATTAATTTGTGTACAGTAGTATTATATAATGTAATGTTTATTAATTTTAATTATAATTGTTTTTAAATTTTTATGTCCGAGCATAATATGATATACGTGAAATGTCAAATTAAATTTCAAAATTATAGCTGGCGTAAAATATAGTAGATGAATTACAAGACTACCACACAAAATATGAATAATTTCATAATTAAGAAGAAACTTATTGCTAAGACATTTTTTACTTAAACACTTACTTTTAAAATTCATCCCTGGCTTAATTCAGTAGTTCCATAACTACTCGGGAACTACTAATTAAAAAAATACTCAAGTAATTTTAAAAGTATTGAAATCAAAAAAATCCCTTTCAAAATATTAATAGTAAATTGTAAAAATATTTAAAAAAATTTTGTTAACAAACGAGAGAAAATGTGTTGTAGATAAAGAGCAGTCGATTTTTTAATTTAGGACTTGAGCGGTGTGTAATAAATATGGATTGCACTGTAAATAATGAAATTTTCATTTTTTCAATTTTTTCAATATTTAAATTTTTTGACAATTTCCAAAATAAATAATTTTTTGTTCGGCAAAAATTTTACTGACCAATTAACATTGGGTGACATTGAAACAAAGAGTTTTCTTATTTCAAATGAACTGTATTAAACCAAATACGTGCCATTTTGATCGATGACATTTACCATTTTTCTGGTAGAGCCATGATTTCATCACTGTAGAACTTTCGTAGTTAAGAGGCGAAAAATTGAGACAACCCATTTTCGCATGCTTCTTTTGAATTTAATGTAAACCCATTAAGATGGTTCTGCATGGACTGAAACAAATGGTAGTCCGATGGTGCAAGGTAAGGAATATATGGTTGATGCATCAAAACTTCCCAGCCAAGCTCTCTCAGTTTCTGCCGAGTCATCAATGATGTGTGTGGTCTAGCGTTATCATGATGGAACACAACGTCCTTTCTGCTGATCAATTCTGAACGTTTTAACTGAATTGCTTGCCTTAAACGCGTTAGTTGCTGACAGTAAAGATTAACATCAATCGTTTGGCTCGGTGGCAGCACCTCATAATGCACGACTCCTTTCCAATCCCACCAAACACACAGCATTACCTTTCTTGGCGTCAATCCTGGCTTTGATACCGTTTGCGTAGCTTCACCTCGTTTTGTCCATGATCTTTTTCGCACAACGTTGTTCTATCTTATCCAGTAATCATTCGCTTTAAAAATGGTTCGATTTCGTTCCGTTTCAGCAGCATTTCGCAGATAGAAATCCGGTCCATTAAATTTTTAACTGTTAATTCATGTGGTACCCAAACGTTTTTTTATATCCAGCCATTTTCAAATGGTTTGAACCTGTTTTGTGATCAATATTTAGTTCTTTACCAATTACATGGCTGCTTATATGCCAGTTTTCTTCAATTTTCTGCATGATTTCATCGAATTTTCCAGGGGTTGGTCGACCAGAGCGAGGTGCATTTTTGACATCCATATTTCCAGAACGAAAGCGCTTGAACCATTTCTTTGCTGCTGATTTTGATAAAGCACCTTCTCCGTCAACAGCACAAATTTTTTCGCAAGCGTGAGTAGCGTTTTTACCTTTGTCGTAATAAAATTGTAAAATATATCGAATTTTTTCATTATTTATCTCCATGTTTAAAATGTTGTGTAACTTTTTATTCACTTCATCGATTTTAATGTTTTGTATGTCAAAGTACAAGTTAAAGTTTCACCTTTCAAACACACATAAGAATTGCTCTTGCGATATATGAATGTAAAGCCATCTACTGGGAAAAAGCCACAATCTTTTTCCCCTACCTATTATTATGTTTCTTTACAAAATACCGCTTTTATTTTTATTCAAAGCTTGGTGTGGGTTAGAAAAAAACACGACTGTAAACAGCATCGCTTTGTTTCAATTATCAAACAGGTGCAATGTTAACAATGGGTGTATACAGCTCATGTAGGCCTCACTAAAAAATAGTAGACATCACACAAATTATGGGCTAGGTGCAAAATATTTCACAAAAAAGATAGATACGAGTATATCAATGTTTGGTGTGGCAAAGACTTTCTGTCTACTTTTGAGTAGATATTTTTTGGTTTAAACCTGTACTTTAATTAACAATTTATTTCGCTCTATTCTCATTTGTTTTTATTGTTTTTATCTTCAAGGTATGAAGTTTAATAAATTAAGGAATGAATATTTACTTAATTATAAAAATAAATTTTATTAGACATAAACCCATAATATGATATTGCATTCAGCTCAAATAGAATTCTACGACTGATGCAAATCTACAATTGAGACATCTCAAATCATAATCTACATGGGCTGGATATGCCCAATATACCATGGAGTTTACAAAGGTTGCTTTCCAAACACCAACTTATTTATGGCACCTATACTTATTCAAATAAGTCATCTCACAATGAGACTGATTTGAATAAGTACGCCTACACAGAAATGACAACAAAATTGTGTCTTGACTAAATGTAATACAAGCAGTTTTTATTTTCAAATCTAGTGACAACGACTAACATGTCAAGAATTTTTTTTTCTTCCGTATAATAGAAATTGAGTTTTCTTTTTGTTATTACGCCACAAATAAGTCGGTACAATGAATTGGAAAGATAGGGCTAAATAAGCCAATAAGTCGGTGTTTGGAAACCACCCGAAGAAATAAATTAAAATCGCGTTCCATGATAATATGAGAATGAAAAGTTCTTTTCACTGGTAATCGAGTAGGTTTGAATTTATAGTTACGTTCGAGTAATCCAATCTACGAGATTGCTACAGAAAAAAAATTTTCGTATTCATTTTGTCATGGCAAAAACTATTTCAGACCTATAGATTTGTTTACTTGAATAAACAAACCATTGGAAAACAGTCGATTTAAAATTCGTATACAAAAGCCTACTTTCCACGGTAGTCGTAGAAAAAATATTTCCCCGATGGGGTGACATGTTGTAACATCACATTTTCGATACTTTATCGAAGTTTATGTCTCTTTTGCTAGAATGGGCAACTGTTTCGTTTATGAATTTTTTATTTCGTATTGCTATCATAACCTAATAGAACAAATGTAAACAATGTGTCCTTGTCTAATTTCGTTCAAGTATCAAAAACAAATTATTTGGTGATTGAAATGAAGTGGAAATATCAACATTTTTTGATCTAGCAGACTGGTAGATGGTATAAAATTTGAAATACGGTCATATTTTATTCTAAAGAGGCGGCACATAAACTTCGATAAGATATCGAAAATGTGATGTTACAACATGATACTCCTGATATTATATATGGATGCGGAGCCTTGTTATACATGGATACAAACATATTTGAAGCTTACAATGAGCTCGTTTGAATTTTTTCAAATAAGTCAACCAAGCCTGCAATTAGTTTACACAAGAGGAGAATCGAATACTCCTATTTTGAATATCACTTACACGTCGCCATAATTCAATGTTGGTATTATGATTCTGTGAGTGAAAATGTCTCATATCCTTACGTTTTAATTTTTTTTTTGTACACGAAAAACAAAATAAAAGATAATCAACGAAAATCGTGTAATCTAAGTAAAGGTATCCGTGTTCTTCACAACTCGTGTTCTTCGAATACCGTGTTCTTGGAGGGTTGCCTGTATAAATATTTTGATATTAGTATAATGTTGAGGTGTTTATGATGTATTTAAATAAAACACTCACATTAATTATTAATTATATGAAACGGAGTGTAGTTGACCAAGGGTGCTGGTGTAGAAAGTAGTAGTTGATCTTCTACGTTTTCTTGTTGTAAACCGTTGGCAGTGGTTGATGTTTGAAAATCATCCATTTTTTTGTTCCTATTCGGTGGTGGTTGTGGCGTTATCTCAATAGTATTTTGGTTGGTATATTGATTTATAGTAATACTGGGTGATTCATCTCGAATTTGATGATTCGGTTTAATGTGAACTAGATCCCTTCGGTAATTTACACCATTTTCTAGGTAATATCTATCTGTTAATTTTTGTTACACAACTCGACCACAATGTATATAGCATATTGTCGCCGACATTTTCAAAAATGTAATACAACAGACCATAATTCTTCTCCGCTCGACTACTTTGCTATTTTAAATGCGGCTTCCAAATTTCCATTATATACTTTGCTGATTGTGAGGTGCAAATATTATTTGTGACTGCATTTAGTAGCGAATTTTCGAAATTATTCACTTGCGAGGATTATACCGTTGTCGGTAAGTATACGCTGTAGAATACCGTGTCTTGCAAAGTTTTGCTTCATTTGTAAACTTTGTGGACAAATCTTTTAAGATATCCATTTCAATATAATTACTATACTGATCAACTGTTTCAGATCAAAATATCAAATTATTTCCATTGCTCGTTATGATAAATATATCCACTGATGCAAATTAAAATGGTTAGTTCGGTACATTATGTGACATCACTGGTGGCTTACGTTGAGAATTTGCATATTTAGCACAAGTTGCACATTCTTTAACTTTTTGCTTAATTTACGTTGTCATTTCGGACCAAAAGAGACTTTGACGTGCTAACTTCAATGTTGCCTCGATTCCGTTATGTGTTAGATGGATTTTGTCTAGTATTAATTTGCGAAGTGATTGTGGAATCAATATACGATCTTCCATCAGCAGAAGTTGTTCGGTGGTTGACCTCCTTCCTTCCTTCCTTCATAGTTTCGTTACGGATATTTTATATTCGTTCATGACTTATTTTCAGATTGTCGATTGGGCTTAGAATGAGAAAAAAAGACTAGCCTCGTTTTCTTTAACATTAATTTGACAAACGTTACACTTTATGAATTCATCGCTTGTTGCATCGTTTGTATTTAACGGTGCACGCGATAAAATATATGCTAATATATTATATTCTCCTTTGATGAATTATATGACTAGCGAATAGCGCTGTAGAATCATGAACACCAGCTGTAATCTCTTGGGTGATTTCAATAGAGGTTTGTTGGAGATATTGATGGGCTTGTAATCTGTTTTTATAATGCATCGGCGTCCCATTATCATTTGGCCGAATCTAGTACATCCAAACACAATAGCGAATAGTTCCTTCTCGATTTTTACATAACTGCGTTCGGTGGCTGTTAAAGTTCTGTATGTATACGCGATAACGTCGTTTTTTGCAAAAGCTCAGCTCCTAAGCCTGTAATAGTGGAATCGCACCTTTTAATAACCTTTTTCATTTATTCTTCTTCCTCAGTACTTGTCCAGGTCCATGGAGTATTTTCAAGTGCTAATTTTCGCAAAGGTGTAAAATGTGTGCTCAGATTTTTTATATAGCGTGATAGATATGTCACCATCTGCAGCTCTTCTTTGTCTTTTGACGGAGATTCCATGTTCAAAATAGTAATTACTTTCGACTCATCTGGTTGCGATCTTTCATTAAAAAGTATATGTTCACAGAACTTCACAGATTTCTGGCATAGCTTTAGTATATTTTTGTTTAATTTGCAGGTATAGAACGTAATTTTTTAAATAGGTGCTCGAGTTTGGAATTCTGGTCTAAAATGAGAAAATCATCACCCAAATTTTCACTCCGTTGACATCACTAATCACTTCCGCCATTTTAATTTGGAAAATTTCGAGTACGGAACAAATTCAGAATGGTGAACCACACCATATATGTATGCATATCTTCCAAGTCTTCCAAGTCCATGTTTTATGTGTAAACGATAGATGTCAGCTACTTTGTTGGAAATCGCAAATATGATCATTTTTGTTATCACTAGCCACCTCATTTTGTATATTTCTCTCATTCACACGATTTCGATTTTGACGTTTCTACAATTTTTTCGACATGTCGCTTCGATATGATTTTTCCCATTGCAAAATGAACATATGTGTCCCAGCGCAGAACAAATTCTTTTTCTAAATTCATGTTATTTTGCTCAAAACTTACATTTTTTGTTTTTATTAAGTTTATTATTGCTTTCTTTAGACGAGTATATTTCATTGACTGGAACCTATGTAACTGTTGTAGAAGAATTACCAAAGGTTTTCATCGATGAGACTCAACCTTGTGTCACTTCAGATATTTTACCTTAGTCAATCACTTTATCCAGAGTAAGGTCAGGAATCTCTATTAGTTTCGGCTTCAAATGGTCATTCGAAATCCCAACAACTATTTTATCACGAAGGAGTTCATTTGACATTTCAATGTCCTGATAATCACAATGTTTCAATAATTTTTGCATTCGTTTTGTAGTTGATGACACAAATTAAATAAATATCGATCATAAATTGCATTAAATTTGGATAAAATGCATTTTTTAATTTTTTTTTTAACTATATGTTGGACATTTTATTTTCGGGTGTCAATCCGAAATCCATATATTTTTTCATTGCTCCAGATCCAATCACTGACAACATCAGACTAGCTCTTTGAGTTTGCTTGCCTTCTCTCCATTTATGCCTTTGACAATGCGGTAATAATTCCATGTCTCCTCGAAGACTTTGATATTTTCACGAATGCCCCCTGCGTAATCAAGTGAGCTTGGCCAAGGAATAATATGTGGATTATATATCGATGTTGCAGTCTCCAATTGTGTCGTATTCTCTTTAAGAGTTTTCAAATTAATCTCTACTATTCCTATAACAATAAAAATTAGCTTAACTCGATCTGCGTGCGGCGTTATAATCACGATGCCCACACAATCCCGTATGAGGAAAGTATTTCGTTACTGTTGACCACAAAATCTATCATTTTTTAGTAAAGTTCGTTCAAGAAGTTTCTGGAACCGCACTATTTTAATGTTTAAATTTTTAACTTTCGATGTGTTATATGTTGGCAAGAAATTTAACATATTCTTCCACCGCAGTATTTTAGAATATGGCGTTAAAAATAATCTTAGGTGGAAGACCGCTGGGTTAAAGCTAAATTTTTATATTAATTGAAATTGTTGTGTTACCATGATCTCTTCGTGATGCGTACACAGAAGAAGGCGATGACTAGTAAGGTCATTGCTCATTCCACACAGCGAAATATATGACAATGAAATAATAATTTTAATTTGACTTGAAATTTTAAAATTGTTAAGATTAGAAAGTAAGCACTGCGTGCGAACTTGTTTAAAGATTTAAGCCACATTTCTCTTCATATTTTATATTCGAATTAGAATGTCACTTTGAAATCTAAACATAGAAATTGTTGATAATCCGCAAATAAACAATTTTAACAAAAAATTGATTGTATTGTACAACTTAAAAAATCTATGGGCCTTCATGCAAAATGCTTTAAGAGATTATCTTTCTACTCTACTATCTCATGATAATATCATAAATTGGATTAAAAATAGATGACAACTTGGCGATAAAATTTAGCTTTCATTTTTTACCATAGATAGAGCAAATCATTGCCATTGCAATTTTTAATCAGAAAAATACAAACTAATAATTAATAAATCTTCTCTTTTTCATAATTAAATCTGGTTAGATGCATCGTGCATATCTGCTATATATAGAGATATTCAATACAACATATCACCGGTATTTGATATTCAATACACAATAATTTACCAATTATAGCGAATTTCATTTTTACTTTCAATTCGAAATAAACATTAAATTATCCACAGTGTTTTCTAGTCATAAAAAATATAATTTAATATTTTTACAGCGAGTCTTCTCAACAAAGCATTGTCAACGAAAGACTTAAATTATTTTATAAATTTACAGTCAGTGACGAACCTGATTTTTGATGTTCTATGAAAATATTTTAAAAGCAAATTAATGTTTCCGTATCGTAATAACTAAGGTAATAACATAATTTCAAAATATTGCATAGGTTATATTACCGGTAATTACATCTTAATTAAAACAATTTGTGTGATTTATTTATTGATTATTCATTAAGTGTTTTTTTTTTGGTTTATTGGTTGGTTGGTATACCTTGTGTGATAATTTAAATGTTGTTTTTATGTATTTTGAAATTAATTACACAGGAAGTTTAATTGTTATATTTTCGCGCGCGGGAAATCGTTTTGGTATGTTGCGCCTAGCATTTAATTTATAAGCAATTGTTCGCACTCGTATAGAGTATTGTGCATGTCTTCATGTAACTCCAAGTTTATTTGCCGATAGCTCACAGTCTTTGATGAGTTAAGTAAAATTTATGTAAGTATTGTGGAATTTTACGTCCAAGTTAAGCAAATGGATATAGTTTCACTTTCACTTACAATATAGTTATGAATTTATGACGGCTTCAAAAATTTATAACGCTAGATTGGAATGTCTGATAGAGCGAAATGAATTTGGCTTGAACTAAAGACCTGGTTTAAAATACAAAATGAATTAGCTATTAGTGCTGAATATCTACAAAATATTATAATCAGGGCTAAATATATAAAAAATAATGAAAGAAATAATACCTTTGCACAATAACCATATAATTGTATGAGATGATTGCGAAATTTAAGAAGAAAGCTTAGAATTATCTATTTTTATTTTTCATTGATTTTGTGAGGTTGATTAGTTTCTTAAGCTGAACAGATTAATTTACTACATCGTACATTTCCTTGTTCATCATAATAAGTAAGGCGGTTTGGCGTTACTAGTATTTTACTTTATTTGAATGTATAATTAAACAAGAATCATGGATCTATATAAATCAGTGCAATACTAGGCATATGAGTAAAGATTGATTGATACGTTAATATTCGACACACGGTGGTGCTGTATAAGAAAGCGGAGATTTGTTAGCGGAAAATAAGGGATTACGCTATTCGTTGCAAGTGGGCATCGAGAATTTATTTTGTAGCGGAAATTTTTCAGCGGAGTAAAATCTTAAAAGCATTCCTTACGGTATATGTCATTTTATAAAGTTTCACCTTTCTCCAACCCTTATGAAATTTGGTTTCTAGAATGATTTTGGATTCTACACGACTAAAATGGATTTTGCGCTGGAGGACGAACTCGGCTAAATGTATTTTGAACAAGGTTCTGAAATGAATCAACGATGGGCGCTACTCATCCACTCCTTTATAAGTAAATAAAAAATATTTGTGCATGATTGACGATAATCAAGTAAGAAAATTAAGGGAGAATTTTCAAAATAATTTTTTGATTTTTCTGCATCAGTTTCCGGCCAATATCTCGATACTCCCACAAGTAACCAATACTTGTATTTTCTGTTATTTTAGTAGTAGTAGTATGAGTCTCTGAAAAAGACTACCAGGGAAATTTGAAAAATATGCATCGGTTAAAATCTTCACTGAAGAAGATTTGATTTTCTGCGGCTATTAAGTTATTTTCAGTTCCTGGAAAAATACATTTTTCTCATGGAGAATAATACATTTTTTCTCGTTTTGCTTACATGTTACGAAAATATGTAACTGATCAGTACGAGTAATACCTCCAAATTACAGTAGCTTTTCCTAATATTTTGAAAATATGCAAGAAAGATTACGTTAATGATGCAGTGTTTAAAAAAAAATTGAAAAATTAAAGATGTTCACACCTTTTTTTAGAGTGAAGTGTACTTACACTCTGTCAAAAAAGTAACAGGAATTGGTCATTTAAAAAGCCCGCTTATAAGAGATTGTAAACATTTTTTGTCGCTAAGTTGGCACAACTGTCCACTATCTTAACGTGAAGTTTCAGCGTGATCTGTCAGTTATAGTTTGTTTATAGTGTTCTATTTTGTCAGTTGATCTCAAACAAAGAATTTGTCTCAAATTTTGTATTTCAAATAGAATTTCGTGTGTCGAATCGCTGAAAACGTAATCAAAAATACGTGCATATGAGTGCATTCAAAAGCAGTCGAGGTGTGGTGAAAAATTTACCTCGCTCTGGTTGTTCTCAACTGAAGTTAATATCAATCATGCTGTATAAGATAGCAGAAAATTTCCAGCAGAAAAAATGTATTTTTGCTATTCACCGCTAGAGGCATCACTATCACAAAAAAAAATTTTTGCTGATATTTTTTGAAACCAGCAGAAATTTTTTGAAATTTTCTAGCAGAAAATAATAATACTTTCATAATTCTCAGCAGAAAGTTTTGTGAAAAATCAAATAATTTATGAAAAAGAAGCGAAAATAGTTATATGTTTTAATGTTTTGCGTATGTATAAGGACTCTTAAATATACTAAAATTACCATAATCATCATAAAGCAAATAGAGAAACACAAAAAATGAATCGCCTACCTTTATACCACTCCATAAAATTTTAGTTATTATATGTATCTGAAATGTTTTCAGTTTTTTAACAAAAGTGTTAGACAAACCCCCCTGTAACTACCCTGGGCTTATGTTTTTATGGTAGCTGAGATCATAATCTATATACATGAGTAACATAAGATTCATAACTGGCGTCAGTAGCGTTCCATAAATTTTAGAGTTCAATTTATTGTGAAATGTTTTCAGTTTTTTAACAAAAGTGTTAGAAAAACCCCCCTGTAACTATACCCTGGGCTTATGTTTTTATGGTAGCTGAGATCATAATCTATATACATGAGTAACATAAGATTCATAACTGGCGTCAGTAGCGTTCCATAAATTTTCGAGTTCAATTTATTGTGAAATGTTTTCAGTTTTTTAACAAAAGTGTTAGAAAAACCCCCCTGTAACTACCCTGGGCTTATGTTTTTATGGTAGCTGAGATCATAATCTATATACATGAGTAACATAAGATTCATAACTGGCGTCAGTAGCGTTCCATAAATTTTCGAGTTCAATTTATTGTGAAATGTTTTCAGTTTTTTAACAAGAGTGTTAGAAAAACCCCCTGTAACTACTCTGGGCTTATGTTTTTATGGTAGCTAAGATCATAATCTATATACAAGAGTAACATAAGATTCATAACTGGCGTCAGTAGCGTTCCATAAATTTTAGAAGTCATTTTAATGTGAAATGTTTTCAGTTTTTTAACAAAAGTGTTAGAAAAACCCCCCTGTAACTATACCCTGGGCATATGTTTTTATGGTAGCTGAGATCATAATCTATATACATGAGTAACATAAGATTCTTAACTGGCATAAGTAGCGTTCCATAAATTTTAGAGTTCAATTTATTGTGAAATGTTTTCAGATTTTTAACAAAAGTGTTAGAAAAACCCCCCTGTAACTACCCTGGGCTTATGTTTTTATGGTAGCTGAGATCATAATCTATATACAAGAGTAACATAAGATTCATAACTGGCGTCAGTAGCGTTCCATAAATTTTAGAGTTCAATTTATTGTGAAATGTTTTCAGATTTTTAACAAGAGTGTTAGAAAAACCCCCCTGTAACTACCCTGGGCTTATGTTTTTATGGTAGCTGAGATCATAATCTATATACATGAGTAACATAAGATTCATAACTGGCGTCAGTAGCGTTCCATAAATTTTCGAGTTCAATTTATTGTGAAATGTTTTCAGTTTTTTAACAAGAGTGTTAGAAAAACCCCCTGTAACTACTCTGGGCTTATGTTTTTATGGTAGCTAAGATCATAATCTATATACAAGAGTAACATAAGATTCATAACTGGCGTCAGTAGCGTTCCATAAATTTTAGAAGTCATTTTAATGTGAAATGTTTTCAGTTTTTTTACAAAAGTGTTAGAAAAACCTCCCTGTAACTACCCTGGGCTTATGTTTTTATGGTAGCTGAGATCATAATCTATATACATGAGCAACATAAGAATCATAGCTGGCGTCAGTAGCGTTCCATAAATTTTAGAGTTCAATTTATTGTGAAATGTTTTCAGTTTTTTAACAAGAGTGTTAGAAAAACCCCCTGTAACTACTCTGGGCTTATGTTTTTATGGTAGCTAAGATCATAATCTATATACAAGAGTAACATAAGATTCATAACTGGCGTCAGTAGCGTTCCATAAATTTTAGAAGTCATTTTAATGTGAAATGTTTTCAGATTTTTAACAAAAGTGTTAGAGAAACCCCCCTGTAGCTACCCTGGGCTTATGTTTTTATGGTAGCTACGGAGTCACTCCCAAAGTTGCAGCGAGCTTCTCTTCAGTTTGGCATCAATCTTAATCCAATAACGCCGCCAACTCAACGTCTTCAAACTTAACTGGTCTCCCTTCACCTTCCTTGTCACTGGTATCAAAACCGTCACTTTTAAGACGGCAGAACCAGTACTCACAAAAGCAGCGCTTCTTCCCGTAAATTGTGTTTTGTAAGCAAAAAGGTTGAGATGGTTAGAGCACAAAAAATATGTTGTTTACACTTAAGAGAAATGGCACATTGATTTTTAGAAGGAAATGACGCTTTAACATGAATATAGTTACAAGATGGCGCGATGCGATTTAATACTAGTTACGCCATGTTTTGTAAATCCTTCAAAACGTATTTGTACCCCCAATAGTTCTGATTTCTGAATAATTCATGTAGGAGTCCGCCGGATGAACTGTCATGTTGCACTATGCTGCGTAATGTTTACCTGCTGCATGATATTTCACCATGTTGCATGATGTGACGCCATGTTGTGCGATTTTGTACTGTGTTGCGTCATGTTGCTTCGTGTTGTGTTTTTCCTTGATTAGATATCTGAAGTTATGTTTCATCATATTGCGGAATGTTGCACCATGTTGTGCTTTTTGCGTTACGGTGACACTGTATGGTTGCACTAATCGCGTCCATTTGAAAATGTTTGTCGTTATAATTTGAACTTGCCTCGCTTTCCACATCTTTTTCCACCTCAAACCATTTTGATGTCGTCTGGTGGGGTACGGTTTTTTTTAGTTGATTATTTTTTATGCCAAGGAATCAAATGACAGGAATTAATTTCGATGGATGCTAATTTCGGGAAAATTGGATTAGGTCGACCTTTGGTGGGGAAGTTTTTTCCTCGCCTCGAACGATTTAAATAACAATTGCGGTGATAAGGGCTTTATAATGCCAGGAATGGATATTGGAAAGATATTATGCTGGAAAGGAAATTAGTAATTAGTTATAACTGCGAGGTAAGTTCCGGCTTAAAACATTAAGTTAGATAGTTAGATACTTAGTTAAATTGTAGATTTAAAAATTGTCATATTTTACATTTTTAAAGACTTTACAGATCTCTCATTAAGGTTTTTAATGAATTAAAATCTCATTTAAAAAACCTAAACCTAATGACTCGACCCATAAAGCCAAAGAGTTTTTTAATGGCTGAAATTTTCCCAATTCCACCCAAATGCCGTTAATGAAGCATTGACCATTTTGCTCCAAGCCATTCGGATAGTATAAATTTTAATTATGAAAGAGGTTTTCTGACGGTGATCTGCAATTTCAATATGAAAGATTAAATAAATTACTATTATACGAGTAGTGCTTCAATTATGACCTAAGCTACCAGGATTGTGCGTTATCCTGATTTTAATAATTTTGAAAATCTGTTCCGCGATATCCATTTCTTTTTTCATTCGAAATCTTGAATTTCAGTAATTTAAAGTTATGTGAACCCGTTCTGTGAAAAGTTGAAATTTGTTGAATCTACCCAAATTCAATGAAGTGAGTCGTTTAGAGATAAAAATCGTCCAAAATGTTTTGGGTGAGTTCGGAATTTGTTTTAATAGCACTCGAAAAATTATATGCCATTAAGAAAACAAACTTTTCTAGAAACGGCAAAATGATTATGTTCTTTTCTTAAAATTGTTATTGATAACTGCGAATTTATTATTATGGTTACTAATTTGTGGTATTTTACATCCTCATTAATTTAAATAAAGAATATGCTAACATTAATCAGATTTTAGAAAACGTGGCAATGCTATAAGTGTTAAACCAAATTTTAATCGGGCCAAAAATTTAAAAAAAATATTGGCGATTCACCATAAAATATTTGACAGGTTAAATTGGATTGATAAAAATTTTCACAAGTCTCAGGTTCTCTTTCGTTGTTATTATTATAAATAGTTTTCATTGAAAGATGAAATAAATTAAACTACTCTCTTTTTCTAAAATATTAAAGCATAGCTGCTGAATTGCTTTAACTTCAAAGTTGTTAATGAAAATTTTGTTGATAAAATTTAACCATAGTTTATTTGGGGAAATGAAGCCGACAAAGCTAAGCTTTGTGCGCGTTTGACTTACATCTAACAATCAATTCAATTGTTAAACTTTAACAAAACATGTATACATATTTTAAAATAAACAAAAATCCATCCATTTAGGTTAGAGAATTGTGTTATGGGGCAAATGCTCGATCAGTTATCAACCAAACAATTTACTAGCCATAAGCCTGATTACTCATCAATTTTATCGATGAGCAAGTGTGTGCTGTCTACTGCTCCAATACTTTTCTTAATAGGGTCACTTAAGTAGAGTAGTGCCCTCTACGTGAATATTGAAAGCGTCTTTTCAGCAATAAAATTTAAAAACTCATATAATAAAAATAATTTACTGGGTGTTTAGATTTGTTGGTGACATAGGAACCCATTTTACGTTTCAATATGAAATCTGATGTTCAAAATTGGTCTGGATTATTTTCCTAAATGTGTTTACTAGCGAACGCATTACCAAATTTCAATACATGCTATGAAAACTTATGGCACGTCCATGTCTTAGAGACGCTGCCAATGGTATAACGAGAGATAATGCGACATCAACTTAACCATCAACATTGCTTGAGAGAACAGCATAAATATAAATGTAGAATGGAAGGAAAAACAAGGTCATTCCACCTCACTTCTCCAGGGAATGCCAGTATGACATTCAACCAACTAATCACTCATTAATCCGAAGATAAACTGATTATATAACCTCAATAATGAGGCGACCAAATCCTTAAATGTGATGTATTTAACGCCACCAGATTTACGATTATTCGGCTGGGACAAAGTAAAAAATTATCATCGAAACCTCATTGAGTGGCCACCGAAATACAAATTTGTCAATATTATAAGTTTATAAGAAAATTATAAGTTTTCAACGACTCAGCGTGATTTGCATTGCAACTACAACCCAAATTAATAGTAATCTTTACAAAGCTGTCAAACAAATTTAAGATGACAAATGACAAACCATTTAACATATTTGTTGACAACAAATCGATCGATTTTATTTATTAAGCAAAGAGTTAAACTTTGTGCAAAATCGAAAAATGATATTAGGTTTCCAAAACAATTGCCAACAAAAATTTGTGAAATTTTACAAAAGTTTAAATTTAGCCATGTGAATGGTGCGAAAGAAATACAGCAAACTATCAAAAACTCTGCACAAAAGCTTAAAAAAGCTGTGTTCTAATTAAGGTAACCCATTACAAAAAATTAAAACAATTTCTACTAATAATCAAAAGAAAATATAATGATCTAAGAATTTGACAATCTACTCACAACATTTAATCAACGGTGATCAATCTGCGGCACACAATGATGAGAAATGGCTCATAATTTTCTAGTATTTGAAGAGATGCCACTCGAGACGAAAAAGGTAAACTACCACTGACATAATCAAAATTATTGCGTCTCTCATTTGGCACACCAATCAAAATAATGTATTCACTTGTAAACTCGTAACACATAAATTTGTCAAAATATGAAAAATATGTGTCCATCACGTCATAAATATTATTTATCATCCGGTTTGGATGTTTATTGCAAAAAAGATATGTAAGAATATTGACCTCCGCCTCAACATAATAAAAACTAAAAAAGGTGTAAGAAAACTATTTTGGTTATTCTATGTACAATACAGGTAAATGAGCGGCCTTCATGTGTGTCAATTTATTAATTTTTTACAACAGTACACTTTCTCTTTTAGTTTATATTAAAGTACAACGTTAATTATAAAATTTTAATCTACAATTATTAAATTTTTATTGCGTACACCAGAATTCAATTAAAAGTCGAGGTTTGTATTCGTCATATCACATAGTTAGTACTCGTATGATGACATTAAGACAAACGATATGTTCTTGTGCACAATTAATCGACAAAATAAATTTTATTTTGTCCCGTAAGACCGTCAACAAAACAGATAAACATAATCCACTATTTCACATATTGTTAATATAACTGTGGTACATTTTTATACGAAATGGTATTAACCTACTAAACGTAATGTTCCACTTCCAGTCTATATAGAATACCAATCAATTTATTTTACTGCACACGCTAATTGAATGTCGAACTGTTTAAAATAGTCGTATCTCTCGTTAAGTGGATAAAACAACATTTTTTGTTGTCGATAACAACACGCCAAGAAACAACAATTTTTAAAATAATGTTTTCAAACTTGGTACTTGTTGATATGCATAAGGCCATTTGCTTGTTAGTTAATTTATTTTTTAGTTTCTTTTAATTTTGGAATGCGATCATTTCAGATTACACATTTTCTTTAAATGTATTTTATTTAAATGCGTGAGCATGTACACAAATATCTACTACAATGTATGTAATGGGTACAGTCCCAGTTCATTGAATTATGAACACTATTAATACAGTGAAAGACATGTCTGTAAAGTTGGCCCGAAAAATATCGGGTCGACATTTTTCTTTGTCATCCCGAAAAATTTACTATATTACGCTAGTTTTGAATGTCATCCCGAAATTTTTTACTGTCATGACATTTTTACTATCATGACATTTTTTTTGTTATCCCGAAAAAAAAAAATCCAAAAGAGCAAATTTCAGTAAACAAACGACGCGATAGGTGTTCGTACCATTCCGAAACCAACAGAAATATTGAACCGCCGAAATTTGTATCATGAAAAATTAATTTAATAACAAATAATTTACTGACCCTGTTAAAGTTAGCCGATACTTTCCAGCTGAAAGTAAAAAAATCGATAATGCAGATGGTATCTTTGCTATCTCAGCCGTAAATACAATATGTTATGTCAAATATTAATATGCATCAGCCGATATTTTTCAGCCGACATTTCTCAGCCGATATTTTTCAGCCGATATTTCTCAGCCGATATTTTTCAGCTGAGAACGAAAAATGTACTTTTTTACGAAAAATATTTGTTTTCTACAACAAAAAAAAAATCAACTGAAACCATTAAAAAAATTTAATCGGAAAAATTCATTTTACTATTGGGAAATTGCAAATAAACATAAAATACAAAATTTGAAAATTTCTAAATGTTAACAGTTTAAAGTATCATGATTGGAAATAGATTCAAATGTAAGATCTTAATGATGTTCGCACCTGGAAAAAATTGTATGTCAATTTTCATGTGGGGAGTCCGGGAAAACTTGATTGAATATATCGCACACACAATGTTTAAAAATGTCTAAATATTGACCGTTTAAAGTGTCATGGTTGGAAATAGATTCCAATGAAAGGTCTTAATGATGCTCGCACCTGGAAATAATTTTAGGTCAATTTGCATGTGGGGAGTCCCGGAAAACTTGATTCAATATATCGCACACACAAAATTTGAAAATTTCTAAATATTGACCGTTTAAAGTGTCATGGTTGGAAATAGATTCAAATGAAAGGTCTTAGTGATGCTCGCACTTGGAAAAAATTGCAGGTCAATTTTCATGTGGGGAGCCCGGGAAAACTCGATCGAATATATCGCACAACTCATATTCGAAAATTTCCAAATATTGACCGTTTAAAGTGTCATGGTTGGAAATAGATTCAAATAAAAGGTCTTAATGATGCTTGCACCTGGAAATAATTTTAAGTCAATTTTCGTGTGGGGAGTCCGGGAAAACTCGATCGAATATATCGCACACGCAATATTTGAAAATTTCCAAATATTGACCGTTTAAAGTGTCATGGTTGGAAATAGATTCAAATAAAAGGTCTTAATGATGCTCGCCATTTAGAAATTTGCAAATTTTGTGTGTGCGATATATTCAATCGAGTTTTCCCGGACTCCCCACATGAAAATTAACCTGAATTTTTTTCCAGGTACGAGCATCATTAAGACCTTTCATTTGAATCTATTTCCAACCACGACACTTTAAACGGTCAATATTTAGAAATTTTCAAATTTTGTATTTTATGTTTATTTGCAATTTCCCAAAAGTAAAATGAATTTTTCCGAATAATTATAAATGCTATTAAAAATATTGATTAGTGTTTTATTTTTAATGGTTTAAATTTTTTGTTGTTGTAGAAAACAAATATTTGTGGTATAAAAAACACTTTCGGCTGAAAAATATCGGCTGAGAAATATCGGCTGAGAAATGTCGGCTGAGAAATGTCGGCTGAAAAATATCGGCTGATGCATATTAATATTTGACATAACATATTCTATTTTCGGCTGAGATAGCAAAGACACTATCTGCATTATCGATTTTTTTTATCTTTCGGCTGGAAAGTATCCGCTAACTTTAATAGCATATTTACTGGCAAGATTAATCCAAAAATGAAATTCAAGCATTCTTGTTATTAGTCAGTATACCAATTATTGTAACAATAAAATATTAGTAAAAATAGCCAAACGATTGAAAATTCTAAAGCTAAAATTCTAATAAAGTCACATAAAATCAAAGTAGATAGCAATCGACTCTAAAAGTTAAATTTAGATAATATAGCCGTGTTACCACGCCAAAATTCCGTGTGAAGTCGTAGTAGATATTAATTAACAGAGCAAGGTTGGTGTGGAATTTGTAGAGGAAGGATTCACCTTTCAAACGCCAATATTGTGACAGCCTTAAAACAGGTAATTATTATTAAAATAGTTTTATTTTCGTTCAGAGAGTTGTTGTTTTTCTCATATTAAATATTTGAATTAAATTTTTTTTTTGTATATTTTACTAAATTTGATTATATATCGGTATGAATTATATTAGTGTATTTTTTTTCGAGGTGATATAAAAAATGGTCGCGAAATGTTATCTAGTACATATGATTTTAAATGAAAATTTCGTGATACTAATTTTATATTACAAAACTATACTCGTATAATAATTTACAATATTTGTTTTGTATGCAGCAATAATAATTATATATACTTGACTATCAGGATAGTATTAAAATATATAATAGTCTTGCCATATTTAACTATAATGGTTTTTTGGGATAATTTTTCGGGATAACTTCCCAGAGGTGCGAAAAACTCCAGTATTTTATCATGTGCTTCATTTTTTTTAAATGTTTAATTCTATAAAATTAAATAATTTTGAGCAGACATAAATTGGAAAACAATTAAAATTTGGTTAAACTACTTTTATTTTTAATCACAGCTTTTATTCTTTCAGGCCTGCACATATACAAGTTGTGATCATATTGCGAATTTGATCACTATTTCTCCATATTTTTTCAATATTTTTTTTTAGTGTGGGCACTGTAGGATCGAGGGTTTTATATACATTGGACTTATAACGTTGGACAATAATTCTCGATAGGGTTTAAATCCGGAGAATTGCCAGGCCAAGAGAAGATGACATTCTCTATTAATTTTGCGGTATGGCAAGGGGCTCCATCTGGCATAAAAGTGTAAGAGTATTGGCCTTGAAGTAGCAACATGTAGGGAAATGTCTGTTAACACCTTTTAATATTGTTCGTTTCTCATGGTTTCCTCTACGAAGTATATTGGGCCAGGTTCATTTCCACTAATCAGGGTCCATATCATTACTGATGGTGGATGTTTTATGCTCCTGACTACGCAATTCTCCCTAAACCTCCCTCCTGTCCTGGTCTCCTTCTGACGAACTGGGTCGATTCTGTAACGGCCTGTATAAATTTAAAAAAACTCTTTAATTTCGGATTTTTTTAATTTAATTTTTGAAAATATATAATGAGTGCTTTGCACTTTTCTAAGGCCGATTGAATAATTTTCTGGTCTGTTCTGGGCGTTGTCTTCCTGATTCCCTTACAGTTTTTTCTCTTGGTCTCATAAAATATACCCTCGAAAATCTTTGCCAAATTACTTACTGATGAGCAAGATACCTTTTCCATTTTTGCAATCTATGCACGGTATGAACGGTATTTTTACATTATTTCACATTATTTCTTACTTTAGCTCAGTCACAAAATTTCTAAAAACACCTTGTCAAACTACGCATGAAACATAAAATCAAAGGATAAACTAAAAGTAAATATGCATGATATTGATCTTTTTAGTCCTTTTTCAGGTAATAATTTTATTGCGACCTTTTAAGAATGTCGTAAGATAATATAAAAACATTAGCAGACGTGATCCTAAATGCATTTTATTCCTTTGAAATATTTTAAAATATTGGGAGTATAACTTATATTTTTGTATTTTTTTTTATTGCTAGATTTTATTTTAATCAAAATATTTTCCATCGTTATCTATGACTTTCGACCATCTTTCTGGAACTTTATAGATTCCATCGAAAACAATTTGTTTGACTTGTGATGCGATCCATTCGTCGAGCCATTGTTTGATTTATTCGTGGTTTCTGAAGTACTGGTCTTGAAGATCGCTTTGCATTGATCGGAACATATAGTAATCTGATGGGGCACAATCTGGTGAATAGGGTGCCTAGGGAGCATGCGGTATAATTTCCCATTTAGGTACTTCCAGCGTCTTTTTTACTTGTTTTGCGACATGTGGTCGAGCATTGTTGTGCAGCAAAATCAGTTTACGCTGTTTGTTGGCTGCAATAGGACGATTTTCGTTCAATACATGTTTCAAATCTATCAATTGTTGTTGATAACGTTCACCAGTAATAGTTTCGCTCGATTTTAGCAGCTCATAGTACACCACCCCTTTCTGATCCCATCAAATACACAACATAACCTTACTTCCTTGAATGTTTTATTTTGCTGTTGATGTGGTTGGTTCGCCTGGATTGTAAACCGGTAAACTGTAAAACCATTTTCAATGCTGGCTTCTATCAGTTCATGTGGTACCCATTTTGACACCGCCCCCCCCCCCCCTTTTTTGAATCATTTTCATGGCATGTAAACGTTTGCTTATGGTTGCTTGAGTGACCTTTAACTGTTCTGCAAGTTCTTTTTCTGTTCGAGCTGAGTTTTCCTTCAATAATGCTTCCAATTCTTCATCTACGAATTTTTTTGGTTGGCCAGAACGTTCTTTGTCACTGACATCAAAATCATCACTTTTGGATCGTTTAAACCAGTTTTCGCAAGTCTGTTGAGTTGGTGCTTGTTCACCATAAGTTTCTTGAAGCAAACGAAAACTTTCAGCAGCTTTTTTCTTTTGATTAAAGCAAAAAAAGTAATGCTTCTCGCAAATGCTGTTTTGTTGGTACGAAATTCGACTTGTTTAAACGAGATAAAGAATATGTTGCTTACGCTTTCACGAATAATGAATTTTAATGTGGAATATCAACCCTTTATAACGCCGTAGGTGTCATTGTAAAAGAATGTGTAGTACTAAAGTTACGCCATTTCTTAGAAAATCCAAAAAAACTAAGTTATACACAATTTCCAAAATACTAATAGTATCCATAATTCAATGAACAGGGACTGTACTCGTATACAGTATGGTCTGTTACCTTTGTTAGTCAACTAGTATCCACATTTGTTCGAATACCGTTGCACCTGATTTACTTAAGCACATGCATTCAACTGCCATTGCATTCGATTATAACACCCAACTATTTAAAGATATGAAATATCAAAATGTTTACTTTCTTCAAAACTGATTGCATGTTGGTCGCGCATTATTAGTCTAAAATACGTTATTTTTGAGTTCGCCAAAACGGTATTTTAATTGCTTTAAAAAACAGTTTGTTGCATCAAGTGAATTAAAATATTGAAGTAAATTATTCGACCTTTCAAAAATAATAAATGGTGCTAAAGGTTCAAAGCACGATTTTGCCCAGTTCAAGGAATTCAATGTTTTTTTTAATATATATCGATGAGAGTTAAAGTTACTTTGGGCTTCCCATGTTGCTATTGTAGCTATAAGAAAATATTAAAACCAATATTCTAATCGTACATATCGCAAACTTAACATCTCGGAAACTCGCAAGCCGGAAACACCACGACGAGCAACAAAACGAAAACAGAAGCAACACGACGACTACTAACGACGCAAACAAGACCGACCGTTCGTCTTCACCAGCAGCCAAGATAAGCCGCTATGCCCATCAATCCCACTGCACACCACGATGCCACATAATACTCCGCCATTACATATTGTTGAATAATTTTATCAAAAAAGAAATTTAATTTAAATTAGCGGCAATAACAATAGCAGCGCCCAACAACAGCGAAGCAACATGACTGCTATCAAAAAAATATTTTTTTAAATCTTTTTTGTAAATAAAATATTAATTTGGTGTGTGAACAACACCAACTTGTTTCGTGCGTGGATCATGCAACTCCCATGATCCATAATTCAGCGACGCGCATGGTACTGTGAACACCACAACCATGCCAACTGTCACTTTCCTCTTGCGTGCATTATGCAACATCCACATATGTGAAGTTGGCCCGAAAACCATCCCGCAAAAACCTTTAATAGAAATGTTTGAGTCCTCGCTTAATTAAAAAAGCCTTTCAGCCCGAAAAATAATACAAAATGACGGGAAATTAAACTCCATCACGAAAAAATATATATAAAATGTTGCTCCGGATCTCAAAAGTTTGATCTTCTAATTTTCAAACTAAGTATTTGGTAGATCAATAAAAATTCAATATTGCTATAATAAACTCCAAAATAAAAATAAAACCTTCATGTTTCGACAAATGTATCTCACTCAGCCCACATAAGCCTATATATCACATCGGCACAAATCACATTTGCGGCCAAATCACATCAGCATTTCAGCTGATAATTCGATCTTCGAAGACAGTGCGCAAAAGATCAATTGAAACGTGTGCTGTGTGGCATGGAGCGCCGTCTTGTTGAAACCAAATGTTGCCTATGTCCTCCTCTTCAAGTGTCGGGAACAAAAAATCATTTATCATGGCGCGGTAGTGCTCACCACTGACAACGGCGGCTCCTTGCTCATGTTCAAAGAAAAATGTCCCAATGATGCCACCGGTACAAAATCAGCACCAAACAGTTACTCTATGAGGATGCTTCGGCTTCTCTACGATCACATGCGGGGTCTCCGTGCCCCAAATGCGACAATTCTGCTTGTTTACATAGCAGCCAAGATGGAAATGTGCCTCATCTGAAAAGATGATGTTTTTGCCAAAATCGGCATCTTCTTCAAGTCGATCGCAAACCCACTCAGCGAACCGAATACACAACCATTTTCGTTTAGCGCAAGGATAAAACTAACTTTCTGTCAAATCAGAAGTGACATAACCCTTACCATACTCAAAAACACCGCTAGTTCAAAAAAAATTATTTGGCCCACCCTGTATATCACAAATGTTGCATATGCTTAATAAGACTAGCATTAAAACACGTCCGGAATTGTTTTTTAAATCTCTTAATTCAAAGTGTGGTGAATCTCTTCTTGTAATAGATTTTGAACGTAAATATGTTTTGTGTATGTGAGATTGTTTTTATTTTCTCGGCATGGAGTTTGATTTTCTCCATTTGTTTTTATTTTTCGGGGTGAACGGCGTTTTAATGGATTTAGCGGAGAAACACACCTATATTTTAAAGGCATTTTTCGGGACGGTTGCAAATGGCTAGTATATGGCCCTTATCGATTGACCCCCATCGTATGGTAATGGCCTTGCGGATGTGTTTTGTTGATGGCCTTATCAAGCAAATAACACATCGCACCCTGCATGCAAGACTATGGTATGTCGACTTACATTAGTTTTCCACTATTCATGTGGTACATCAGAATATGCAATATTTATCGACTGACAAATTATCACATCTCTTAGACACCTCCCTCAAAAGTTAATTGCTAAAAATGCGATCACATTAAGGCAATTAGATACCTAAAATGTTTGTAATATTGTGACATATCATAAAAAAAGGAAATAAAACTTCAAATCAACTTGGAAATCAACTTTTTCGACTTACCATAGTCTTAAATGGGCGGTGCGACATGGTCAAACATGGTCGTTTTCATACATTGCACAGTCAAAATTATTGAATAGCAAAATGGCTTGAATATTACCCTTATCGCTTTCGTATGCTAATGGCGTTGCGGTGTGTTTTGTTGATGGCTTCATCAAGCAAATACCATATTCCGTTATATCTTTAAGTCTCTGTGAACAGAAATACACATGGCCAAACATGGCCGTTTTCATTAGCCTTTTTTTATTTTGGAGCTTATTTAGTTTATTAGTTATATTGAATTTTTATTGATCTACCACATACTTAGTTTGAAAATTAGAAGATCAAACTTTTGAGAACCGGAGCAAAATTTTATATATTTTTTCGTGATGGAGTTTAATTTTCTGTTATTTTGTATTATTTTTCGAACTGAAAGGCTTTTTTAATTAAGCGAGGGCGCAAACATTTCTATTAAAAGGTTTTTTCGGGATAGTTTTCGGGCCAACTTCACATACGTGCAATATCCATGATCCATGAGTTAGCAAATAACACCTCCACAGTGACCAAAATCCTCTATCTTTTCACATATTCGGGGGCCTGTTATGGTATTTTCGATAGCGTTTGTTTTTGAGAATATCGAACGTTTCGATAACATCGAAAATAGCAATTATGAAATAATTGTTTCGAAAATATTAAAATCTCAATAAAATTTTATTACGAGTTTAAAACTCATAAAATTTTAATAATTAAAATTATTTCATCCAAAATTTAACATTTTAACACTTTATAAATATTTTATGTATTCGTAAAGATATTCAACACCTTAAGAGGTGTCGTAAATTTATCGATAATATCGAAAACAAACGCTGTCGAAAATTTCATAATAGCGCATTTTCGATAGTATCGAACAAAAAACGCTGGGTCTCATGACTCGCACGATCTTGCCATCATTTTTCAATCGTCTGGCTAAACAACATTAGATGCCGCATTTCGACAATGAGCCACGATCGACACTTAAAAATAAACTCCGAAAACGGAGATTCGGACTATCCTTAATGACCGATAAGACATGCAGTTCGAGCTCTGCACTTAGCTTCTGCAATTCTTAAGCTCACATTGCGTACGAAATACTAGGGGCCTATTATGCAATTTTTTCGATTTCGTAAAATACGAAATCGTAAAATTCGATCCGCCGTGAATATTCCTATTTTTTGGTCGTAAAATTTAAGTGAAGTGTTGTTTTATCTAAAATTCCAACGCTCAACAGGTTTTTCTCGTGGACCGACTGAATTTAATTGGTTTGTAATTTCACTCCACAAATGTTGGTAGTCTCTTTAAATTGAGGCGCATTTAAAAAATTGTTTGGCTATGCCGATATTTTTTCCCATAAAAGTAATTAAAATGTCAAATTGGCGACCATTGGTAAATGACCTATAAAAAACACAATAAAAGTTTCAAATAAATTGTAATAAATTAAATTAGTCAATTTTTATAAAATAATTGAGTAACTTACTAAAAGGTAATTGAAGTATTTTATTTTAATAAAAAAAAAAATACGTATACTCTATTGGTTTCGTAAATATGATATTCGTCACATATAGAGCAGTCGAATTTTGACATTTAATTTTCGTAAAATTCGATTTCAATTTTTTGATTTCTTGGCTCATAATAGGGCGGATTTTACGATTTTCGAATTTTACAAAACGGAAAAAATTCATAATAGGAATATTCGTGGCGGATCGAATACCAACGAAATAATCAAACGATCGCGCTATCATTTTCTTCACTATGTGACTCAGCTGGGAAGAGGTGATGTAGCGGTTAGAATATTCAAACCAATATTCTAATCTTACATATCGCAAACTTATAATCTCGCAAACTCATCACTAACTCCTCATTCATCCTTCTGTACGTACAAACATATACACGCAAGACGGAAACACCACAACGAGCATTTCAAAATGAAAACAAAAGCAACACAATGAATACGAAACCAAAGCAAAATGAACAAATCGTAAAAATCAAAACAGCGCATTATAATTCGATCAAGATTCTAAATCGTAAATAGAGCGCATTATAAAATAAAAAGTTAAAATTAATTTGTCAAGAGCCAGAGAAAGATTTAAACCACATTTGTAACCTCAAGTATCACGGATACCGACTAACCGGCACAGTGTTGCTTTGGCGTTAGGATCAGGAGGTATCGGGTTCGAATCCCGATACGGGCAGGATGCAAAAGGAATTTTTCACCATCTGATTACGATCGATGATGAAAATGAACACAACTATGGCCCCCTATTGAAGTACAGAACTCATGGGCCGACCCATCTTTCATGTCAGTACTAAAGGCTGGAAGGGAGTAATGCAATGTGCAGATGGTTCTACGTTAATCGGACCTATAGCCGTACGTCCTCGATTTGGCTACTGCGTAAGGTAGGACGTTAAAACCGAAGTTCGAAAGAGTTGGGAGCGCTTCGGCTCCAGGACAGATTGCATAGTTAATACACAAAAAAAAAAAGAATAAGACCAACAAGAATAAGACAATTGAAATAAATTGAATCAATATTCTCTCATACGGTAGTGTGAGTAGGACGACTTCTTAAATATAAATAAAACAGTTTTATTCAGTTTTTAATTTTTTTAAATTACAATATTTTTCAATCTGCTTTAGACGTTTCTGTTTATTTTTAAATTTTTATGAAGTTTTTGATTTTCCGAGCCATTTATTCAGCGTAGAAAACACATAAATATCATCATTTTAACCATCGCACACCAAGTCAGTTAAAAAATGATTTTTTTTTACTTTTACCACATTTGAAATTTTTAACTTTTTATCCAATACACATACACACTTAGACTGAGGTAGTTTGACTGAAGGAAGTAAAATGCAGATTATGCCGGTGTTGTTGATTAAGTTTGAAGGTTTGACACATATCTAGATGTTTCGATGGCTTTCCTTTCACTCACGGAGAGTGGAATCGATGGATCACTCATCGATTGCCACATTTAGTGTTTACTCAAATGTTTTTACTCTTTGGCATTCCGATGTTTTATGATACTCTTATTGATTGAAAAGCATGTTGATTTTGATCACAATGTCAAAGAGCAATTGAGAAAAGACTAACTGAATACCGTCATTTAATCGAGAGTGAAATTTAGACTCGGTTGACGATAAGAGTTATGGTATTACAACATTTACTTATATTTAAATATACCGTTTCATAATGGGCACATGTACATGGTGAGAAATCGCGTTCACTAAGTTAAATGTTTTGCTAATACATAATTACAAACAAACTGGTGGGTTTGCGGAACGGCAAGAGAAAAATAATGTTTTCATGATCGTCAGAACTGTCTCAACCTTGTAAAATGGACACTACTACTTTAATGAAATAAGATGTAATTCACAATGGCAGGGTTGCCTTTAAATACTATTTATTTGTTTTCCATTAAAACTAAAAATCATTGAACCAATATCTGATGGTAGTCGTTGAAGGTGCATGGCCATCTAACAAAAAATTGAATCGGATCGCCGACCGATATTCTTTTGTGTCCATGGTTGCAAACAAATCGCTCACTTTCAACAGCTATCAAACAAAACAGCTCGATAAATATGTCCGAAATTTTTACAGGGATCGGCCAAAGGATAGCGTTAAACGACGAAATACCAATTTAAAGTCAGTGGCTTATCAGCCGTTAAACTCCGGTACTTATCAAACATCCTCGTATACAATAAAAATCACAGTTGTGAAGTTTGTCCTAAAAAAAATCCAGTCCAATAAGAAGTTTTTAATGCAGAACATGTATTAATAATTACACTGTTAAACCAAAATTTTGGCGAAATAACTATATTATAATAGAAAGAGACGAAAATAGGCACCATATTTTTTTATTTTGCAGAAACGGTAGCAAAAGAATGAGTAAGAAATAATCTTGAGAAAATAAAATAAAACACATTAAGTAATTTAATTGAGTTCAATAAATTAATTTAAAACTATATAGAATTTAAACATATATTTAAACTAAACATTATTTACTAAAAATGAAACATGAAAATGTAAACAAAATGAATTCGTGTAAGAACACAAAGTATAACTCAGAACAGGAGCTGAGTGAATTTAATCAATTGCATTGATATAAATATAGAAATAGACATGGTTGATTCATTTGATTGTGCCAACGTAGTAAGGGTAACATTTGCACATATTAGAATTTTCCGACAACCCTTTCGATATCCAAAATTAATCAAAACAAATTGTATTCAAACCAATAAAATCGTCTTCATTTACCACATACCCATTAGGATATCCCAATTCTCTGTTTGGAAATGGCAGTTAACTCGTTTGATTTTGTCAACTAGGGCTATTCCTAGGTGCATTTTCCGACAAAGTTTACGATATCTAGAATTTATTTTAACAAAAATTACGCAAACTAATAAAATCGACTTGATTTAGCAGAACTAAAAAGGATCTCTCTCAATTTGGAAACTTGATTCATTTCATTGTGTTACCTTATAGCCATTTTTCGACAAGCTGCACGATTTTAGTAATTTATTTAAACTAAAAAAAAATCAGAAGTATCCCATTTTTTATGGAAAGCTCCGAAAGCTCACTTGATTGTCTTATCTGTCTTCTGGATGTCGTCTTATCATCTAATTTCCACATAGTGGCTTTATACACAAATTTTCTATACTGTGCATTTAGAGATATTATGAAGAATGTAAAATAAACACTTTTGAGTTTTATTTCTAGTTTTCACTCAAAATTCTTATAAGAATTTTTTTAACAGTGTATTTACTAATACTTGTTTATTTCTGTAATTTGGGACATACTTCACTGCCATAGGCAATCAACTCCAATGAATCTATTACAAATTAATAATAATGTAACGATGTAACGTATTTATATTGTTATATTTACTTAACAGATGTATATTTTACGGCTTATCCATATAAACGCAGTCATAAAAAGCAATGCATTCAAACTATACAAAAAATTACCCATGTTTATGTTCATCGAATTGGATCATCGATCATCATACATAGAAACATTTCTTTATTGCTATTTATTTCCTTGAAAATTATGCTTCATAATTTTTATTTCGATACGGTTTCTAATATTTTACAACTTTAAAAATGAAATTACCACTCTTAATTTAATTAATACACATACATGCATAAATGTATTATATTATTAAGGAAACTTAATCATCGAACAAATTAATTAGTTTTATTAAGCCATTGTCAGTTCGTAAAGGTAATTATCAGATGTGATCATGAATCTACATCGGGAAATTTTGTGTTCACATTCAAAGATTTTATGTGAGCATAACTATCGCAAAATCGTTTACACCGGATCACTCACGAGTTTTCTTGAGTTATGGACCAAACATATATGTTAAGTATAGTTAACAAACTTCAATACTGGAGGAGTAGAAAATAGTATATTACTAAACGAGTATATAATGCTGGCTGTTATTCTTGAGGATAAAGTTTACAACACGAGCTGTTAAAGTGGTAAATCATCCGAATGAATAAGAGCCAATTATATGCGGATGGAATACTATGTTGACGTTTCGATTTAATTATTGAAAATGATACTTGCAGACAACTACAGTTGTTTTAATTTCATATTTGCAGGTCTGTAGTTCAGTCTGTGCCTTTAGGTAATATTATTTTTTTAAAAAAGGCTACTAGATAAAATTACAAGTAGCAAATGATGATTAATCACTGTTAGTAGTGATTAGAGGTCAGCTTTCGAATTTGAAGTGTTTGTAACTTGTATATTCCGTAGCAAAAGAAACTTTTTCATCATAGTTGGCTTATTTATCAGTAATAATTATGATTCAAATTCGATTTATGTGAACCAACAATATTTTTGATTTATATAAAGCAAACTCGAATTTAATTACTACTGATAACTACGCCAACTTTGATGAATAATTTTCTTTTACTATGATAAATTAGGATACAAACACTGCTTATTCGAAAACTGGCCCCTAATATTTTAATTCTCAACAAATATGGCTATAATTGAACAAACAAAGTTATAATGAGCATTTTATAAAATAGACTTGAACAGAATATTGCATTTTTCTAGAATATCATGCCTCGCACGACACATGAATAACAGGCATTATTAAATGTAAGTTGAATAACATATTGTTACGGATTTGGGGCGTTCGATATGAATTCGTACACGATTTTACAAAAAAAACGGGAGCATCTTAAAATCTTGGTGTTGCCAAATCTTGGTTTTTTAAAATCTTGGTTTTGTAAAATCTTGGTTTACAAAATCTTACTCCCAAAATTCCTGGTTTTCAAAATCTTGGTTTTCAAAAGCTCGCTTTTCCAGGAAAAAGAGATCTCGGCTTTCGAACAAATCTTGTTTTTTTTTAAATTATGCAAAAATGGTAAAATTCGTTTTTAATGCCGAGTATACTCGGCATTAGAAAGATAAAAAAAAATTACATTCGTATTATTATTCAACGAATCAACTGTAAATTTTTTGATAACCAAAAACATACATTTTAGAAAATTTGTTAGTCTAGTAACTTTATTTATTTTAATTCACAATAGCTTGTATTATCATCTTTACTGAAAAATAATTAAGCAGGGAGAAAAAGTATTTCGAAACAAAATTAAACAGTTAAAGTGTTAAGAGAAAATGTGATGCAAAATTATTGAGTTATTTATAAAATATTCTTATTTTAAAAATAATTGATGATTTATTTTGCAAAATTAATTGAATCAGTTTTTCTCTAATTAAGGAAAATATTTTATAAAGGGTTATACCTTCGACAGACATAAAAATTATCGCGATAATCACTGATCCCGATTTCAATTTTAATTTTTACGATCGCGATCTGTAAAACTCTGCAAACACGATTTATAAATTTCACCAAATTTAATCCGAAATACTCGTGTGGCGGCGGTTAGGTCTATAAATCTCATGTAGCCCCCAAACTTATTGTATTTCCCTTCACCACAATTAATAAAATTTTATTTGCGATTTTTATTTTTTTTTAATAAAGTTTTTATTATTTATATTTTGTTAATACAAATTTGTATTTATTTATTATTTGTTAATGTAAATTTTTATTTAATAAAAATAATTATAAAAATATTCCAACGTCTGTTCCGTCGCAATCAAAAATGAAGAATGATTTTCTTTTTATTTTATTTTATTTTTCTGTTTTTTCTAAGATGCCGGAACTGCGATGTCAAAACTTATTTTCATTTTTTATTTAATTTGACCAACGCCGTATTTTAATCGGTTGACAGAGCAGCGTACCAGTTCTCTCACCAACTGAGGTTTCATTTATTTGAAATCAGTTACAGTACTAAGAAGGTGCAACAGCAAAAGTTTACTAGATATTGTAAAACTTAAGGGGGAATTCCACTTGAAAAAATGTACTGTGAGTAAAATTAAAGAAAGCAAAAAATATATATTTAGTAGATGGGGGAATGAAACAAAAAATCTTCTCAGTACAAAATTATTTGTGTCTGTAGTAGTATAGACTCCTATAAAATTTATAAAAATTATCAAATCGAGAACTTTTTATAGGAGTTTCACTACCACACATACATAAAACTTGTGCATGATGAGAAATATTTTTCACATACTAAAATAATTTTATGATCAAAGTTTCTCCTTAAAAATTTGCTATAAAAAAGTAAAAATAAAAAAACACATGACGTTTTTTGGTAGAGATTTTTTTTAATTTTTTGCGGCAAATATACTAAAAAATATAATTCTGATATGGGCATTAATAATATTTAATTTTTTGTTAATTTTGAGATGTAAAACTAACCGAATTAATAGCAATATTAATTTTGTTATTGGTAATGTTTTTGTGTGCTGTCAATATTTGTCCTTAAAATTTTGCTATAAAAACAATTTTAAAAAAAACGTTGTCTTTGTCTGTTACATAGAGTTTTGGACTTTTTTCTCTTTTTTGCTTTCTTTACTATCAGTAAAATTTGAAGAATTTTTCTAGTGGAATAGAACCTTTATAATGACATTTGAAATAAAATTCCTGGCACACTTAGACATTCGTTGTCTCTTTTTTCTATTTGATAGTTATTGAGTTTTTACAACTAGATTGGGATTACCTTTTGGGATTACCTTCTTTTGAATTTTGAAACGCAATAATCCTGTTTTGCTAAAATCGTGTGCTGACAGACTGAAAAAATTAACAGGCTACGTACTGGAATTCGTAATTAACTAGTTTGTGTCTGTCTGTATTAGTCAGTTTTTTTCCTAGATTTTGAAATATTTTTGCCCTATTTGTTAACTTTATTTAATAAAATTCACAGATTACGATTACAACTATATTTTATTTAACAGGAATTCCGAGAATACTATATTGTCTTTCTAACTTTTTTGTCTTTCAACATCTTTGTTTTTGAAAAATACATTTTAATTAATTCGGGCGCGCGCCCGAATTATTTAAAATTAGTTTTTCAAAACCAAGATTTTGACAACCAAAATTTTGAAATCGAAGAATTTGAAAACCTAGATTTTGAAAACCAAAAACCAAGATTTTGATAATCGAGATGTTAAGACCAAGATTTCGAAAACCAAGATTTCGAAAACCAAGATTTCGTCACAAGCCCAAATAAAAATACTCAGTGATTTAAGTTATAATCTTCATTTTCAAACGCCTCTGAAATCATTCAGTATTGGAGGAATACTTGATCCGACAACACCGTTTGTGTGAAAAATATTAATCGCTTAATAAAATTATAGATCGTTACTGGGTTCGAACTCGCGACGTTTGAGTTATTAGCAGTTGGTAGTGTATCACTTTACCACTCGACCACCGAGTCTTAAGCTTTTGGTGTCATAGGAGCAGCGACTAATGACTAATATAAACCCTCCCGGTTCAGCTGAACTAGATCCATAACAAGAGGGCACCAGGACCAATGATCAAGAGTTCAACGTCGTCCCTCCACCAAATAGGCGGCCTTCCCATGAGGTCCTGTTTTTATTGGTGCTGATTACAGGGCCTGTTTTATGGTATGATTTTGGGAACGTATAACGTGTTCAAGCCATCTAAGCCTTGATGATTTGATTGTTCCGATTATATAGATGTTGGTTAAATCATTTCTGATCTCTACATTTAGGTGCATCCGGCGTAAATTTCTCCTTCCTTAATAAGCCCTAGCTAATTTGTGCACACAACTGGCAAGCTTTTAGCTGCAGCATATTGTTAGCGTCCAAGTTTCGCTACCAAAAGTTACTACTGATCTTACTAGCGCTATATAGATATATAGATGTTCTATCTGTTGGTCTCTTTTAAGCTAACAAAATGTTTATTGTGCGGTGACAAACCGAAGATTTTTTAACGAATCAAAACTATGTCATTTTAAGTCTTGTGTTCGTTTACAACATAACAACGCCTTTTGTAAAAAAACATTTCGTAAATTACGTGATTAAAATAATCAACTTCAACTCATCAATTACAAGGACGTCTTACAGAGCCTTGTAGTTCGCAAAATTGTTGAAAGTTTTGTAAAAACTGGATCAGGTGCAGATCGTAGAGCTATGAGCACCATCGTCCAGTTCGAACTCATGAAACAGTAACAGCTGTAAGTAAGTTCGTGAAGTTAAGCATCTCTTTGAGGCGTCGTTCACAACAAATAAACGTGTCGTTAACAAAATTTTGTTTCCAAAATTGGATGAAATTGATTTATATGACCTTTGGTTTCAACAAGACAGTGCAACAAAGTTCGTTGATAATTTCAAGGAATTCTGATGTTAATTGGCCACTAAGTGTTGCCCACTTCTTTGGGGTTTTTTGAAAAGTAAAGTGTACAGCAATGATTCACAAACAATTCAAGATTTAACATTTTACAAACAACTATCATTTTGAATAAAAATTATTTAATTTCCAACATTATGTTTTTTTTAATATATTTAATATAAAAAAATACGATGGAACACCCTTTATAATGCGAGACTTAAAAATTTTAATGTTAGTGCAGAATGATCGGTAACCTGGTGCGATCCGCGATGTTATGTCTGCAGAGACCGAGTTTTTCACATTTACCATCGATCCTAGTAGAGTTTGCCGGTTTTCAAAAACTGGTTGTGAAAACCGATTTTCCTGTTGATTTAGTAAAAAATTGAAAACCGTTTTTTAAACCTTTAAAATCGGTTTTTGGTATTTAACTTTTTTAACGGATGCACGAATCAAGCTGTGTGTAAATAAATTTTGATGGTTCCGCAGATTTAATAAATGATCTTCTCGTTAAATTCTCATGTTAAGTCTAAGTCTGTGGGTATATGTTTTGGTTAATCATATTTACTACCGTTAACATTGGCTTAGTACAGATTTTGCAAAAAATGATTTAAGTTATCTTAATCAAAGTAAATATTCATATTTACTGGACTATTCGCTCGCGAAGTCGCTGTATAAAATAATAATATGTCCGCGGTCTAGCAGAAAACGGAGTTATATGTGCTAAACGCCAACCTCAAAGCATAATGTTGCAAGTATTGACATTTTCGAATATATAGAAAAAAATAAAACAATCAAAAATTTTGTTTTAAAATCTCGCCTACTAGTTAAATGGTTCGTGGTTTTACAAATTGTCCGATCACCGATTTGTTTTTGAAAAATAGAAAAAATGTTTTCGTAAAACACTAATTTTGTGTAATCTTGAGATCCCAGGCACCTTTTCGTATTGTGTATCGCTTGTGAATTCTCCACGTGTTTGCCTTCTCGAGATGGTATATAGGCTTCGTTCATATATAGGCCGATTTGTTGGGCTGTTGTTCCCAGGATGCATATTGTAATGCATTAATCTTTGAACATGGTTATCAAAGTTGAATGAATGTTCAAATGTGATAATCCACTCCATAATGTGTTCCTCTGGAAGCTGTCATACTCCTGTTAATAATCTAATAGAAAATGTACGGGAGTATCCTTTTCGTAGTAATCCTAACCCAATCCCCAGAGGAAACGTTTAATCGATTGTCGACCTGCCTGGACGAAAACACAATGGTAGTCGGCTCAAATACACTTGCTGTAAATTGATAACTTACCAGCCACTACATGGGTCAATCCTTGTAGCCGGTGTTGCGGAAAGCTGTTCCGCGATGGTTGCTCCAAATTAGCCGGTCTCCCTTTTCATGTAGAGGACAAATTAGGACTATTTTTCACTCGTCTGGGATTTTCTCCGATCCAAATCGTTGAAAAAAGCTCAAACATGCGGTAGAAGAGGTAATCGCCGCCGTTCTTGAGCGTTTCCTTAGATTTTTTATTTTTGATATGACGCTTCGTATCATTTCAACATTGATAGCAGAATGATGCAACGATGTTGGTTGCTCCCTAGAAGATAACGTGTGTATGTTTAAAGGTGATGAGAAATAATTTCGCCACACGATTAGGACGTTGTTTGAGTCCATTTGTAACTCTCCATATTCGTTGCGGATAACGCTACTATGTGGATGGAAGTCGGTAGTGATTTATTTTATAGAACGGTATGTGTGTCTTAAACTGACAGTTTCGATTTTAAGCACTAATGGATTATGCAGTAACGTCTCGCCCTTATACACAGTCGGTTGGAGTATTTTCTCGCGATCATGTAGTGGTTGTGTGACTGGATGTATTCTGTTTTCATGTGTGAGCCTTTATTTGAATTGAAGCTAAGCAATTATCACCCAGTCATGTGTTTCTAGGGTTAGATGTATTTTTACCTAGATTTTTAGTTGAACCATTTGTTATCGCTAATTTTATTATGTTCCATTGTTCTTCCACAGAATGAGGTAGGGGTTGGCTGTCCAGATTTTCTGATATGCTAATTGCCAAGCTGACCCAGGTAGTTTGATTGTTGAATGCTTTGGTGTTACAACGTGAGTTGTTGGAATCGGTTATTATACGTGGTGGATTGGCAGACCGCATATTTCACAAATATCAGAAAGTGGTCAGAATCAATGTCGGCGTCGCGTTTGGTTTTAATATCTTTGATGCTAGAAAAATACCTTTTGACCGTAACTCCATCGTTTCATTTCCTTGTTCCTTCGTGAATTCGTTTACGTGGGATGTTTATGCTGGCTAACATAAGATTATATATATACAAAAGATACCTCGATGATGCGCAGTTGTTGTTTGATTCAACGTGTAGAGTCAGGGCTGGTGGTACCACCTTGAAAACTGTCTGCATTGCTGATTTGTGCGTTGAAGCCACCCTAAACAATCATCACATCGTGTTGAGGAATTTTGTTTAAAACACTTTCGAGACATTCACAGAAAGTGTCTTCTGATTTCATCTCTGTTAGGGTATTACGTTCACAAATGAGATATTAAAGTGACATGTGTACAATCTGAATACACAGAATCGTTTGTTTATTGATCTAAAATCTGTTATGAATTGGCCTAAACGATTGCTGATTAGAAAACCAACTCCGAACTCGTGTCTATTGAAGTTGTTGTTTTGACAGAAAGTAAATTCGTGGCGACTGTGATCGATGATGTTGTTGTCGATTAGTCTAGTTTCTTGTAGTGCAATTAAATTCAGCTTGTACTGAATGCCTGATCGAAGAGTTGGTCGAGACGGTTTAAGCTGAATACATTCCTTGTTCCAAAATTTTTACGTTGTTGTCTTTTCGAGTCCGAAGTCGTTGTTGTAAATTCGAGCTAGTAATCCGAGACTTTCGTTGAAGTTTCGTAACGATAGTTTTTTTCTGGTTGGGTTGTTAGCCCAACGCAACCCCTGTTGAAGGACCTTATCACTCACACATTTAGTCTACCCCAGTTACGGGGTATTTACCGTTGGTCGCCGCGAGGACCGGAAATGTGAGCACTTCAAGTTGCATACAAAGACAGCACGAAGTATGAGTCCTGCGATAATCCTTCTGCCTGAAGTGATACATTTTTATTTGGCAAATGTTAAAGAAGCGTTTTCAATAGAATTTTGAAATGCAATTTTACTGTGTACTACAATATAGTTTAAATATTTACCTTGGAGATATACTCGACGTGACCGACGTGACTAAGTAAAAAGAAAAAATTAAAGTATGAGAATTTATACTAAAGCAATTATTCTCGACGCGACTCAGACGTGATACAAAAAAAGTTGATTTAACTTTAACTTTTTGTTGTTGTTTAGTTCTAAAGTGACATCTTACAGAAATTTTATGAAATAATTAACCAATTTTTCTTTTATTTACGCTACCATTTTGACATTTGAAAAGGTCAATTGCGCGTTTTTCTTCAAATTACACAATTTTATATTTTAAATTTTTATTATTTCATAAAAAATTAAAAAAATTAAAAAAATAAAAACAAAGTCAAAAGTTAAAGAAATGTCAAAAACGTGAATTCGTATACTTAGCTTATCTTGGGTATACTCGAAAGTGCGTTTTTGACATTTTGAAGCTTCTGAGTAACGTCGAGTATATCTCCAGCATTATAATTGAAATTCTTGAAACAGCCAAAAAACAGACGAAGATTCAGTAGTCAAATTTGTTAATTGAAGTGAAAAGTGCAAACGAAACTACCGATCGATATCAATTTATTTAGTTAATTGATCGCAATCGAAAAGGTTTTCTATTCTACCTTACTTTCTAAATCTCAGTGCGTAATTCGGGTTGATTTTAAATATGTTTAAATATTTTAAATATATATTATAAATGTTGAAATTTATATATGTATCATACTCCTTTGTGTTGTTAAGACCAACCACATTGAGACTCAGTTTATTACTATTTAGGAAACACGAACATTTGTTATAAGCTTCACAAGAAGAGCACTAACTAACCTGATACACACAGATTAATTCGGTCGAAACAGCCAATAAAAAAATTCATTGTCATGTGTCTGTCTATTGAATAGATATAAATTGTAATTGAATAATAAATCTCTTGGTTTAAATATGAAAAGCTAAAGTATGTAAAATTTAAAAAAAATTAAAATATTTTAGTTAACGTTTGGCCTTAATAAATAACAGCAATCACTATATATTACACAACCAATTTAAGTCTCGAAGTGGAGATATTTTGATACATATATATACGAGTATGTTTAGATTTACAAAAAACATGTTAACATATACAAGAAGCATGCTGAATTTCATAATTAGAGCTCGTTTTATAGGTTCCCCTTGAGAGAATTGTGTTGATACAATTATTAATATGAATACGCGCACGACAGTGAAAGTCCAAAATATGTTGTAAATTTTTTGTAGAACTAATTATCTTGCTGACATCTTATACTAAACACAGTGAAGATAGAACACATAGAAATGTGATACACATAGAAATAGTTACATACTAATTAATATTTTGAAAGTTTCATATTTAGACTATTTGTTTTTTATTATTTAAATGTACATTGGCGGGCTTTGCGCTTTTAAGTGTCCAAGATGATAATCAGTTACAACATTTTTAGCTCTCCAACCACACAAAAACTACTTATATAAAAGATTGTTCAGTTAATTAAATCAATTATTTTTATTTTACTGTTTACTACTTTCATTTTAGTTTTTTAACTTCAAAAATTTAAATTATCGTATTTTTTAGTTTTGACCATTTATGTAAGACATTTTTATGAGTTTATTTACTCCCGTGCAACCATTAGCTATATGTTTGTGTACAGAGGTGAATATTTTGCAATTTAAATTTCAAGTTTAATAGCTTCGTCTTTACAATAATATATCTATCATATTCATTTACCATAGTAAAAAAAGATTAAGTTTATGCTTAGGTTGCCATCAGCAGGACTATTTGAATAAAAAATTTAATATTTTGTGTCGTAAACAGTTTGCTTTTATCTTATACGAAAGTTTACTGTTCGTGAACTTAATACTCTTAATTGACGAAAATACTTATTTATCTGTCAAAATTTTTTGCTATCAGTAAGTGGTTTACACATGGTTTTAATTTCCATCAATGACAATGCACATAACCCAACCTCGAAATTCCTAATTACGTCCGAAACCAACACAATGGTATTCTACAAGCCATATTGGAACACATACACAATTTTCGGTCGACTATATCATGGTAGTGTTTATAAATAAAGAAAATGTTTTCATAAATAAAAACGAAACAGTGTGTAGAGGAAAAATAAAATAAAAATTTGTCTACGCTTTACAGTAACAAGTCCGTAATTATTATCCTTATACAGTTACTTTCGTTTCATGGTTTATTAGAAATAAAATTATTACATATTCAGTAATACATAATGAATGAGTTCTTGTACAGCAGAGTTCAAGTTCTTGCAAATCTATCTTACTTTAAAGTAAACCATAAACAACCAACGACAACATTTTAAAATAATTATTTAACGACTAACAATTTTTATTTGATAAACAGCGGGATTTTAACTGTTGATGCTGTTCTTCAAAAATTTGCAAGAAAAGCATTAAGCGCGAATCGTAACGTTCGATTTTATTTCAGCAATTAAACTGCATTATTCGGTTTCCTGATCTTCACCTGCTGCTGCAATGATTTCATTAGATGTGTTTGCCGTCGTCCGTCCGTTATGATAGGGCCTTTGATTTCATCAGCCATTATAAAATCTTAAAATGCTTGTACAAATTTGGTTTCTGCAGTACGTTTTAACTGGTTTAAACCATACTTGAGTAAATTTCAGCCACCTTCGGCATGCCGCAAGACTCCCATATTGGCCAGGATTCATTATTCAAAGGTCCTATTGTTTGCAGATGAATAGGGGTGATACATTTCTAATCATACAGCTCATACTGTGTTTGATTATATTAAACGAGGAACTGCGGACATTGGCAGACAATAAAAATACTGTATCTCGTCTACATCAAATCCCAACTTGAGTACGCTGGTAATATCGGGTGTCCTTTTTACAATGTAAAATAGAGATCCAAAATAATATTGTACATTACTTAACTTGGAAGGATGGTTGGAAATATGAGAAAGCGTTACCTTACCATGTTAACCTACAACGTACTACCGCAATATGTCACTGCACTGAATGAAAATCCTAAAATCTGACAACCCTAAAAAAAGACGAGAGCTTTTGAAGTGTTCGTTTATAGGAAACATCTTACTGGATGAAATTCATTCACCAACCATACTCGGGTCGATTGGACTTTAATAACCTGCGCTATGCTAAGAATCTAGGATTTTCTGAAGAAATTCAATATCTCGAGAATTAATAAGTTTATCCCCTAGTTCTGTATGATTTTGTGAAAGGAGGTTATTAAAATATTTATTTGACCATGTGAATCCCATTAGCTTTTAGGTTTAGAAGTTTGAAAGTCCGAATCGTAACTTTTCAGAAAATCATACAGAACTAAGTGATACACATATTAATTCTCGAGATATTCAATTTCTTAAGAAAATTCTAGATTCTTAGTATTAGAGTATTTATTAGGCAGGTTATTAAAGTATTTATTTTAACTAAGCCAATCCGAAAATTATTTTTTTTGTAAATAATAAATTCAATTGGAAAATTATACAAATATTTCAATATATCGCCTAAATGTCACTTTCATATAATTTTACCAATACAAACAATCTTTCGTTTGTTTTTATTGATTTAGGACTAGTTTAAGTCTAACTTTAAAAGCGTCCTTTAGATTTATTTTTATATGAAATAACTACAGTGCATAGATATTTCTACATGTTGCACAATTTCAAAAGGAAACAACTTTGAGTTATACCTGTGTAAAACTATGGATTTATAAAACGCGATTAATGATTTTTTCGAGTTAAGCGCTAATGTGTCAAGTAGAAGATTAGCTAATCTTGTTTTGGTTTGAGATTTAGTGACTTAACTGGTTTAGTCAACTAATCTTTAAAATTTTTGAAGATTTGTCAAATTTATGAGATTAGTGAGATTAGTGACTTATCACATTTCATTGTTTGCGTGCATTTCATCCAAATAGTAGTAAAATTAAACAAACAAAAACTATACTTGTGATTGCAATAAACTCTGTTTATTCTAAAACTGAAAATGATGAGTGCATCTGTATGCCATATTCCAACAATTCCAAGAACTTAATCATAGAGGTCGACATTTGGAAATCTTGGTACGAAATAATACTAAAATAATAACTAATAAATTCAAATGATATGTTGTCATTATACATAATATGCCATTTGTCATAATATTGATTCCGCGCAATTGCGGTGACTCTATAGTATTTTACATTTGCACCGCGATTAGCTAAACTGTAGTATGCCAATGCACGAGGAATTATGATCGATTGGTTAAATGAGTTTAACTAATCTCATTTTGTTAATCCCTAGTCTGTCACAGGTATTAGGCGAATAGAAATATAGACAACCCTCCAAGAATACGGTATTCGAAGAACACGAGTTTCGAAGAACACCCTTTCAAACTCCCGTTTTTAGAAGTCTCGAACAGCACAGTTCCAAAGAACACGGAACCAATTAATCGTGTTCTTGGAGGGTTTCCTGTAAATCAAAAAACGACTTAATATTGACATTTATTTGGAACAACTAATACGTTATAGGTCTATAAATAAAAAAAAGTAAGAGGTAGTGCTCAGCGCCCAATTTTCTTAAACTAAAATCTCATTAAAAATGTAGAATAATTTGCCTAAGAAAACAATCATAAACACAAAAAGCTTCCTAAAGCCAGCTATCTCTTGTGGGAATAGAATAGTACAGAAAGAACGTACGTAAAGAACACATACCATCACCACGTCAAGGATTCTATGGTTAATACAAAGAAGAATGGATGAAAAGGAATAAAATGGGGGAAAACCAAACTAGCAAAACATGGTTGCCTAAAGATATAACTGAATTTTAAACAAAAAGTGAAAGCGCATCTTCATAAAAAATATGGAACTACCTATGGATGTCTTAAATCTATTTCCAACAAAATCTCAAGTTGTAAAATGTTCATGATTACTTTACTTTTTTAGTACTTTGCACAAAAATGATTGTAGTTTCATCATTTGAACGAGTTGTAGTATTCACTAATAAAATGTAACTGGAAAGGACTTAGATTTGCGGTGCTACTGTGCTCTAATCCAAGACTACTAATGGTCGGTTGGATATCAAAATTAATACCGGCCGGTTAGTTGAGTGCCGTGTTTTATTTGAAATCAATGGCGTTATTCTGGTAATTCCCCGGAAATAGAGAATTGGGGAAAGAATTTATATGTAATTTCTGTTCAAATATTTTTTTCCGGCAAAAAATTATTCCCAACTTAATTTTGTTTTCAAAAAAATTAACACTAGCCTTTTACCTCAGTATGCCAGAAAAAATTTGTTTAAATTGCCATTTCATATAAAATTGCAATTTCCCCAATTCCCTATTTACAGGGAATTACCAGAATAGTGCCACAGGAAAAACTCAACACAAACTTGATTAAAATTGTTTTATTCCATGGAAATATTTAACGATTAGTTAAAAGTTATTAAATCAAAATTGGCCATTTAAACATTTATACGCAAGCTAAATATTTCCACGGAATAAAATATATTTAATCAAGTTTGCGTTGAGTTTTTTCTGATTGCAAAACCCGATTTCAAATAAAATATTTAACTGGCACACAACTAACCGGTCGTTAGTCATTTTTCTGTGCAACCGGTCACTAGAAAACTTTAAATATTATGTTCTTGAACTAACACAGTAATCATGGGTACCACATGTCTGATAGCTGCTTCATGAGTTATAAGTGTAAAGATTTTAAAAAATATCGTACCACGCGCTTTTACGCTAGTTTAAATTTTGTTAATGTAGCTATAATTGGCCGGTTTTGAACCTTCTCACTCAGATTTTCATCTAGTCTTCCGTTTGCCGCTTCACTCTTCTGAGGGTTTATTATGAAATTTATCCGTCTCGGATTTTTCCGTTAACGGAAATATTCGATTCGACACGGATTTACTTTATTATGAAACTTGTATTATCGGATTGGTAATAAACAAATCTGAAGTTAGCACCATAATTTTTTTTTTAAATAATTTTTAATTATTTAAATATATTTTATGCTACAAATTTATTTATTTTAATAATATTGAAATATAAATCACTTTCACTATATTTTGTTGAAACGTCAAAATAACATCAATCGAATACAGAATACGTCCACTAAATAGCGGATTTTTTGTAGTGTGATCGGAAAAATCAGATTCGATTTTATTTTTTAGTTTCATAATAGCGCGGATTTATCCGTTAACGGAAAAATCCGAGACGGATAAATTTCATAATACACCCCCTGCTTTTGTTTAAAGCATTTTATGAATTTTTATACTCATTATCAAAACATAAATATATATTCAAATATTTTGTAAAACAATTACTCACAAAACTAAATTTCGATAACCAGTACCCGGACCCCGTATCTAGACTGTATCCAAATCCTCAAGTAAATATTCTCTTGACGAAATTACTGACGTTGGTTTGAAAAAATTTCCCCCACACAATATTTTTACAATTTTGCTGCCGGAATGCCATCGTAAATTGTTTTATGCATTCGCCCGCCGCCAAACAAGTTTTTCTATATGAACTTTTATTTGTTTTCATATTTCATAACCAAAGAATGAAAAGAAGATTGTTTTGGCGTGCACAGCTCTTCACAATTTTGTTATTGCCAAGGATCGGAATTTGTATTGTCCAAACAATTTTGTAGGCTGGGAAGACGAAAACGGTGTAATACATCATGGAGAATGGATTGATTCTAATGGCACTTCACAACAAAGTGGTACAGAGGAAAATCGTAGTTCATGCGAAGTGTTTAACCTCAGTAATGTGCGTTGTCTCTAAATATTTATGTAATGAAGGAGCCATTCCACGGCAAAGAGATTTACTGATTCAAATGTATAAATTTAAAATAGATCGGATAGTTTGAAAACAACCGATAAATAAATTAAATTATAAAAATAATTGTTTTTCATTTATTTCTGTTATTTAATTTTATATCACTTGTTGGCAATTTATCACATATAGTTTGGATTCAATAATATATTTACACATATGTACACTTAATTTAGATTTGGTGGGTCTCAATCTTTGTAAAATTCTAATTTCGTCATATAATCAAAAAAATTCAATTTAGCCATGGCTTTGGTAATAGGCAGAAACTTTTTGAACTTCTCTGCTATAGTTAGGCAAAATAAATCGTCCTCATCATGTCGTTTGGTTTTTGCCACTGTTTGTGCGCAAGATTTTACTATTTCAATACACTCGTTGTATTGAAGTTTTAATGAGTACAACTCTTGCAAGTATCTGGATTTTGGTAATTGCTTCTTGTAAATAATATTCAATTATTATCATGATAATTGGTTGAAAATTATCTCAAAATTACAAGTTTGGCTCAATTTGGGATTTTATGAAAAAAAAGACTGCTATAATATTCCCATTCAACTATATATTGGGTAGAACTGTCGGAAGCAATCTTTGTTTTATTGAGCTCACGACGGAAACGATCCCTCAAACTTTTCCATCGCTGTAAGCATTCGTTGTCTAAATTATAAAATAACATAAAATTAGTAACTACCATTAAAAGGAATTTTACTTAACGCACCACTTTTCCCCAAAACTTGCGATATTTTTATCCAGGTTTTCAGTTTCAATCCAGGATTTCTATACGAATGGAGTGATTTATTGTATAAATGTTTATTTTCTTGCACCATTTGGATTAATTTCTCATTAAATGTATCCTGAAAATTGTAAAAATCAATTGAGTATTTAAAACAAATCATTTCTTTATTACTTAGTTATGTATTACACCTCATCAATTTCATTAAAAAATATGTTGTAGGACTCTTATAAAAAAATAAAATCTATTAAAAAATTTGCCTACATATTATAATAAATAAAATTCATGCCTATTTAAATATAATTAATAATATAAATTACAAATATATATATTAATTATATTAACGATTATAAATTCGTTCAAATGAAAAATATTTTAAAAATCATTTATTACAATAAAGTTTTGATTTACGCAGCTTGTTGATTGCCTGTGTTTTTTGCTCGGATTGCTGTGTTTTAACTAAATGTCACTCGTCACACTAAAAATATAAATTTTTATATTTTGACGTCTATTGTCGACGCTCTATCTGTTCGCTCTATTTAACCCCGATGTTTTCGATGTCGATCTGTTTGAGGTATTAAGCGATTCCCGATTTAATATAAATGCCATTCATATTCAGGGGTCATACACAATTTAGTCCGACAAAAAATTTAAATTAAATAGAAATTTCGTTTTATTTTACTTTTTTGAGTTAAGTAATATTTTTCTTTCATGATAGTATCACGACAGATTTAGTTTTGGGCTGACATTAAAACATAGCGGGTTTTCTTTCGCTGACAGAACAATTTTTGTGGTGATATATAGAAAATTGAATCTTTTTAAACATTTTTGGGCTGACACTTGCGTATAGTCAAAGTTTGTAATTTTGGTATTGCCATAAATATTTTTTGGGTTAGAATTTGGGCCAAGTTCATGTACAATAATTGAAATGCGTATAGGCCGAACAATATGAAATATATTTTTCTGTATCTGTCGATAATTTTTTCATAAAAATACTGTGTATTTCATTTTCATGAATATGTCAAAACGTGGTCATTTTTGGTGAGCACGAATTTGTATCAGTACTGACTTACATCACTACTTAGATCCAATTCATGGTTGCAGATAGATTATTCTTATCAAGCTTACATATTATTTACAATAAATTGATTTAAATAATTCTAATTATTTTTCTTTTCTTGCAGAATACGCATGAATTAGCTGAATAGTAGAATTAAAGGTAGGTTAAAACATCATATAACGTATCCGAAGGGCTTGGTCGAAGGCCCCATACTAAAACAAACATTAACATTGAACATTTATATCAAAAATCATCAATATTTTATCGACAGTCACGCTAAATCCCAATAAAATTTTAAGGTTATCCAGGTTTTAAACATATAGAAGAATGTCACGGTTAACGTCTACAATAATAGCTGTGCATTTTAAAAGGTGTGCCAGTTATACATTTCCCTAAAAACGTATACTACTGTTTACTTCTTCATTTTTGTTTACCAACATAATATGCTACGAGTACTAATAATTATTTTGTTTAAAAATTCGTTTAATTTGCCATGAATGACATAAAAAATATATATGTACATAATCGTATATTCGAGTACAACATACAAATGGCACAAGGCTCTTTAATAAACCATAAATGTAATATAAATTAATTTTAATAAAAGCATTCTATTGTTTGAATTAAATCATGGGATCACCCTAAAATTACAAAACTTTCCAATTAAACTGCAAATTTGTTTACCGGTAAATTTAAATCAAAATATTGTTACTGGAAACGACTTTCGTTCGCACATATAATTTGTACGAACAAGTTTTTTATGAACTAAAATTATTAATTACGATGCAGATACTCTAATTGTACATAATTAATTCGAGAGACTCACGTCAAGCATACCTTGTTTATTATAACAAATAGACTGTGATGTAGAAGAGCTTGCGTTTACCATTTTATTATGTGGTATTGCTGTGCAGACAACAATGGAGTATATAGTGTGTGGTGTGTATACGGCAGATAATAAATTCGTAGCACGAGTCTGAATTTTTTTTTATTTCTTTGCGCTATTCCGACCAAATTAGTTAATTTAATTTAGCTACATTATTATATGGTATAATGCTGGTTGTTGTCACGATAATACGAGTAGATTTGATGCATATAAAAAAAATGTTTCATTGTTTTTGATTACTCATAAAAAATATAAAAAACATCATTGAGTGATATAAGGAAATCGTATGTGTGATTGTTTTATTAGTACGTAATTGATCGTTGCGGTTGGGGTAATAAATTGTGTAAATCACCATCTACCACTAATCTAAATTATATTGAGCCAATCATTTTCAAGCTAAAGGTAGCTGAGAACTCTCTAATTTGCAAATCAACCAGGTAATGAGCAATCTCTTGCATTCCCCCTAATGACCATCGTACAATATTACTTCAGAAAGTGGTTTGAGCACGTTTATTCTCCTTTGATGCTTTTGATCAATATGATACTCTAGCGTATCAAACATATCACACACATCAAGGATATACGAACAGTTTCCTACTTTCTGCCTAAAGAGTTGTTTTTTTACCTTTAAACGATACGTGAACAACATTTAATGACATCTCGTGTGCCGAAAAAAATTGTGTTTCTATGTTAAAAAGTACCGTCTGCCTCAAATAGGGAGGTTGTTACTCCAAAATGCATCATAAAATCCTCAGAATTGTTTTGAATCACCGTAAAGTGAAGTTTATCGAGATAGCTGGCATCATAAAGATATTAAATGAACGTGTGTTGATCATATTTTACATAAACATTTGGGTATGAAGAGCTTTTCTTGAAAGAGATGCCGTATTTTGAAATGTTGACATTGTTAGAATACAATAAACAGGGTTTATACATCAACATGTGATAAGGGATGAAAATGGAGTCACCACTATACATGTAAATTAACTCGGCAGTCCACTGGAAAGAAAAACGTTAAAGCCGGAAAATTATTTTGGTAACGCGCAAGGTATAATATATCGACTCTCTTGAAAAAGACAGAACTCTCTATAACGAATATTACACAGCATTATTAGAATGATTAAAAGAAGAAATTAAGAAAAATCGGCCTCATATGGAGAAACATCCTTATCACAAGTCGATGTTAACAATGCCAAAATTACATGAGTAACGGCATTGCTTCTCCACCACCAGATACAGACATGGCTCCCTCAGATTATCAACGGACCTCAAGTTCGTCCTAATTTGTCCTAAACACAACAACAACGTTTCAAATTATTAATAAATTTTAACAGTGTAAAATATATTATTTCGGGAAAATAAAAATTATAATTTTGAACAGATGGTTTTCAGACCAATAGAAAATAAAATAGAATCAAAGATCAAATCTGAAACGACAGCCTTAATTAAAAAACACAAAATGAATTACAAAACGGTATATAATACAAAAATAAATTGAAATGATATAGTATACTCCATAAATCGCAGTAAAACCCCTTTGTCCTAAGATGCTTGTAAGAGGTTACAACTTTGAGAGAAGGTGTTTTCACTTTGAACTAGACTCAATCCAACTAGAAAACATTTTCCGGAAAAAGTAGGAAAACTCTGGGTCTAATATTCAAAAGTTATAGAGGTAAAAATCGCAGTAAAAAACCCTTTGTCCTTAGATACTTCTAACAGTTTACAACTTTTAGAGTGAGTGTTTCCACTTTGAACTAGAAACACAAGTTTTCCGAAAAAAAGTAGGGGAACACTGAGTCTAATATTCAAAAGTTGTAGAGGTAAAAATCGAAATAAAAACTCTTTGTCCTAAGATACTTCTAAGAGGTTACAACTTTGGCAGATACTTTCTCCGGAAAACTCATGGGTTGGGTCTAGTTCAAAGTGAAAACACCTACTCTCAAAGTTGTAACCTCTGAGAAGTATCTTAGGACAAAGGGGTTTTTTACTGCGGTTATTACCTCTACAACTTTTGAATATTATAGCCAGTTGTCCCCTACTTTTTCCGGAAAACTCATGTTTTATAGTTGGATTGGGTCTAGTACAAAGTGAAAACACCTTATCTGATAGTTTTTATATCTTAGAAATATCTTAGGACAATGGATTTTTACTTTGATATTTTCCTCTAAATCTTTTGAAATCTAAACGCAAGTTTATTTATAAATTGATACTTTTTCAATTAATAATATTATTGCCTATTGTTAATTTACTAAAATATAATATTATTAATTGATAATTAATTGAAATAGTTTAAATTGCCAATAGCGTTTATATAACAAATATGATATTATTTTACACTGTTAAAATTAGGAACGTCTAGGACAAAATTTACATTACTATATAGTCGAGTGAATTTTTTCCTAAACTTATCTTAAAATTGTCGTTGGGTTTGGGACAAGTTAGGACAAACTCCACGAGAATAGATTATCATCTGTTCTATAAAACCTAAAACGGATAATACAGGGGAAGAAATTATTGTTAAACGTTAGAGAAGCGTTGGACTGATCAAATCATTGTTGAAGGAGACTATGTTAGTCCGGGAACCAGTATTATGCAGGTAAATAACATTTAGTAAGTTACGTCATTATTTAGATGTAATGCGTCACATTTTTTACAAGCTAATATTTAATTGTAAAATGTAATTACTATAAAAAAAAATAAAAATATGGCACCATTTCGTTAAAACTACACGAACATGAGAACGAATCTTGTCAGTTTTAGTCGCGACAATAATCGCTTCAAATAAATCTGTTTTTTAATAAAAAGTTAATTTAAATAATTAACATTTCTTAATAATTAGACTGTACTCTATATGGGTGTATTCTCAAATTACACGGTACTAGATTTACGCGATTTAGCTTTTACACGGTTAACAATATTCAAAAAAAATTGTTCTAATATTTCAAAAAATTACTAATATTTAGATGTTCAATGTTTAAAGCACAGCACACGCTGTCATTTCATTTATGCATTTTACTCAATAAGACGCACTCAGAAAATGTCAAAATTGAAAATGGTTGGAATAAAGAATTCCCTTTAGTTGTGTTGTTTTATTCATATGAACTGAATGTTTTAAAACGAAATGTCTTGGCTTTGGAAGAAAATGCCAAAAAGAACTTACCTATCTAAAAATGAAGATCTGCCAGTGAGTATAAGACAGCAAGATAAAGTGACGTTCATATTGCTATTTTGTGGTAAAGCATCGGCGGATCGAATGTTAAAGCCACACTTTATTAACCGAGCTCAAAAACCACGAGCGATGAAAAGCGTTAATATGAATAATTTACCGGTTCATTGGCGGGCAAATATAAAAGGTTAAATAACTTGCACAGTTTAAAGTGCTGTTCACTATTAGATAATTCACCAAGTCCACAAAAATTGAGTTTTTGCCGCGCAGCACAACATCAATGATATTTCAAGGCCAGGGCATAATTTCTACTTTTAAGGCATATTAGGACTTTTGCCGATATTTATCAAAAAATTAGTAGACAAAAAAAAGAAACTTACAATTGTTAAAATAAAACTTGATTAGAAAAATTAATAAAACTATATAATTAAAAGCACAAAAAATAGGAAAAAGCATAACAAAAAAAAATTTTTAATGTCCGTTTATATAGTAGACAAAAAATCAATAGGAAAAATTTTTACAAAGAAGTATTGATTTGATTAAGGCAAAAGTATGTATAAATTGTATTTGTAAAATGTGTATAAAAATTGACAAACCAAGAAAAAAAACCATAAAATGTAGATGTCATATAAACAAGAACGTAGATGTGCATACATAAATTACGTAAATAATCTAAAAAATCATTAAAATAGATACCGATTTATAGGCAAAATTTAAAATAAAGTCAACAACAAAATTATAGAAAAAGGTGATATGTATTTTGTAAATAACAGCAATCAGATTGCTTGTTGATATTATTTGTCGTGCCCTTTATGTGTATCATATCTAAAACACGTCCAATGGAACAATTAGATTCACTTTCTACAATTTCAACATTGTCTAGAAACACATTCCCAAGTAGCATTTCAAGTTGTGAAAAAGTTCCCACATCGTTGTCACAACTTATTTCATCGCTATTTGGATGTGGCGAACCGTGGATCACAACGGCTCCACGTGGTTGTCACAACCACTTTGGCGAAAATAATCAGTTGTCACAACATTGTGACAGCGATGTGAGCTAGTTATGGTTCAATCTCACAACTGTTTGAATTTATCGTGAAACGGTGATGAAGCTGTTGTAAAATAGTTATATAAAAGTTGTCACAACGCTGTGTGAGAGTTGTCACAGCTCATTTACAACTATTTCACAACTAGTACTGGTAATCAGAAATGGAGATTCACAACCAACTTTTCAGATACATAAAGAATTTATTAAAATAACACAACGATTATGATACTACGAAGTAGCGCTTAGATTGAAGCAATACTTTTCTCACAACTGAAAAGAATAGCAATATGCGTAAGTATGAACACATTAATCTGATTTCATATATAATTCAATTTCATTATTTATCGCACTTATACGTGAAACCCATGGGAAATGGCAATTTTACTGTAAAACAGGGATTTTTGGATTGAAAATAAAGATTCGTCCATTTTATTTGCTGTTCCAAAAAATTAATTTAAAGAAAAAATATTAATTTATATAAACTAAAAGATCAATCATCACTGCTGATTGTAGGTTATGATTTTTTTTTTTTCAAAATGGTGGAACCTATTCTCCCTATAAAAATATTGCATCCGCCATATTATAGTATAGTTGTGCCTGCAACCGTTCTAGATCAAGTCGAACAATACAATTTTGTGAAATGGTTGTGTTTGGAACTAGGTGAATGAAAATAAATTGTGAATCGGTTGCGAAGCAAACTTTCTATATTGATTAATTGTGATAAGAACCAGTCTAACATCGTTTGTTTGTGAATGGGTTGTGAAACAGTCTAGTGAAGAACTATTTTCACCACTAGAATTTTGACATATCTACATTATCGTGAAAAACGTGTTTTCACATGGAACAATGTCTATTATTGCAAACTTTTAAATTTAACCAATTCCTAATCAATAATCGTCTGTATGTACCACTTTTTTATATTTTTTCCATTTGGAAGTCTCAATTCTCGGGTTGAACATTTTGAATTGAAATGTGCGCTGACGTTTCGTGAAATTGTAACTTCTTTAATTATTTAATGGCTATTCGTAGTTCTTAAGTTCTCAGTATTCACATCCAATGTTCAACTAACCAAATAAACGACAACTAAATTAGCTCGCAAAATGAATTTTGAGTTTATTTCACTACTTATTATGTACTCGTACTTCATTAAGAAATTATGTTAAATGGTAATTGTAAAATCAGTTGTTAGAACTGTTTCACAACTAATTCAATGTAATATTTATTTTAGTTCATTATTGGTGATTAAATTAGTTGTGACATGTATGTTCCAACCAACGCAGCGAACCATTTGGTGGTTGTTTGTAACTGGTGACTTTTTTAGTTGTGACATGTATGTCCGAGCTAATGTGACAACCTAGTTGGTTGTGGTGACCATTCAGCTGTGGATATTATAAGAGACAACCATTTCACAAGTAATTCTTGACTGTGACAATTATGTAACAACCATCAATTGGCTGTACACAACTAAATAGTTGTGAGATGGTTCTTGGGTTGTGATTCGTTTCGGATAAATGAACTGACAAAGCACTTGTATTTTCACAATTAATTCTTTTAAGTTTGATTTTCTGAGCGTCACAATTATGTTGTGTGAATCTGGTACTTAACAACTGTGTATGTAGTTTGTCCAATATAAATTTTTTGGCATTCGCAAGTCACTTTATAAACAACATTTCTTTTATCACCTAGTGCTGTTTTATCTTTTAGGGACGAGAAAATAGATGTACCTAGATTCATATACGATTTACCTACAATTTTAAAATCGAATTTATTCAAGCAAAAACTAATATTTTCAAAAAGTGATTTAACATAAGGAATTGAAATATACTTTTTGGTGTCATTGTCTAATGGTGGTCAATTTTTGTCAGATTGGCCAAGATTTGTTTGTAAATTATGATAAATGGAATTTATTATAGGTTTAAAGAAAAAATGTGGATAATTATTTTTAATCAGAACACTCTTTAAAAGCCGGAAATTATCAAAATGAAAAATTGGGTCAGATAATTGTATAATTTGTTGAGATAATAATTTTACCGTATTTCGTTTATATGCTAAAGGAAGATGCGAACTGAAATTTAGATATCTGCCTGACCAAGTTTTTTGTGGTACCAATCTGTCGAAAGTAAATCCAAAAAAAGTAAACTATTATTGGATTCCAATTCAATTGTAAATTTAATTTTGTTATTGAAAGAATTAAATACATGAAAAAAATTGTTTATTTGATCAACTGGAATAGTAGTTGTACTATCATCAACATATCTAAAGAAAAAAGCCTGTGTGAAATTAAGAGAACTCAAAACACTACTCTCAATATGTTCCATAACAAGGTCTGCTACGGCAGGACTAGTGGGTGAACCCACAGGAGAACAAAAAAGTTGCCTGTATATTTTATTATCAAAAGAGAATTCACAATTATGTAAAACCAAATTCATTGCTGTAACGTACTCGACTTTATTTAGTTCCATATTTGAATCCTCTTGAATTTCAGTCCATCTGTCATTTATAAGTTGAATGACTAAAGCACTGTCTATATTAATAAATAAAGATACTAGATCCAGAGATAAAATTTTGTTGTTATTAGGAAGTGTAACATTTTTAATTCTATCTTTAAAAGACATACAATTTTTAACAAAAGTACACGACTTACCTACGGTTTTATTAAGGATATTTGAGAGAAAAGCTGAAAGTTTATATAATGGAGTACCAATCGAACTAACTATTAGTCTATAAAAAAAGACCTTCTTTATGTATTTTATGTAATTCATAAAGTTTAGCAGGTACACCATGATAACTCCTTAAAGATTTTCGCCCACTAACTGTTATTAAATTGTTTTTTTTGCCATGAACTGACCATTTCATTCAACTTTCTTTGAATCGAGGACGTACTATCTTTGGGATTTAGTTGGTATGTACTACTATCTTCTAACAGAGACAAGATCTTATTGATGTAGTCATTTTTATGACTACATTTCATTTAGTTATTATTAATGCCGGATGATCTTTAATGAAAGTTTTTGTATCCATAAAATCTTTTAGAAATTGTGTCTCAATTTTTGCAAATTTTCGGTTATGATTACGATTTTTGAAATTAGGTAAAATATTAACCAATTCATTCCGCAAACGTGTTTTATCAGCAATTTCGTCAGTAGTATCTAAAAGGGCACCTTCTACGTTGGCTATAATATGAGTGAATGGAATTGATTTATTTTCTATAGGTGGGCAAAACTTTTCACCTAGTTTTAAAATACCAATTGCTCTATTATAGGGATTTCTACTTCTGTCAAATTTACCAACCATTTATTGTCACAATCAAGATGATAATTTTCAATACTATTAAAATCGTTGCAATCTACACTTGCATGGTTAATCCGGTTGCCAATTTCTATTTCACATATAATTTTATTAATTTTTTTAATATGTAAAGCCTTAATTTTATCATACCTGTTTTGGAAACCTTTTTCTAATTTAATTTTGAAAATTCTAAAATAATATGCCGACATGATGTTTCTGAGGAGCTGCATTTTCTGCTCAATAATTTTGTTGAATTTATTTATGCTTAAAAAAGTTTCAGCAATTGCTTGATTTATCACAGAAAAAATAAACCGATTTTCCAAACGTTGAAACACTTTTTGATTAATGCTGTATACATTTTTTAATTTTTTGTTTCTTGGAAAACTTTCTCTTTGCGACATCTCAAAAGAAACAAATTCCTGTTTAGGGTTTTTGCAACTTTTAGTTGAATTTTGAAAAGTTTTTTTATGTTGCCGACTAAATATGATTATGGATTTTTCAACGGCTTCTAATAAAAAATATCAATGGTCAATTCTGAAATAGATAATTCCACTACAGCCGGTTAAGTAATGCGAACAACACAAATCACCGCCATTGATAAAACGTCTCTCAGTGATGTAATAAATGTGCCAAAGAAGAGTAGAGTCCCCGATTTTGAACGCTCGGATGAGGATTTAATTTAATTTTAATTGTTTTAATTTACGTAACGTGAAATTTTTCAATATTAAGCACAAAGAATTTAACTGCTTCAACTGCAGCATTTAGAAATTTAATGAATAATATTTAGACTATTTTTGAATAAAATCAAATTTAGACTGCTCCATAGTATTTTAATAATCACAAAAGCTTGCTTTATTTTACATAATACGAGAGAACACATTAAAGGATGAAACACACCCACCAAAATGGGTATTTACAATAAAATAAAAGAAATATTTTGTAATTTTAATAGAAAAGTTTTACATTAAAGAAATTATATTCAGTGAAGATGCATCTGCCACGGCATCAATTGATTCCACAGCCAGTATCATCAATTTACTACTCTGTGCTGCTATTCGTTACCGATAAAATTGACACAATTCGATTTTACAACTAAAACAAACCAAACCAGCAACCACCAACAACCAGCTGCACTACTTGGTGTACACGCCCACACCCAGCCGATAGTGTGGATTACTTGGGACATGCTGCACTGCTCTTATTGGTGTACATATGTATTTTCCTTACTATAGTGAAGTTTCTGACAAACTAAAAATGACAAAAAACTTTACAACAGCCCACAAAGTGTAAACCTATACTTTTTCAAAAATACTTGTTTTGTAAATCGAAATAAAATGCTAATACAAATAAATTCACAATGGCAAGCTAATTTAGCCACAACAATAAGCCTTAAACTTTCAATATATTTTCAAAAAACCAACATATTTATGCAGTGGGCAGCTCTAGATTATTTTAATTTTAAAATTTTGCTAAAGTAAAAAGTGTAGTGGAGGTTCGAAGGTCAATGACAAGGCATCGTAGAGATGTCTACACTTAACGGTATATAATATCATGTTAAATAGGCAATTCTTAATGTTTTCTGGAAGCCAACATATTTATGCGATGGGGCAGTCATAGATTTTTTTCATTTTTTCAATTTTGTACTATACAAAGAGTAGTGGAGGTACGAAGGTCAATGACAAGGCATCGTAGAGATGTCTACGCTTAACGGTAAAATCTATGACTGCCCCATCGCATAAATATGTTGGCTTCTAGAAAACATTAAGAATTGTCTAGTTATAGCATGATTTCATATACCGTAAAGAGTAGACATCTCTACCATGCCTTGTCATTAACTATTGTTCCTTACTAAACATGAATAGTGTAGGTAAAATTTAATCAGAATATTTGAGTATATACACTTTAAGGCTTTTGTAAGGTTTTTTGTCAATTTGTCGGAAACTTCACGCTACCATTTTCCTTAGGTTCTTTAACTCAATTTACTTGGTTCTAAGTGTAGTGGAACCGATCCACATTTTTAATATTAATCCTTTGTCTCATTTTACACGATTTCGATTTACACGATTATCCGTGGAACGTAACTACCGTGTAAAGGATAAAACACACCATGAGCAGCGCAACATATCCCAACCAATTATACTAACGGCTGCGTATGGGCGGGCACATCAAGCAGCGCAGCAATTTGTTTTGTTTAGTAGTAAAATCGACTTGTGTCAATTTTATCAAGGTTATGAGTCGCAGCAAAAAGCAGTAAATTGAAGCTGCTGGGAGGTTCCACACCTGATGCTTCGACAGATGCAAATTCATTCAATATGATTTTTATTAAATTTAAATTTTTCTATTAAAATTACAAAATATTTGATTTCTTTTATTGGAAATACCTACATTTATAACCTAACTGATTACGTATCATTATATGTATATGCGAATAAGCCAATATTTAAATTTGCTGCTCGCTGCTGCTGCTTGGTGTGTTCCATCCTTAAATCGGGGAAAGGATTTAGAACGTGGAAAATCTGACAGAATCACAACAATCAGTTTTGATCCGATAAGATTGCTTAATGACTATATTGTTATTTAAAAGCCTCAATTATTTCTTTATCTTTTCTTAAATACTCGTAGATTGAAAGCAAACTCAACGAACCCGCAACCGTTTCGTCTGATGTGGTAGACATTTCTCACCTAACTGTTAAACATTTTGTCTAATATCTATACAGCGTTGGCTTTCAAATGTGGTTCGGAAGAACCGCCTTTATAATCCCACTTGATCAAAACAGCTCAAGCCTGGATCTGTACGTGCGAGTATTCTGGTACAATCTGGTAATTCTTCTGTAGTCACTTTCAACATATCGAAAAATGTAATATCCAAGACCTAATTAAATAATCGTGGGTTTTAAGTTATCTTTTCCGTTTTAAGCGTCGATACCATAGGCATTGGATTTAAATTTCCAAAATATACTTATCTATTTGTGCCACAGTCTCGCTAAAACGTATTTTTTTAATTGTTTTGTAGTTTTATACCACCTACCATCGACGCTCCGATTGCCTGTTCGGTTGGTACAGATGGGTCACAGATACAGAATACGAATCTAATAACAACAGCATGAATGTCGCTAAATTTGGTGATAATATTCTTTTAAATATTACGCGTTTTCTTATGTCAATTTCAAAATATGACTCAGCCCTATCCCAATAGGTGTCTTTACTAGTACTGCTTACGTGTACTATAAATGGGCAATACTGCTATTCTATAGTATTTGATTTCAGCTGTCAACAGTATGCGGCATTTGGTTGAAGTGCAAACACTGCATTTCTGTAATTTTCGGTGCCTATTACCGATGCTTTAAACATTATCATTATCATTATTAAAGATTTCGTGCATTTTTCAAAAAATCTTGAAAAGCCCCTTAAAATAATATCCCAAAAAATTGAATTAAAAAAATATGTGGGGCAAACTTGAATCCTTCTAAATTTAAGCGCAAATATATTAAACGTTCATGCTTACTAATTTTGCGACAGTGCCTAAAATTATAAAGTCTGAAAGCATGCTAGTCATTTACAAAACGTCATAAGAACTTATAAATAATATATTAATCCTTTGGGTCATAATGTTCCGATTTTGGAACATTATATTTTCGTGAGTATTATTTTTTCATATTTGCTTTTAAAAATTTGTGCTTTATCCAATATTATTCAAAGATAACTTCAAAAATGAATCCGAGTGAAAAAACGTAACAATTATTCACGTTGCACGAGTTGGTGGAAATTTTTAATGGGTCCGACTCAGAATTAGACTTTCCGAGCGATGAAGAAGTTCAGGATCCCAATTTGGTCACTCGATATTTAGATGATACTCAATTTCCTTGCTTGGAATATTCTAGTAAAGGAATATGCCAAAATCATGTCAAATTTAGTGTTAAATTTGAATTGTTCATAAATTTTAGAAAAATTCATCATTGATGAAAACCAAGTAGAAGTTCGCAGTTATCAGTTGCAATCGGTATCGGAGAACGCACAAATAAAAATTAAATTTATCGATAATTTTCAAGAATTTCAATTTACAATTGACAAATTGACATGTTTCATTCAAGAAAAATTGAATTCGAAAAAAGTCAAATACAAATGGAAGATGATCCTATAGAAGACCTTGAGACACCTCTGATGTACGTTAATAAATATTACCGAGATGATTTCTTCACAAATGCCTCGTTTTATACAAATATGTACGCCGAACAATAATTTATTCGGGGGCACAAACACACGAATCCATATTCACACATATTCTAACGGGTTCCCTTCGTTTCCCTCGCTCACGTTTGTACTAGAATTCACTACTTGATATTGTAGGTTGTATAAGCGATGAATTATGCCCGCTTCTCCAAACTTAGCAACGTACAGATCCTAGCAAAGCCAAATCCGTCGATAAATTTCATAAACTAAATCCCATCATAAATTCATTTCGAAGCAAACCGTGCTCTTGGGGTATAAAAATTTATATCTCGTGTGGAAAAAGTGGCCACTCATATGACTTCATAATTTATCAAGAAACATCAAACGGTCTCCCAGTAGCTAATATTAAAAATTTCGAATACAGCGCCACAAGTATGTTGCATTTATGTAACCGTATTACATAAATACTGGACACAGTCTGTTCTTCTATAATTATTTTTCGTCCTACGCGTTGTTCGAAATTCTTCAACAAAAAAAAGATAAACGCCGTTGGAACCGCTCGAGTCAACCGATTTGCAAATCCGCCGTTTCTTGAAAACAAAGAAGTAAAAAACAGGCCAGTGGATTTTGTGAGGATCTTCAGAGTATAAACGATAACGTGGTCATGGTTAGATGCAGTGATAATAAGCTAGTTCATTTGACATCGAATTATATGGATCCTGGTACAAAACGACCGGTTCGATGATGGGATACTCGTAAATCTAGGGGATCTAGTAGATAAGCTAATGGAGTTATTATCGCATTTTTTTAAAGTCGAAGAAATGGACATTGAGAATAATATTTCATTTTGTGGATTTGGTCGTGGTTTCCAGTTGGATAGTATATAAGAACCAATGTAAACTAAATAATGCCCATGCAAACAAAATTATGGATTTACTAAATTTTCGAATATCTTTGGCACGAGTTCTTATTGAAACGTGCCCTAAACTACAAATACGAATAAGATAAAATATGACCACGTCGATCATTTCCCGGGCCAAAAACCAGAGAGAACGAGATGCAAACAGCAAGGGGGTAAATATAAGTCCCATTTTTATTGTGAAAAGTGCAAAGTCCATTTATGCCTTAATCGTGATGGGAATTGTTTTTCAGATTTTCACCGGAAGCCTTAAAATCTTAAAAACTTTGCAGACTGTATACTATTGTGGCCAAAAAGTAGTAAGACTTTTTAATTTAAATTTCGCGCGGAAAACCATTCGTCGAAATATTTTTGTTTTCTATGTTGGCATGACTGTCAGTGACATATGTGCCAAATGTCACATCAAAATAATCATTAGTATACGCTTGTCTTTCTGAAGTACAAAAAATGCATTCGGCGATTTTTACAATGAGTGAAATTATTCAATAAAGAAGTTCCATTAAATTTTATGTGTGGAATCAATTTTATGGTGTCGAAACGTTCAGAATGTTGCAAAAGGCCTTTGGTGATAATTATATGTCGCGAGCAAGTGTTTTTGATTGGTACAAATTGTTGAAAGAGGGTCGATAACGTGATGACGACGAACCACGTCTAGGACGGCCATCAACATCAACTGATGATCAACACGTTAATAAAATCAAGGAATTGGTGCTCGAGAATCGACGATTAACAGTCAGAGACCTTACTGGCATCGTTGACATATCGGAAGAAAAGTGAAAGCACGATTGGTTCCAAAATCACTCGAATATCGTGCTAAAGGTGAGCCGAAGCCGAAAAAAACACGTCAAAGCAAGTCAAAAATCAAGATGATGTTGACAGTCTTCTTCGATTATCGAGGTGTGGTGCAGTCCAAATTCCTTCCGACCAGGCAAATTGTCAACAAGGAATACTATTTGAGTGTTATGCGTCGTTTGCGCGAAGCTATTCGTAAAAAGAGGGCGGAATTATGGGTGGACAACTCTTGGTTTTTGCACCACGACAATGCACCTTATCTTCGCGTTCCGCAACCACCCTATTCGAATGATTTAGCTCCGTGTGACTTCTGGCTGTTCAGCAAACTCAAACGACCGCTCCGGGGAACCGTTTTGAGTCAATTGAAGACATTAAACGAGAATCGCTACGGGCATTGGAGGCTATTCCGGAAATTGAATTTAACAACTGTTTCAAGGATTGGAAGAAACGCTGGCACAAGTGTATTGAGGCCGGGTGGATTACTTTGAGGGGGACGAAATAGATTTGGAGAAATAAATAAAGAATTTTAAAATTATGAACAAAGTCTTACTATTTTTTGCCCACAGTGTTACTTCAATATTATAAAGTCTGAATAATGAATTAAGTTTAGTATTATGCAATATTATATTTATTTGAAATAATTAGTCGGTTATTAGGTGAGAGTAATTTATTATAAAATGACTGACTCAATTAAATTGAACTTAAACGTTTATTTTGTATTTTTATATTTGGAATAAAAAATATTTTCGCTGCCTTAAAATAAATTCTATTTTAATGTTTTTCATCTTTTGTGGCAATTTGTTCCGAATTCGGAACATCCTGAGGAGCCTTAACCCGAGGCCCGATATATTTTTTTCTTGTTGTCTAAATATATGTTCCAAATATATATGTAACCCAAAAAAAACACAATTTAATTTTTTTTCATTAGCTGGTTAACATTCATGACTTAAAGGGTTAAATAAATTATATAAATAATTAAATAATATAAATTATTAATAATATAAATTATATTATTAAATTTAGAACTTGTGAAAATTATGGATGAATGAAATTAATTAAAAAAATTCCAAAACAATTTACCTATAAGCAAGTACCTTTTTCGTGCCTTGACTTTCCTGTCGACGAGTTATGTTTTTGCATCAAATCAATTAATTTATTTGATTTTTATTTAAATACATATTGTAATAATTTAAATATCAAGCTTGTGCCACCATTTCTAAAACAGGAGGGAGATGTTGTATTAATTGCATGTTGCCTATATGGTTTCTAATTAAGGAGATGCCAAACCGTTTTAATGATTGTCGATGAACTTGTTAATTCGATGGAGTAAAAATATGGCTTGAAGAAGGCAATATATCGAACATAAAGGATGAAGAAAAATTATTATTAGAAAATTATAGAACTACATTTTTTATTGCAAATGAGCATGTTGCTCAAAATGGGAGTTGTAGTTTCACAAAATTATATAATAAATAAATAAAATAAATAAATAAATAAGTACCATACCTTAGTTCAAAAATGTCTACATGAAATCCATGTTGCTCCAATTGTCAATAAAGCAGTAGAATTGTTTAATTTTTAAGATTTTTTTGTTTACAAAAAATTATGGAAATTATGGTTTACATAATAAATTACCTTATATTTCTCAAACTTAAAAGAGCTTGCAATAGTTTGTAAAGTGTTTACAGATTTAGTGAGATCTGGTGAATTTATTCAGTTTTATTTCAGGTAGTTCCTTACTTTGGTGGCAGTTTCGGCGTTTTTATTCGTATGTTACCTAAATAATTTTTTAGTTCAACTGGAAATATTTTGTTTATTACCTCATAAAGGGTTTTACGTTGAAGGCTCACTATTTCGCTTGTGGTGTTTATTCTGTTGGACTCGTAATCAATTAGGTTATCATAAACCGATAATATGGAATATTACCTGGCTACTGCCAATTGATGTGGGAATGAGGAAAGGGAATGGATGAATTTCAAACATACTGGTTGACTCATGACCGTATAAGGTATTTTTATGTCCATAGGTGTATTGCTGATTTTACGAATAAGTGTTGATACAATAATCAAAGTGAATATAGTTCTGGGTCTATTTATTTATTTTGTTACAAATCTCGTTGACCAAATACCAATCTTCGTGCTGCGATTTTATAGATTAAAAAATAATAATAAATATCCGTTTTAAGAATAACCCCCCTCCCCCCCCCCCATAACCCTTATACGGTGTACTGTAATCTGTAAGACAATACAATCTTTCTCAGTCGACAAGGTTTGCATGCGCAATATAGAAACAAAAATATTTTCAAAACGAAATCATAAATTATGTCAAAAACAAAACTTATAAAATCACCTTGAATTACCTTGCGTTACCACTCGTATATTATTAATTATTAAATTCAAATTCATAATATAATAAACCATAATTTTGAATAAATTACAAAAACATTAATTCATATGACACAAATAGTATTAATAAAGGCACTAAACGTCTTTTAATTTCATGGAATGTGCCCGAGGAATGCGCCTAATGAATTTTAATTACTTGTATTGTTTTGATTTTATGCAACGTTTTCACTTCATTGACTTAATTTTAATTTATTGTTCACATTATTAAATTGATCATTAACTAGTACGTAATTAAATTTTTATTTTGGACTGTTTTTACTGCCGATGACAATAATATGACGCAAAGCTCCTAATTTGATCGAACAGATAATACGAGTAACAATAAAAAAAATAGTTTTTACTTTTTAAAATTTAACGAGCCGAAGAACTAAAATCAATTAATGTAAGAATATTTATTTGGAATTAACATTAAAATTTGGACGTGCCGAGTCACCAACTCGCAAGATATAATTTCGAAAAATTTAGGTATTTGTGTAAATTGCGAATCCAGAAATTGTTATTTGTGCATAATTTAGTTCACCCGTGCTCGTACTACATACTTTACAATATTATATTTATTAGAAAGTGTACGTACATGAATGTGTACTACCGTACGTGGTGTCCGATGTTAATATGCACATTTCAGTTTTGAAAATGTAAAATTTATTAGATTTTAGCAATACCATAATTAATACTTCAATTATACAATAATTATTTAGGGCATAATAAATGGAAAAATATTTAGTTTTAATTAAACAGCATTACAGTTTGTTACTTTCTTTTTAATTTTTATATTACAAAAATATAATTAATAAAATAATGGGTTTTAATTAAAAAAAGTGTAAAACAGTAGAAAATTATTTTGTATGAAGATTTTTATAAAATTTGTATGTGGTCGCTAAACAAATTAAATTACAAAAAAAATTAATGTTGTAATTTTATATTTATGCTAGTTACATGAGTTCAACTATAGTACAACTTATCTCCCAACCAGAGGGCGTTGTAATCCAATCCAATTAATTGGTGGCTGTGGTTAGGAGATAGTTATACTATACTACATAGTTCAGGTAGGGCGCTGTATTCGCTTGGTGGCACTGGCAATGCAACAACAGCAAATTCAGCGATAAAGTTTAAAGATTTCTATAAATAACATAGCGGCGTAAATACCTTTCACATAATACTACTACAGGGTGGGCCAAATTAATTTTTTTTTTTTTTGAACTAGCGGTTTTTTGAGTATGGTAAGGGTTATGTCACTTCTGATTTGACAGAAAGTTAGTTTTATCCTTCCGCTGAACGAAAATGGTTGTGCATTCACTTGAACAACGCTGGGAAATATTGAAACATTAATTCACAAATTTTGGCAAAAAAATCATCTTTTCGGATGAGGCGCATTTCCATCTTGGCGGCTATGTAAACAAGTGGAATTGTCGCATTTGGGGCACGGAGAACCCGCACGTGATCGTAAAGAAGCCGATGCATCCTCAACGAGCATTTTTCTTTGAAAATGTGCAAGGAGCCGCTGTTGTCAATGGTGAGCGCTACCGCGCCGTGATAAAAGATTTTTTGTTCCCGGCACTTGAAGAGGAAGACATAGGCAACATTTGGTTTCAACAAGACGGCGCTCCGTCTCGCACACGTTTCAATTGATCTTTTGCGTACTGTCTTTGAAGATCGAATTATCAGCCGAAACGCTGATGTGATTTGGCCGCCTCGGAGCTGTGATTTGACGCCGTTGGACTATTATCTTTGCGTCAGAAAACAAAAATTTTCCCAACTGGAAAAAATTTCGATATACTATATAGGGTTTTCCAATAGGAATGATATGATTTTTAAGTGACGTTTCGGCCATTTGTAATATGTCATGATCTGTAATTTTTTGTTTCATTGTATTCAGTAATGTTTACAATTTCATCATGGTGAGATATACGCAAGAACAACGTTTACAAATTATTCAGTTTTATTATCAAAATAATCGTTCTCCAATTGCTACTTTTCGTGAGCTTTTGCCATTTTATAGTCGTAATAATCGTCCAAGTGTGCTCGGCTCGCTATTCGTCGAATTGTTGAAAATTTTGAGCGTACAGTTTCTTTACATAATGTTAAAGTGCCAATAAGACAAAGATTCGCTCGAAGTAATGCAAATATTGCTGCCGTTCAGGCAAGTGTTGCTGAAGACCGCAATTTGTCGATTCCAAGACATTATCATTATCCAAGACATTATCAAGACAACCTGGCGGATTTTGAGAAAGGATTTGGGTTTGCATCCGTATAAAATTGTTCTCACTCAAGAGCTGAAGCCATTGGATACGTCGTGAATTTGTTGATTTTGCCTTGCGGAACAACTTGAAAACGATAACGATTATTTTAAGTAAATCATCTTCTGCGATGAGGCTCACTTTCATCTGAGTGGTGCGGTAAATAAACAAAACTGTCGATTCTGGTGCGAAGAAAATCCACAAATTATTCATGAAAACCCATTACATTCACTTAAATTGACAGTTTGGTGTGGTTTTTGGTCTGGTGGAATCATCGGTCCGTATTTTTTTCGAAATGAAGCTGATAACACCGTTACTGTCAATGGAGATCGGTATAGATCGATGATAACCAACTTTTTATGGCCGAAATTGAAAGAAGTTGATCTTGATAACATTTGGTTCCAACAAGACGAGGCTACGTGCCACACAGCAAGTGCAACAATTGAATTAGTCATTAGTCAATATTGCAACAACTGTATAAAACGAATAAAAATGAAAAAATAAAAACAAAATTCAAACTTAACTTATTGGAATGGAAATTGTTCGTTTTGTTTAGACGAATAATAGAGAAATTCGATTTAAAGAGGAAAAATTACAAGTAAAATGAATTATTAATTCTTCTGCCAAAATATAAATTCGATATAAAGAAAAATTCGAATAACGGAAGTTCGGTTTATAGAAGTTTGACTGTAGATCAAAAATAGTAGAAACGCTTTATGGTTTAAGGTTGGAAGAAATCAAATCGTATGCAGTTCATGTAATCCAATGGTTAATAGAAGTATCGTCCAAGTTTCAATTTAATCGTGTTTTGATGTGAACCCTGTACGCAATGAGCCTAAAATTTAATACTGTAAACGAGATTTGTCACAAAAATACAGAAATCTTGGGAGTTTCACAGCTTATAATAAAATGAGAACTTAAAATGTGCTAAGCCTTTTCAACCAAGAAAATTAATTGGCACAGTAGGAATGTGAAAAAATGTAGTGGACTGGCATAAATTGCAACCCATTTTAAGCTATTTATAATCCGTTTACATTGCAAACATTTTAGGTTACATGTTATGGTTTATTACACCTTCAATATATAATTATAAGCAAAATAGGGTACCAGTAAGGGTTGCTTATAATTATAAATTATAATTATAAGCAACCCTTACTGGTAATGACCGCTTGAAAGATCACTTACTACATCCAACGAGATTTACACAAAATAGTTTACGAGCTCTCAGTATAGGTTAGGTGGTACCACGCTTTTTATTTATTTATTTATAAATGGTGCCTACATTGACTACAATCGGCACAACAAAACAGTTGGTACAAAAAAAAGAAATTATGAGCTCGACTACAAAAGATTATATAAAGCTTTCTTGAATGAATTTCTCGACAAGTGATAATCGAAAGCTCCGTAGATCTTGTTGAACACCCGCGATACCCTCGGAATTGGATCAGAAAGACCGTAGTTCGTTACCGCTCGGTCGATGAATAAAGCTCCATCGCGTTGACGCATTCGACGTTCGGTAGCGTATAAGTTGATACGTGCTAGTAATTCGATACAATCGACACGGGAATTGATGATATCACGCACAAACAGCGCGGAAGCTACGTCTCGACAATTGCTTAGACGCTTCAGTTTCAAAAGATTGCATCGATTCTGATAAGGCGGAAGAACGTAGTCCACGGCACGACTGGATCGTAAATGTCCAAACGCGAACAAAATAAATTGTTTCTGGATACTCTCAATCCTCTCAGAATGACAGTGGTAGGAGGGTGACCAAACAGGAAATGCATACTCCAGAATGGACCGAACAAAGCATACGTATAATGCTGTCAACGGCTTTGCGCCCGAAATAATGGGGAGAATCCAGAATCCCAACAGATTGCCAACGATCTGAGAGATAAGAACGCAACCAGTCGATGGGAATGAAATCACAGTCGAAACTCTCCAACTTGCTAATAAGAATGGAGTGATCAATCACATCGAAAGCCTCTGCAAAGTCTGTGTAGATAACGTCAAGCTGCTGCTTGGAGTTTAGGTTATTGGCTTTTTTAAGCAGGTATATATAAAAACTTGCCAAAATGAAGTGCCAAGTCGAGGATTTAATGCCGGAAAAATGATCTCTACCTTGGGCTATGCCTCTTTGAAATTAGATAAAATATTTAAATGTTTGTTAAAACGTTAAGTAATAAGTAATAATACACTTGGCAAAAAATATGCAATGAAAACCAAACAAAAAATCCTGGACAGCTTACGAATATAATATGCACGAGTATGCTTAAACAGGAGGAGGGATCCCAGCCAGTTGAACTAGAAAATAAAGACAACACGCTTAAATACCTAGCAAAATAAACAAGTAAATATAACAATAATAACTTGAATCAAATTAAAAATAAGACGACTATTCCAAGGTGCAAAAAACTATAATGCTGGACGAACATTCTTTTCTTGAATTCAGACATATCGTTTATAGTTTCTAAAGGAAATATAAAAATTATAATTCATTAGCGCATATTACAAACAAAAAATTATTAAATCCAACAGGGTTGCTTAATCAAATATCAAACATAAGAGGTTATAAGTAGGGTATAAGTTGTTCGGCTTTCAACCCGATTTTTGCCCTTTGCCCCCTAAAGTTATAACGATCAGTATTTATACACATTTACACGTTTGGTTCTAAAGGTTACATAACATCAAAAAGAGAAGTCACAGCAAAACAATAGAACTGGTAGCAATCAAAATAGTAATAGAGAAACCGTCAAGAGGAATACAGAAAAAGTAATAATTCTAGCGACGGACTCAAAGAGCGATTGTAGTTCACTGATATCACAAAATCTATAAGCAACAAACGCGTTGAGTGAGAAATACTAAACTTGGCAAGACAAAGTCCCTCGACCAAAATAGTTATACAATAATTACCGGGTCACATAGGACTACCAGGGACTGGGCAAGCATATACCAACTAGCTAAAGCTGCAACAGATACAATGCAAAACACATATGAGAATAGTATACAATTAGAGGATGCAATGTTTATCTTCCAAAACAAAATTCAGGCGGCGATAGTAAAAGAAAACAATAACTCTTGCTAAATATGCGATATAATCGAACCCAAAATCACATTGTGGACGCATGTAAAACTATGGTGCCATATGATCAAAATATATCACGCTGAAGAACGAAAAACAAATCGACATTCTTGAATCACACAATATATTAGGTATGTGCACATAGAAACTCGTCTCTGAAGTTGGTAGCATTAAAATATACTTGAACGCATCCAAATCGCCCTCCATTTTGGATATATGTAGCTTAGTCAAGTGTGTTTTATGATATAAGTTTCAGTCAATTACAAGCTGTCGTTCCATGTGCATCAATTTTTAGGAGATGGACATCGAAGATGATATTTCTGCACGACAACGCTCGTCCACATACAGCAAAACCAACTCTGGAACTCATTTTCTCCATAGGCTGTTTGAACAGACATAATAGAAGACGCACTTGAGAAAAAGAAAATATGCTCCAGTATCTTCTTAGATGTAGCACGAGCTTTCGACAAAGTTTGGCACCAAGGACTTGAATTTAAATTACATCTACATAAGCAGTTCTATCAGATTCTTAAATCTTACATTGCTCATCGGAATTTCTGTGCAAAATATAACGGAGAGTACTCTGAACTAAAGAGAATAGCAGCAGGCATACCACAAGGTAGCGTACTGGGTCCTATATTGTATATCCTGTAGACCAGAGATATACCAAATACAGAAGGTGCTACTATAGCAACATTTGCAGACGATACAGCTATTCTGGCAACTGGAAAGAGTATATCAGAAGCAATGACAAAACTTCAACAAGTAACCAACTCAGTGAGTAGCTGAACAAAGAAATTGCGCATTAGTCTAAACGATGCCAAATCGGTTCACGTAAACTTCACAAACCATACAGTTAACTAGATTCCAGTGGAACTTAATTCAATGCAGGTTCCAAATGCAAATACAGACAAATACCTTGGCATGACTCTCAAAGCTTGGATGGAAAGAGCATGTTAAAAAAAAGAAGAATTGAACATCAAATATAGGAAAATGTATTGGGTAACTTCTTGTTCCAAGAAGGCAAATAAACAAATGATTCAAGTTTTCAAAACAAAGTGCTGCGTGGCACTTTGTCAACGCACCATGGTACATCAGAAATGATAACCTACATAGAGACTTAAACATGGAATATTAGTGAAGAAATAAAAAATCATGCAAAGAAACACATTCAGATATTTCGGCACCAAAATGCAGACATACGAAGATCGTTGGACACCACCAATGCAGTAAGAAGACTTCAAAGGCAGAAACCTTTAGAACTGGGCAGCTGTATTTAATTACGACAGAGAAATATAACTAAACTATATAAATTCTAACGGGAGTAACCATTGAGTTACTGCCCGTAAAATGTGAATGTTTATTTAAGAAAGATTAATTACTAAATGATTAATTACTAAATGATTAATTACTAAATGATTTGTAATATAAAAATAAAAAAAAAGTTTAATAGCATGCAGCGTCCAGAGTTGGCTCCGTCTGATTACCACTTATTCCATTGGATGTCATCATATTTGAAAAACTTGTGGTTCATGAAAGTTGAAGATGTGCTCAATGACTATTTTGCTTCGAAACCACCAATTTTCTATCGCGAAGGCATTCATAATCTACCTGATAAATGGCAAAAGACCATAAATAGGTAGTAGTGGCGAATATTTCGATAATTAATCTTTGCAACAATTATATTTTCAATAAAATTGAATTTGACCAAGCCAAGCACAGTTTCTTCTTGCACACCTAATAAAAAAATATATATAACTCAGCGACTGTATAGACTACTAAAATTTGCACTTATTAATGTATACATACAACCTAAAGGTATTTCATTGTTCGACAATTTATACTTCTCGCATAAGAAACCGCGTAAAATTAGTTGCGAAAAATCTATTAATGTTCTGCATGTATTTGTACAATTATTAAATGTACTGTTAACTGTACACAAAACACATGTTATGGTAAATTTTGAACAAAGCCTGGAAGTATCGTTAAAAGTTAGATTTCTTTGTGTATTGTTCAACGACACTGTAAATGCATTAAATTTAATTCTTTTAATCCCAAATACTATCATACATAATTATCATAAATATATTTACAATGTGAATTTATGTGGTCATAAAGAACCACCAGCATGAAAAGAAAAGCACTTTCAATTTCAATAGAAAAGTTATTTAATTTTAAATTAACCGTTTTTTATGTTCGTCAATTGATTGTACACAATATCTCATAAATACATTGTTAAACATATTATGTTCATATAGTGTCGATATTGCTTTCACCAAAATCGTAGTTTTTATGTAGGAAATTAATGAAAAAAAAATATTAATCGGTTCTATGCCACATTTAACAACCACTAATTTTTTGCTTTCCATCATGATGTTGGCGAGTGAGAAACAAACGGTTACACTTTCTTTGGCAACAAATTTTATGTTTCGCTTTTCTTAATTATTTTTTTGTTTTTCGACTAACCTTTATAAAAGCTACGTTTTATACTTTTAGTTCAAAAAAATTGCTAACATAGTAAAACTAATTGTTTTAAATGAAAGTCAAAATTTAATTTTAATATTGTAGTAAAACTTCTCAATAGCATTTAATGTTTATTTCTAAAGTATAAAGCAAAGCAATCTTAGATAATTAAAATATCAATACCGAGTTTTAAAATTACAGCGCATCTGTTTCACCAGACCACCTTCGTTTGTAAACTTGAATAAATGTGGAAAGAAATTTAGTTTGATGCAGGTGCCACAATACCAAATAAATAAAAATCTACCTAAAATCAGAATCTTATAAATTATTTAAAATATCTCAATCTTAATTCTCAACATCTAAATAGCCTTCACGCGGAACAACAAAATCGTGGTTCAAGCAATAAACAAAACAATTACAAAATGATTACATTACAAAAGAATTTTTATTTTAAATTTTTTCTCATCCAATTTTATAAAACTTGACATTGACATTGGCGACTGAATGCGTAGTCAGCAAATTAAATAACGAATATTATCTTTTATTGTATAATTTCAGAGCATCATGGACACACAGACAGCATTGGTGTTATCCGTGCAATTGATTGCGTTATTTTCAATCGCTAGCGCCCTGTTATTGTATTTGCTGTGCAAAGTTAAGGCGACCCGTACTTTGGCGGCTGGATCACAAAGCGGATCCATTTTGATTACAAGCGTTGACACGGCACTTGGTTTACAACTGTGTACATTTTTAGCAAATAAAGGATGTCGCGTATTTGCGGGCATGAAAGATATAGAAGAATCTCTACCAGCGAAATTACTAAAAGGTTGGATGAAAATGCGGGAAAATTCGGAAGTGCCCATACAAGGTACAATCGTACCACTTCAAATTGATGTAACCAAAGAGGACGTACTTCGTGACGCTTCCGAAGCAATGGGAGCACATTTAAATGCAGGCGACCGAGGAATTGCGGCCGTTATAAATACGGCCGGATGCATGTACCGTGGCAAATTTGAAAATCAAGATTCACTACAATGGGAGACCATCTTAAAAACGAATATATTAGGATCGTTACGGGTGGCCCGTGCATTTTTAAGATTGTTACGCCCGACACGTGGCCGATTTATATATCTGGGTAGCGGTTCAAAGGGCGACGGGCTCGTCGCTTTTATTACGTCGCGCGTAGCCGTTGAAGGTTGTGTTGAATCATTACGTGAAGAACTAAAACCGTTTGGAGTTGGTGTGATCTCCCTCGATACAGATGGGATACCCGCTGAATCCCTATTTAAGGCTCCAGTTCCATATAGTACACTTGATAATTCATCAAAATCATGCTTTTGTAACTAAATAACAATTTTGTTTTTATTTCCACAGCATTATCAGACGACAGTGGTGCACCAATTCAATATTCCGCCGATATACTTACATCAAACGCTTTAAATGTTATTGAAAAGGCGCTTTGGGATCCAAGACCACATGATCGGTATCACTTGGCTGAGTTGAATTCTAAATTTGCAGTGACCTTACCGTGCCGAACCTTGACTAAACAAAAGTCATTCATTGGAGAGATTCAAAAAGTTTAAATTTTCGTTTTTTTATACAAACAATTTCTTTTAAAAAGAAACTTAATTATTTTATATGTACTGTAAATATATATTTTTTGTTATCAAAATAAAAAAAACAAACAATAACAAATTCAATTTTAATTGTTATCCTTGAGTCTTATCTAATCCTCGTATCGTGAAATAAAATCTAACTTAATTAAATTCGCTTTGAGTGTATCACCATATTTCACACGATCTTGATTTGATGATTTCCCAGGCAAATTAACAAGAGCATCTGCCCCGATTGTACTCTTCAAACGACTGCTTATTTGATTCCCAGTTATTTCGGCCCATAATATCCCGCTTTTGGATATAATTCTAGCACGGCAGTATTCAGGTCGAGGATCCAAGAGTATAACGTCATTAAGTAACTTTATAAAAACAATACATGAATATAGGAATAGATTGCATAATAATCGACCACTTACCATAACGGTGACACTAGGTAATAAACATTTCGGTATACTCCAACCAGATAAATACCTCAAAGCAGGTAGAACGAATAAATGGAATGTTACGAAAGCAGATACAGGGTTTCCTGGCAATCCAAAATAGCCTTTATTCCCATCCGATTTATAGCCAAATGTCATAGGTTTACCCGGTTTCATATTGACCCGACCAAATATTATTTCGTATCCCAAAACAGTTACAATTGACTTAACAAAATCTAATTCACCCACAGAAACCCCACCTGATGATATGATAACATCACATGAATTGGATAGTTCATCAATCGTCTGTTTCATTTCATCGTACTTATCGTCGATAATCCGTGTTTGATGCACACTAAATCCAAATTGTTCGAGTAAGAGAGTTAGCATGGTGGTATTGGAATCATAAATTTTGCCCGGAGTTAGTTTCTCAGATGGTGCTATAAGTTCGGCACCCGTTGAAACAATCGCTATTTTAATTTTAGGCGTAGGGGGTAGAACGATTCCTACAGACGCAAGTATAGATTTCTCTGGTATTCCGATTACTGAAGTGCCATCAAATAAAGCTTCTCCTACTGCCAAATCACTTCCTACCTTCCGAATATCTAAACCAGGAGTTAAATTAGTAGTGATAATTTCAATTTCTGTTTCGTAATTGTTTTCAGTTTTAATCAATTTTGTATCTTCAACCTGAACTATAACGTCCGCAAAATCAGGAACTGCTGCACCTGTGTTAATTTTATAGCATTCATTTGGTTCAAAATCGGTTGAAATTATATTATCACCGGCCGCTATGGAAGCAACCACTTTCTTTAAACCGGCGCCACCGGCTGATTTTATTGCATAACCATCCTTAATCGAGGCACGAAAAGGCGGAATATTTATAGGACTTGCAATCATAACTTTATTAGTCACTACTGGTTTAATATTCGAAAATATCTTTTGCAATGCATCTTCCACTTTTATCATCGGATACGGTGAATTTCGATCATCATCTTTTCCAGTCCCAGTTTTGTGGGGACAAATATGTGCGTCTACTAGCTGTACTTCTTTATGTGTCTGAACCACATGGTCCAAATCATTAATCATCAATTGAACCGCATGAGGTATCATATAACTAATTGCATCAAAACATTCTTGAACTGCTTTCTTACTGCCCGGGAAATTTATAATAAGCGTTCGGTTACGAATTCCACAAATCGCCCGAGAGAGCACAGCAAATTTAGTTTTTTTTAAACTTTCCAAATACATAAAAGTAGCTAACTGTGGGGCTTCTTTGTTAATGACATTTTTCGTAGCCTCAGGAGTTAAGTCGCGTCCCGCGAAGCCGGTGCCTCCAGTTGTAAAAATTACATGACATTTTTCTGTGTCACTTAAATATTTCAAGTTCCTCTCAATTTCTGATTGATCATCAGATGATATTTTGTAAAAGACTTGGTTCGCATTGAAAGCAGATTTAATGAGCGAGTCGATTAGTGGGCCACTCTCATCTTTGTTTGAGCCAGCAGCACAACGATCACTTACTGAAAGAAACAAATATTAGCGGTATAATAATAATTAAATGGGAAGTTTCAGAACTCAGCGGTTTGCTATTAAAACGTCGAATTGTACTTCATAATAGAAGAGCTAGTCAGTATGTAGATTTTCCGCAGTGTATCATAATTCCAAAATATAATATTCCAGTTTCAACAAACCAATGACGAAAAATTGAAATTCTAATTACGAAATTCTTATATAATTTTTACATATTCAACGGTTGGCCAAGGAATAAACGGTTTTGTTTCTAGATAGCCATACTCACACTTGGCACAGCAACAACTATTGTGTGTAATAATCATTCGGTGGCCACCTACTACTTGTAGCCGTAAAAAGGTTAGAAGTGGTAAGGTCGGCTAAGGTCACAAGCCTAATCCACAACCAATAAACAGTTGAAAGATTAATTTACTCCAGTTGCATTTGCATACACTTCGGTAAATGGTAAAAACAGCATTATTAGTGCCAGCACTATTAGGGGCAGGTTGAGTAGCTTTGGCGAGAAGCACCAAAGATTTGATGGTGCCAGCCAAAATCTACTAGTAGATTTTGGTTGCAGCACTAAATGTGTGATAAAAATTTTTGTTTCCAATTTTCTAATTTTCCTTTACATGAATGTTTTCGTCGTTGTTTACGATGTTCTTTTAGACTTAACGTGAGGCAACAACAAATAACCGATAATTTTTCCGTTTATCGGTTTCCTCGGTTTAATTTTTTATAAAATTACGCTTTTAAAAACATAATATTGAAAATAATTAATTCGTGCATTAAACATGCATCGCTTGCATTTTGAGAATATTTTGAAATACAAATCATTGAACAATTATTTTCTGTGAAAAATAAATTGCTGCATTCCATTTATCGTAGCAAACTACTCGCAAGTACTTCTGAGTACACTAATTTTTACCAGAATAGATTGATTTTCATAGCATGTTTTAAAAGCCGTTCAATATTATTATTTATTCACAAATGCTTATTAGTAGTCAGTCCCGTTAAATGAAACAAAGTAAAATATCGACGCAACAATAAGTTTTCTTTCGGAAAAATTGGTATGAAACTTGGGTTTTTTGTCCGGGCTAAAAATAAGCATTTGTGGAAACTGTTGGTGGAATTAAAGCGTTTCTTTACTAAATCGTGAAGAGAATTAATAAAAATAAAAATCTGAAAACAACTTCGAAAACATCAACGAAAGCAATCTATGTAATTGTAACTTATTATCGATTTTGTCGTAAAAATTTGAAAGGTCGGTTAAAGTCCGAAATCGGTAGATGTCCAAAATTTTTATTTTTTAAATTCGTTAGTCCCTACTATTTCAAATTCCAATTTTGCTAATACCATAAAAAATACTCCGTGGGGTGAAGGGTGGACCATTTCGAGACTATGCGACTCTCATTTCATAGATTTCGAAATAATACAATTTCTTCCAATTTTTATTCGGACATTTACCGAATTCGGACTTTTACCTTAATATATATGAACTTTGTATATATGCAGGCCCAAAAAACGCAAACATGAAAAAAGCTCAAAACAAAAAAAAAATTCGAAAGCATTTGTATGGCTCTTCGTTTTTACGTTTTATGGGCCTGCTTACATACAAACCATATTTTTTACCTTTGGCCTCAATACTAAGTGGTATTGGCTAATACAGCCAATACCACTTAGTATTGAGCTTATTAATTATTTGCGTGTCAAATTTGGAGGAATTTCTCAATAAAGCATAACTCTACCAATTGTTAACTATACAAATTGTATTACATTGATATTTTTAAATTAGAGTATTCTATTTAATTATGTATTTAAATATTTACCAGTCAACACACCGTACAACCAACTCTCCATTTTCACACAATTCAATTTTTGACAGATTGCAAGAAAAGTTCACAATATGTGCATAATACCTAATATAATTATACAACTTGATGTAGCTGATTATACCATTTGAAACGTCAACACAACACAGTCACTGTGGAAAATAGAAATGGAGCAAAGAAAGTAAGATGACAAAATTAATTAAATATTTTTCAACCCTAAACTTAGTTTATATTAATTATAGGCCAAAAAACAAGTACCCAAACGATAATAAAAGTATAAAACATAAATTAGCTGAAGGTTCAAAAATTTCGCAAGTGAAGGTCCCCAACAATGTACCGGCTGCTACTTCTAGCGAAGTTCTCACAATATCCGAGCCTGTTGATCAAAAATACTCGAAACGTAAAATAGTTAGCAATAAAGAGAAATATGAAAAGGAAATGGTGAATGAAGATAATGAACAAATGTTGGCAGCTGATTTTTCCCAGTTACTTGACAATCCCCAATCTGTGGGTGGTTATTTCCAATTTAGCACCGAGAAGCAATGGTTTTCTGATAACGAGAATGAAATGACCAGTAAACTGTTTCAGGAATACTTTAATTTGAATTTGTCATTACTTAACGAATCAATATCAACAATTCCTTTTTATAAACGTTTAAATTTGGATAAGGATTTGTTTAATGAAAGAGAAATTGAGGAAATGAATCGTAAAGCCGAAAAAATGGAGGAGAAGTATCGAAAAAATGTTGAGGCAAGTCGTGACAATATAAGAAAATTTACTGGAGAAGTTGGAAAAATTAATAATAATATTTTACTTAAGATGTCAGATTCTCCCTGTGATATGAAAGATGATGAAGAAATCCAAACTAGGAATTTTGATGTTCCTGTAGAAATTTTACCTGAAAAGCAGAAAGATATAGACGCCAAACCACAGCGAAGTATGCAAAAGCCTATGAAAGTACTAAAAAATAAATCACCAACACCACCTCCTTCAAAAAATTATGAGGGCGAACATGAAGATGATTTAGATGAAATCCTCAAAAATCCCAATAGATTGAATAAAGTAACGGAAGCACTGTCTACAAAGCAAGTCGTTGTTGCTGTAGATACCATTGAAGTGAGTTGTGAGCGACAACATACACTAATCAAAGAGCCTGTAAAGGAGGAAGAAGAAGATATACAAAAATGGTTAGATGATGTACTAAACGATTAAAACAATTTATTTCTTAAAATTTAGCATCTTTAAGCACAGCAATCTATGCACTTTATCAGAACTCAAATTCTTTAAGTTATCTAAAAATTTAATGTTATTTATATTTCTTTTTGAAGTAAATAAAAAGCAAAGCCTTGCTACATCCTTAAACATAAGTTTACTGAACAATTGATACTCGTCATCAACGTCCGTAACTCCAGCTACATTTCCCTCGAAGGTCTGTACGCATTTAAGGTAGTTTTTCAGGAATGATAACCAACTATTATAAAACTGTTGTATTTTCATACAATCGCAGAAAATTTCTGAAAATTTCGAATCATATATTTTATCCCCGAAGAACGAATTCCAAAATCTTAGATAATCCAGCGTATCAACTCTTTCAATAACATGAATTAAATAATTTACGAAGTACAGGCTTAGTTGGGTTCCATCGTTTTTATATTCAGCAATAACGCTAAAATAGTGATCAAGTGAAATATTGGTTTCTAATTTTAGAATAGAGTCCAAACTAATGTAAATTTTATTGATGTCCAATTCACTTCCCAAACAAGTTTCCATAAAAATGTGTTGTAGAACGAATTGCCCATCAAAATATGTGGAATCGCTTATGGCCGGATTGCATTTTAAAAAATTATTCACTGTAAAACTATTTATTATATTTGAGTAAGTCGTTTTAATTGTATTCACATAGTTCTCTTTATTTGAGTACTTCTTGTATTGGGCTCTTATTTCATTCAAATACTCTGAACCGTTTTTGGTAAACAGGATTAATTCAGTAACATAATTTAGTCCACCATTTTTTCCTTTAATATTATTGAGAATACTGATTTTGAATAGATTACCATTTGATTCATAATTCTCGATTTGATGTTTCATGATTAACTCAAAATTCAGTGCATGTTCTTGGGCTAAATCTGCTAACGAATCGTACAAGGTGCCGGAAAAAAGTAATGATGCACATTGATTTTTAGTCAGTTGCAACTTAGTAGGATTTAGATTTTCTAACTTATAAAAGTAGCTAACAAATTTATCAACGGTTTCGACTAGTTGGAGCTCCGTTAGATCTTTAGTAAGATTGATATCTTCCGATATTGATGCAAAATTCATTTGTTATTTATATTTTTATAACGTAAACTGGTTGACAATGACAAGACAACAAAATAATCAAACGAAACTGGTAATTGGTATAAATAGTTCACAATAATTATATACTTTGTAATGGTATAATTTGAAATCTAGTAGTCTAGACTGTCTAGTAGTATCAGCTGATAATTGCTTATTCCCTCCCAACCAAAAAATGCTAAATGTTTTACTATTACTATTCTTTTACCCCATTTACATGCGACCAACCTTTTCCTCAAAATGAAAGAGGTATAACATTGACTTTTTGCACATGAGAGACAAGAAAAGAAATAAATCCAAACAAAATTTTGCAAAAGACTTTTTGAGCCACTACACCGCCAAAACCACTATAAAAATGTCAATATTTTTTAAATTAACAAAAGAAACTTGTTTTATATTTATAAATGTTAAGGCCATAGATAAAAAATGTAAATTTCGCATTGAATTAATAAATTAATAATTTTCCTATAAAAAAATTATAGCATTACTATAAATGTGTATTTCTTTCTCGCAGATTGAATAGTTTTATATAGCGGATGCTTCTTATTTCCCTGCAAAAATTTGCAGAAAACAATTTTCTAAATTGTTTCAAAATGAAAGAGATATAGCATTAACTTTTTGCACATGAGAGACAAGAAAAGAAATATATCCAAGCAAAATTTTGCAGAAGACTTTTTGAGTCACTACATTACTATAAATGTTTATTTCTTTCTCGCATATTGAATAGTTTTATATAGCGAATGCTTCTTATTTACCTGCAAAAATTTGCAGAAAATAATTTTCTACATGTAAATGCTTCATTATATATTACCAACATTTTTCTTCACCAAAATGAAAGAGATACAACATTGACTTTTTGCACACGAGAGACAAGAAAAGAAATATATCCAAACAAAATTTTGCAGAAAACTTTTTGAGCCACTACACTGCCAAAACCACTATAAAAATGAAAATGTTGCCATAAAATATATTCGATCCGGGTATTTTTATGGCAACATTTCTAAAATTAACAAAATATATTATATTATATTTATTTTATATTTACAAATGTGAAGGATTCATAATAAAACAGTCGCCATAGATAAAAATGTAAATTTCGCATTTGAGTTAATTAAAAATAAATTAATAATAATGCTAATAATTATGGCATTACTATATATGATTATTTCTCTCTCGCATATTGAATACTTGTATAGCAGATGCTTCTTATTTACCTGCAAAAATTTGTTGAAGAAAACAATTTTCTACATGTAAATGGGACACACAATTTTAGCCCATTTACATACGACCAACATTTTTCTTCTGCAAAATGAAAGAAACATATTACATTGACTTTTTGCACATGAGAGATAAGAAAAAAAATATATCTATGCAAAATTTCGCAGAAGACTTTTTGAGCTAAAGCCAGTATACAAATGAAAATGTTACCATAAAATATATTCGATCCGAGTAGTTATATGGTAACAATTTTAAAATTAATACAAAAAAAATATTTTATATTTGTAAATGTTAAGGATTCATAATAAAAACAGAATGAATTAATTAAAATTAAATTAATAATAATGCTATAGAAAATATGGCATTACTAAATTATCAGATATTCCGGATTACCGGATGCTTCATTTACCTACAAAAATTTGCAGATTAAACAATTTTCTACATTTAAATGGGCCCTATACGATATTTTGTTTCATTCAATAATCGTTACATAAACTCTACATTTCTGCTGCACAAAAGTGTCACGTTTCTGAAGACTTTAGAATAAGGAACTCTTTGTAAACTGCACGTTTCTGATACGCAATGTTAGGAGGGTTCCATGGAGATAAGCAAGTAAAACTAGAACGAGTCAAACATACAAAATTATGTTTTCTTTTGGTATTGCCATAATTTCATAAGGACAATTTCATAAGCTGAAACCATCTCAACTTCTTTTTAATTTTATTTCTTAAATAACTATGGCGCGGCACAGTGGTTGCTTTGGCGTTTGAATCGAGAGGTATTGGTTTTCGAATCCCGATAGGGGAGGATGCAAACGGGATTTTTCATCATCTGATTATGATCGGTGATGAAAATTAACTCAAACTAACTCCCTGTTGAATTGCAGAACTCATGGGCCGGCCCGCCAGTCAGTGCTTTAGGCTAGCATGAAGCTATGTAATGCACAGATAGTACGTCCTCGATTTGGCTGGCTACTGCGTAAGATAGGACGTTCGAAGCAACCCGCGAAAGACGCCGAGTGTATCGGCTCCAGAAAAGATTGCAAAATTGATTAATCAAAAAAAATACTATGGCGTGTACTTTTCGACCTCGTATTTGATCGTTTCGTATATACGTGCAAAAATATCTTGATGTTAAAACAAATTTTGTTTGATAAAGAAATTTGTTAAATTTGTGTCTATTAAAAGGAAAAATTGTTTAATAATATAATTTAATGCGCAATTTCCAAATGAATTATATAGTATGTATTCTATAATGGCAATATTTTAAAGGCAAAATTAAAGAAAGAAATATAATATAATGGTTCTATTCATCGCAAAATTAATTTTAGATTTTTTAGTAATTTTTTGATAAAAAAATTCATTGTGAAAATAATAAAATAACATTATTCTGTTCATCCCAAAAGTAATATAACAGTGAGACCTCAATTGACATCGCCCTAATTTGCGTCCATAGAAATAGAGTATATAGAATGAATGTAAAGAACTGTCAAGCGTCACAAATTCGGAGGGTAAAAGAGAAAGCATATAAATTAACAGGGCCGTATTTAGAATTTTTTTCGATCGAATGCAGTGAAGTTAGGAAGTTTAAATTAAAAAATTATTTATATTTAATTACATTTTTATTTCTTTAATAAAGTACATTAATTATTCTTATTTAAATATAATATTAATATAATAAAAAATTATAAAATATAAAAAATATAAAAAATAATAATTATAAAACCACTACGCTTATTTATTTCACATTCCTTTGAAATGTAATAAAGAAATAAACTTGTTTCTTTTCGTTAATTTATATGACCTTTGGTTACAAAAATAATTCAATCGGATGTCATAATATTTTTCTATGATAGATTGAGCTAACAAATTAACGTGTTCTTGAGAATGACTATATTGATCTTCATCATTGAAAATATTTACACTTATTAGGTTGTGAAGAACGTTATAACTTATTTTTTTTAAACAATTTAGAACTAGATTTTAGTTGCGTTATGTTTTTGTAGTCCGCAATAGCCAATTCCCGTTTTAATACAGCTTCTGAATATTTACAAATTTTTAATACTGACGACGAAGGAGTTAACAGTCCACCCTTATTTTTTAAATTGATTAGCGAGGTATAAGAGTTACATTGTTGTATTAATGTGCAACAGTCCTCACAATTCAATTTTCTAAATTAATATCGGACTATAAATCCTCCTATGTATTCAATAACATTAATTGAAAATTCACTTAGTATAATTGGGTATCCAAGAAAATCTTCATCATACATATTCGATTCGTCTACTTTTGAAATTTCTTGGTCAATAGAAATATCATCTGATGAGGCTTCAACCATTGCTTTTGCAATTCTCCATATTTTGGTAAACTAAAAACAAATGTTTACATTATAATTTCTGTAAAAAATTGTATTTACAGTACATATTCCAAAATAAAAATAAATTATGAAAAGCAAAGCACTTAGCACATGAAATAAAATAAGAAAAATGCGGCACTGGTAAAAACATATGTTTATTAAAAGCATCAACCCACGCCAATAACCAAAATTGTTTTCTTATTTTTATCTGATTTATAACTTAAATTAAGGATAATTTTACCACAAATCACTTTCTTTTCAACATAATTTACATTTTATTTTTTTATAAACACTTACTGATTTTACGAAATTTCATCTTGTAATTTTTGAGGCGTAATTAGCAGTTTTTCACGAGACACTTCATTTTATTAAATGTTTGTAATTTTTATTACTAAAATGATACACTACACACAATCCACTAACTATTTTAATAATATTTTAATTATTTTAATTAATATTTTCACGATTTTTTAAGAGCACAAAATTAAACGCGTAATTTAAAACAAAAACTGGTTTGAGGGGGTTGAATCTTTGACATATGAGACCGCCATATGCATTTTTTATATAACCATCCTGCTCTGGCTTGTGACACATGAAACAGCAAATCTTATATGGGAAAAATCATTACATTCATTCTATAGTATATAATTCTATGTTTGCGTCACTCAAATTTGTGTCGCCCCAATTTGCGTTTTTCGATTTGCCTCCTTAAAGGATACCAAAAATTCAACTTATGTCGCTTTTTCGATTTGCACCGATTTGTTTTGCCTCGCTTATTCGATTTGCATCTCAAAAATTTTGACATTCGAATCCGTTGCTAAATTTATGACAAAAACAAATTGTGGATTGAGCGAAACATTGCTGAAATTATGTATTACCCTTAAAAATAGTAGAAACTTACCCTTTAGTCGAATTATTATTTATTCAAAAGTCACTATTTTATTTAAAATTTGTTAGAACTCAATAGGTGTGATCATAAGTGAGTTAAAAAACTGAATAAATTGTATAATGTGGGATTAAAGGAGAAAATGTCAGGTGAATTGCCAGCTGACTAGTTCAGAGAGACTTAAACGACTAATGGCTGGACTATAGATAGAATAAAAAGAATAAAAAAAATAACGTTAGAAACGAAGACAAAAAATTATTATTCCAATTTGACGTTACGGCCATAGATGACTTGAAATATTAAGTTCATTCATATATTTTTGTGATATGTTTCCTACAATTATGAATGAAACTACAAAATTTTTCAGTATAAACGTATTTATATCAACAAATATATGTTTTTAAAATTATAAAAATTATTTATATGCGGTTTAAATCACCGCAATTCGATTAATTATTTTTTTAGGTTAGGTTTAGAAAAATACAATTATACAGTGTATTGAAAATTATTTTTGATATTATATTCATATTAGTATATATATACATGAATATTTCATAAATAGAAAAGATAAAACACACGAATAATATAAAATCCCCTTATATAAAAAAATAAACATGCATATTATATTCAACGCACTAAAATTTATTTGGGTTTTGTTGTTGTAGTTGTTAAGTTTTTTATTCTTGGACGAAAATTATCGCTCGGTTATTCTTTTTAAGTGACAGCAAAAATGAAAAAAAATTGAACGCAATTTCTGTTATTCTTTTTATATTCATTATTCTCGGTATAGTCGATTGCATGTAAATCCTCTCTTTCGCTCTCTTACGTTATTTTTTTTATTCTTTTTATTCCATCTATAGTCCAGCCATAAAGTGGTCGGCGATTGAACGTCGTAAAGGAAAGACGTGATTTTTGTCTCTCCTTTAAATAAATAAATAAATAGTTTAAATATGTGTTAATAATTGATTAATTATAATATTAATCATAATATTATTTATTAATATATGTCTTATGAAATAAATAAATAATAATATTAATAATAATTTGTGTGTAAAGAAGTAATAAGTAAAGTGAAAAGTTATACGTATTGTGTTAATATATTAATTTGTGTGCGGTGCGCTTGCAATGGTGTAGGATATGTATATAAAAATTTCGTTTATATGTTTTTCGACACCGTTGTTTGAATGCATCGTACGCATTGTATGTTAATATTCAATTTGTAGGACTTTTTGATTACAAAGGATGCTTAAGATAAGTGTTATTTTTATTACTTTATTTTACATTATACATTATATTTTATTACATAATAATCAATGAATCGTATGGATGAGTTATTTGTGTTGTTGTGGTATGAAACAGTTTGTGACGACAGTTGCCAGCATTCATTCTATGTAATCTGTTTCTATGAAAAATACTGTCGTGGTCTCTAATTTTTATAATTTTGTTTTTTCTCTCGCATACGTATTGTTTATAGTTTTTTATGTACACAGTGATTTTGTTGAATTTCGTTATATGAGTAGATGGTATTTTCTTGGAAAAGTTAAACAAATCACGACCAAAAAGCTAATTTAAAATTTGGATATCAAGTCTTTATTGCATGTTGTACTGAAATCCTTATTTCTTTTAATTTTTTTATTTAAGGATATACATATAAGTGAAAATATGGTATATGGGATGCGCAAAATATAAACAAAATGATCGTATAATATTCTCTGCTCTCTCACGGTTGTATTTATATTTTTGTAGTGGATTACACTAAGACTTCGTATTACGTTGTCTAAATGGGCGAATTTCTTTGGATTTGCACTAAATGTTCTTGAATGTGGATGATTCAATTTGTGAATTGGGAAAGTCGTTTAGAGTTTAATTGTCCATAATTTGTTGATTTGTTATATGTATAATAATTTAGACTTTTGTTAACTTTGTGCGATTTTTTGCCGTCGTTGTGGAGAGGCGGCTGACGTTGACCTCTCCTTGTCCTTTTGGCGATTGGGAGTGGGTTATACTTTTTCTCTGTGGTGCGAAAACTGGATTAGATTTTGACGAGTGGTGTATGTGTGTGATTGGTTTACACAGGATGTGCGGCGAGGATGTGCTGCAGCTGTATTGCAGTGAATCTTTTTTGATTTTTGGAGTTATTTGAATGGGTTTCGTTCATGGTGAGTAATGGCTCGGTGTCTGCGGTTTGTGGTGGTTGTTACCTGTATTTATAAGGTATTTTGACTGTTTTGAGCTGTTTTGTTTAGGACTTGAGGTAGTTCTCATTTGTTAGTGTATGAGGGCGGATTTGCAGTTTTGTATTGAATCATTGCCTGAATGTTGGATTTGTATGTCCAAATTGGTTTCTTTGCTGAATGGTTCGGGTGTTTTTGTTGGAGTTTGCCGTCGATTTGGCGGGGGCTGAATCATTTTGGGAGTTTTGGTATGATCGGTCGTACGCAGAAGTTTTTGGGCTGTAGGGTTGTCATGGTTCGTTTGTGATCTGTCATGGATTCGTCACGGCTTTGAATGGTGGTGTTGGCAGGAGGTCGCTTGGTGGATGGTAGTGGTTTTATGGTGGGAAGATTCATGCCGTCTGTTGGGATCGTTTCGAGGTAATTTTAGCTCCTGGACGGATATTGCATAATTCTCTTGGTACATTTTACTACGATTGTTTGTAGAGGTGGTTTCTTCCACGCTTTGATTTCGGAGATTTTCGGAGAGAGCTATTTTGGTGATGTTCCTTCATCCTATTATTCAGCGTTTGTGTAATAAATTGTTATATTTTTATTTTGGTTTGATTAGCGATAGAATTTTTCGTTTCCGTATTTCTTCTGTGCATTGAGAATATAGTGTAGGTAATTTATGATTAGCTGTTTTCTATATTGTATTTCCTTCATAATCCATCATTTTTGCAAGATTAATTGCAACTATGTTGGAGTTGGTAACGAATCCTATTATTTACCGCAAAATTGCCTTTTTGTGACACTCAATGGGTTACTAGTATTTTCTCACAGCTTATTAGCGATATTTTTGCTTTATAAAAAGAAATATTATTTGCATTGGATTTGGGATTTTAACAATCTTAACATAAAGAATTGTTTATCGGCAACTTCGTTGTATCTATGTAACTGAAAAGCTAGAAATATTTGATATAATTAATATAATTATTCAAAAGAAAGAGAAGGTTTGTATACTTCAACACACCAACGACTGGATGTTTGTCATAAAATGCAACGTTGCCAATCTTGACTGTTTTAGTACAAGAATTATAATTATTAATTCCCAATTTCAAATCAACCCTAAATATTAATCTACATGTACAGTGCCGAGCTATTATATTAAAATTATTCGGTTCTCAGGAAATCTCATTCAAATATATTTAATATACGAGTACATATTATCCCTCTTTTAAGATACTGGTACGATTTATATTTAATTATAAAAATTATAAAATAAACTTATTTATCATTCATTTTAGAATAATTTTTTCAAATTTTATCTAGTTGCCTTTACTTAAATATTACCTTCCAGCAGGAAAGCCATTGACGACACACTAATTACTAATTTACGTTTGTTACCAGTCTGAGATGAATCGTTTATGACAAGTCTAATACGAGGTGACAAGTCGTGGACGAGTCGCATGTGTCGTGCCTGAGATTAATTGTACGTGATATATCCCCAGCAAACGTAGAAGAAGTTCCAGAACTAGTGCAAAAGTAGTGATAAAAGTATTTGTTTCCTTGTGAAAAAGGATGGGCGTCGGGAAAAATTCATCAGTTTTATAAAAAAATTTTAGTAAACATACGAAATTTTTGCGAATTCTAAATTATTTAGGATATTTTAATGGATGGATATTTTAAGGGATATTTGAATGCAATCCGGTAGTTAATCTAGTTAATCTGTTTTTTTTTTTTTTTGCTATTTCGCTATTTCGTGTTCGCCCAATTCAACGGTTAAATACTAATGAATTTTAGAGTTATTTTGAATATAGTTTAAATAACTTTGGTTTCAGGAAATTCTACTGTAAGGTGCGGAGTTGCAGAATGATTAAATTAATAAATGTTTCAATTATTTAGGAAGCCGGAAAATATGAATTTAGAATTAAATTTCAGGAAATTTACAGATGCTTGTGAATTAATGCTTCATTGTAATTGCTGATTGTGTAGTTTAGAATTGTGTTGTCATTTTATTACTAACGACTTTACATAGGTGTCTGTAACGGGTCGAGTCAACCAATTTTGGTTAGGAAGCCGAAAAGTATTAATAGAATTAAATTTCAGGAAAATTCCAGATGCATGTGAAATAATAATATTTTTTCTTAGGTTGCCGTTTTAAAGAAGCAATTGTTGAAGACCAATACTATCGTTATCCATTAACCTATTAAGCCTTTATCCTACATCTAGTAGATTAGAATTGTGTTGTCTTTGTGTTACTAACTATCGGCTATACCTAGGTGTCTGTAACCGGGCCGATTCTGTCCCACTTAACTAACCTATCCAATCCTTCGGTTTTGTTATGTGTAAAAAAGGGTGTACGGTGGACCCGGCGTCATCCGGGAACTCAAGCCTAAGAACTTGGTCGTACATTCAAAATCAATCAATCAATCAATCAATCTATAGTCCAGCCATAAAGTGGGAACTATAGATGGCATAAATAAGAATAAAAAAAATAACGTACGAGAGCGAAAGAGAGGATTTACATGCAATCGACTATACCGAGAATAATGAATATAAAAAGAATAACAGAAATTGCGTTTCATTTTTTTTCATTTTTGCTGTCACTTATACCAAATTCGTTTACTTTTACAACAACTATTTGACCGGATTTTATGTAAACGAATATGAAAGAAAATTGATCGACTTTTGTAGTAATATTTGTGAAAAGAAAGACAAAAAATTGTTTATTATAAATGGCGGGTTTATCATTTCACCTTGTTAGCATCGGTATAATAAAAAATTATATAGCAAAGAATTAAAATGTTCAATATAGTGTCTCCCATTTCTCAATTTAATTAATTTATTTATCAATAATTTTCAATTAAAAGCATAAGGAATTATATAATTTCGCACATAAACACAACATTTTAGTATACAAGATATTTCGAAAATACGTCGCACAAACAAAATTACAAATTATCCTTAAAATTTTAATAAATCTATTAAAAGCAAAAACACACAAGATATTTTGAAAATACGTCGCACAAAATTACAAATTATCCTTACAATTTTAATAAATTTATTAAAATTAATTTAAAATTTATTAATTTAAAACTGAATTGTACAAATGGCGCGGGGTCTTTGTTTTGATGTTATGTTTGACGTTTACTTTTGTATATATGTATGCGTAAAAATCTGACAAAATATCTGATAATTGATCTAGGCAATTTGTTAGATCAAGTTTTTTGTGTGAAAAAAATTTGTAATGTCAAAAATGTTGATCTGACAGCTGAATCCGATCAAATCTTTTTGATCTGACAGTTCGAACGAATTTAGTATTAAAAAGAATAACCGAGCGAAAATTTTCGTCCAAGAATAAAAAACTTAATAACTACAACAACAAAACCCAAATAAATTTTAGTGCGTTGAATATAATACGCATGTTTATTTTTTTATATAAGGGGATTTTATATTATTCGTGTGTTTTATCTTTTCTATTTATAAAATATTCATGTATATATATACTAATATGAATATAATATCAAAAATAATTTTCAATACACTGTATAATTGTATTTTTCTAAACCTAACCTAAAAAAATAATTATCGAATTGTGGTGATTTAAACCGCATATAAATAATTTTTATAATTTAAAAAAATATATTTTTTGATACAAATACGTTTATACTCAAAAATATCGTAGTTTCATTCATAATTGTAGGAAATATATCACAAGAATATATGAATGAACTTAATATTTCAAGTCATCTATGGCCGTAACGTCAAATTGGAATAATAAACTTTTGTCTTCGTTTTTTACGTAATTTTTTTTATTCTATCTATAGTTCAGCCTTAACTATTGATAGTCGTATAATTTATAAAGCAAAGTATTAAGAAAATTGGAACTCTAAATGAAAACTACCTTAAAATTGAAAGCTAATTTATCAATATTAAAGATAAATAAACAAAGTTCACGCTCAAGAGAATGAAAAATTATATTTTCGCCTTATTTATAAGATATAAATAAATAAATTCCAGAAAAAAAATAGTTCCACATCATTAGTAAGGGACTTTTGATAATGTAAGATTATAGGCTTGCATACATACAGTGCTGGCTTTCGGAAGCGAGAGCTAGACCATGACTTCTAACGATTGTGGATTGTTTTCTACCTTCGAAAGGAAGGTCATTCGTTCAATCTTTGGTTCAATTAAAGTTGTGAACAACGAATATCGGATTCGTATGAACTACGAAATAAAGCAACTTCTCGGAGATAGTGATATCATCGGATTCACCAAATCCAATAGAGTTAAATGGCTTGGCCACGTTGCAAGGTCTCCACAACAATGGGTGATTAATAAAGTGTTCCGTCAACAACCAGCAAGTGTGTGTCGTAGATGAAGACTGCGCTGGTGTGACAACGTCGAACAAGACCTACGCATATTAGGATGTCAAAACTGGAGGACGAGAACAATGGCTCACGAGCAGTGGAGTAAATGACAGGTGAAATAAAATAGTTTCGATTGCAATTTGTTTTTGTAAAATTTTTATTTTGTATTTAGATAAAATTTAACTCAAATAAATTTTATTTCTGCTTTTTTAATAAACAATAATATTCCGAAGACTAATTATATATTTTGATGTGTAAATAATGGAAAAAATATTAAGAAGAAAAAATTTTATAAACTAGACAGTGAATTAACTGAGGGAATATGAATGATAATAAAATTACTTTTAGTTTTATTTACTAAGAATGAGATTAAACTATTTAGGGAATTAACACAACACTTTATTTATTTAAATGGTATTGTGAAATTTAATAAATTCACAAATTATGTATTTACATATTATTTTGTGTTCTTAAATGACGTCAAAAACACAAACCAAAACAAAACATACGCACCACTACTATGACGTTCCGGTAAATTACCACTGGAAACAAGATAATTGTATCATATCGTTTTAGAATCGCAGTAAAATATCGAAAATTATGTCTTCGATGAACATTAAAAATCTGAACATGTTGTAACTATCACATTTTTCGTTTCGATACGTTTTCGATAGAATAACGGTATTTTAGTCATATTTTTACAAAAAAATATTTTTAATTCTAAAATATGTACCGTTATTCTATCGAAAACGCATCGAAACGAAAAATGTGATAGTTACAACATGGTTTGTATTATTGTAAACGGATCGATTTGCTTAGAGGGAAAGAAATGTCATGGCGTCAATAATGAAGTTTCTGTTAATTTAAAAATTAGTGTTATAATCAAGAGATGGCGCTTCTTCTAAAATACCATTTATAACTGTCAATATAATTCGACCATTAATTTCAACCTATCATAATTGTTTTTCATGTAAGTAATTGCATTCAAACAATGGCGTTCTTTAAAAAATTCATAAAAATTGATAATAATTTTTACTAAAATAGAGTAACCAAGTATTGGAATTTCTAATAGTTTATTTCTAAAACATCTTTTCGTTATAAATAAAGTTATAGTTCACAAATTCGCAATTAATATTCTGTCCTAGCAGAAAGTTTTTTTTTGTATGTTTGGTGAATGAATAATATGAAAAAAGCAAGAAAATTAATTAATTTTTTTTTAATTGTGAATTTTGGGAAATATATTACGCTAAATTAAAATATGATTCATTATTTTGTTTATATGCATAATTATTAACATTTTTCGCTGTAATTTATTATTTTATAACAAATGCGTTCCTTCTAAATACAACATAAGTGGTTTATTTTTGTTTTTGTTATTTTCCTTGTAGAATGAATTATGTACACAATAATAGTGAAAAAATAAAATAAACGAATAAATAGTACAGTGTAAGTATAAATAATAGTAATTTGGATTACATTAAACTATGTGACATAGTGTGTATTAACTGATATGTAATAACTAAAATTCACTTAAATTGTGCCGTATCTACGCAAAAACCTAAATCCCCTAAAGAAAAAGTGAAAAATTTCTGGGAAAGAAAATTTATTGAATTAATTTTTCCAAGGTCACATCCGTTTTTGTGTTGGGAAATATGATGTAGGTATACGATGGAAAATTATGTATATAACGTGTAGGCTATATAGGTCATAGTCGAACACAAATCACTACATAAAATAAATGGTGTGGTGGTTTATTTCTTATGTATAAAGAGAACTTATTTTGTCTTGTTTTGTATTTTTGGACTTTCAAGTAAATGGTGGATTCTAATGCGAGTCCAATTACATTTCAGTTGTTTACTGATAAAGTTGAATCGTCTTTGTTAAATCAATTTGCAATATGGATGTTCTAGGCCTTATGTCTCAATCTCAAATAAAAGTAGTTCGCCTCATTACTACATATTGATTTAATTTCTTTTTACAGATAAAATATTATACCTAAGGTGAAAGGTCAAAATATTATTGAAACGATTTAAAGAGGAAATGAATTAAATCCCGCGTCACTACCCCGCGTCAATTGCCTTTAGGCACGAACAAGAATACAAAACACATAAGTAACACTTATTAAAATTTATATCTTTTTCACTGTTGATAAACCCACACATGACACAGAAATACACAATTTAATGTTTTTTCTTCTTGCTATAGAAAAGATAGAACATCTTTTAAATATATAAGTCTATAATAAAGTTTAAAACGTGTTTGATGGTTGTTTTATATTATTTTGATTTGCCTCATTGTACACAAGAAATGTTAGGTATATTGGCAGACTTGAAAATGGATATATAACACCGACTTCAAGCAACGTATTGTCGAGAATCCCCATCCATTGTTGTTGTAGTTACGTTGTAAGAGTTAGTCACCATTTCCTATGAGCTTATTAGTTCACCTTTGCTGTGTTACTTATTTAAATGTGTAGATCGAGTAAATTTTGAAATATGAAAATTAGATCAATCTGAGGTAAAATAAAAAACCAGATTCCGGATTAGTTAGATCAAATAATATTCCATTACTTAGTTAAAATATGTTTCTATCTTACCATAATTTTCTTCCGTATTCATCACTTAAATCGGTAATTAAGTTGTTTGAATTGCTTGAAGTCAACTAAACCAAAATCAATCTGAAAAATCGGTATATTTTCGCAAATTAAAAAATTGATCTAATCAGTCTAAAAACAAATAAAGGACAACAAAATTGGTGTCAGATCGATTAGAGTAGAAATGTGTATGTATGGGCCAAATCGATAGTGCCAATTATAACTTTTTGCAGTTACAACATATTCAAATTTCGTGTTCGGCCGATTGTAGTATAATTTTCAAAAAATTATACTACGCCTAAATTGATATCACAAAATAGAAACATTTCATAAGCAGATTTTTAGCAGGTGCGAGTCATGAAATTCTCCCGAAAAACCTTACTAATCTAAAAACACAATAAGCGACTGTTTAACGTCAAAATAGATTTCAACCACTTATTTAATTGAAAAAATTAAAATAAAAACCATTTTGGATAAATATGTAATGCCAGCCCAATCTTTCGAAAATGTTCTAATCGGTTAGGCATTCTATTCAAAGAATTGAAATTGCACATAATGAATACAATATATTATGTAGTTTTATTTGAGTTAAAAAATAATTTTCAATCCATTTAAATTTTCCAGTCGTGGTATCTAGTGAGGGTTCTGCAAATTAATATGGTAATTTAAATCTGTAGAGATGCAGGGAAATATCAGATGTTACCAACTTGGAGAAATATCGGCCTATTAAGTATAAAAAGAGTGTTGATGCAAGAGGGTTGATGCATGGTATTAAACAAAGCAGTAACCAGGACCCTAACGCCGAGAAGTTCATCATTTGAAATAATGTTACACAACAGTTCCACGATTTGTTCATCCTTTTACATAAGCCTTTTTCAGTTTTTTGCTATGGTAACCTAGAACAACAAATGAGGTAATAATAGATTCTTGAATAGGAAGAGTACGCTATTATCGTCATGCACATGTATGGATTATTTATCAGTATTTAATGATTTTGTTCCCTTGAGGAATATACAATTTTCTAATTCGTTTTGTCTTTTTTTCACTTAAGAGAAAGGTCTCCCAGTCTAAGCAACAAGAGCAATAAGAGTAACTATTTAATCAGAAATGTTATGTTCGGCATTGCAATTTTGCATCGCGGGCCATTTGAGGAACCAACTGGGGAAACTTTGTGGATTTCAACTTATAAGCGCAGAAACGTAACAATACGCCATGTCGGAGCCAAAAGTCTGGGTAGTGGGTTTTGGATTGGACTTCATCTTTCGTATGGGTACTTCCTTCGGTCAAAAAAATCGCACAAAAATGTGTGTTTGGGTTTTTTAAGGTTAACAATCTTGGCTTTTAAAATTAACATATAACATACACTTCAGTATTTTGCAAACAAGCTTATCTATCATCGAAAATAGTTAGGAAAAAATTCTTATCTTCGATTATAAAGTTATTCGATAGAATTATTACAAAATTAATATATGATAAGCAACCATTACGATTATTATTTAAATAGCGATTTTCTGAAAAAACCTAACTTAGATAATTTTAGTTAGGTAGACGTGTATTTCCTCATTTTTTCTAGATGCAAACACATTGATGGCTTTATCGTATACTTGGTTCGAGTTAATGATTATTGTTGTTTCTGACTAAAACATTAAAAAGTTGTCGTAAAATTATAACAAATCTGTTATTTTTATATAACTAACAGATTTGTTATAATAATTGTACGGGCCATTTTGACTGGTCTTTTTACAAAATATTGCACAATTTATAATTTTTCGATTTTTTTACATCCTTGTGTAATTATGGCAAATCTTCCAGAAATAAATGCACAGATATTTTTATTATGATTACCTCATGCATAACAAATTTACTAAAACCAACTTCGCTTATGTATCATCTGTTACCGTGTTACTTTTAAGATAGTGAAATGTAAACCAAATTTATCTGCTTTAAGCTATTAATGTGGTATTATATTTGTTTTTGTCTGTTTTGGTATTATAGGTGAAACATGGAGGATAAACGTGTTGCAGATTATTTTGTAGTGGCGGGCATGCCAGCAACTCCAAAAAAATTTCAGGAAAACATTTTCAATGATTCCGGCCACTTGAAAACAGCCGATGGTAAATTACCCATAACGGATATTGGTGTATTTTTCCCAGGTCTCGGCGAGAAAGCACCAGATGGTTTCGAAGTGTTAAAATATACAACATCGGGGTTGGAGGCAAATTTAAATTTTGGTTCATTTAAGACGACATCATGTTTTATATATTTTCGCCGAAGTAAAGACAAACCTCCATTGGTCGATATTGGGGTTATGTTTTATGGTGCGGAACGTATAATGCTCGATGCGGAAATTGTACTAAAAACTCCAGAAGATCGTGAAGCAAATGTTAATAATTCATCATCACAAACATTTTTAACATTTCGACGGGCAAAACCGGATATGCCTTGTAATGAATTGGTGGTAACCGACTTATGCGTAATTATACCAGACAAAGGCGAGAAACCACCACATGCATTTTGTCAAATACGTAAAACATTGAATAAAGGTATGATGGGTACCGATGTGTATTTATGTTATAAAAAATCAATGAACCGTCCCGATTTGATAAGCTATCAACCGGAAGTATTACATAGATATCCCGCCTCAGATCACTCAGATTTTGCCATTAGTTTATGTCCAAGTGTGCCATTATTTTGTTTACCCATGGGTAGTACACTGGAAATATGGCCTCACGTTTTAGAAAAAGAAACGAGTACGGTTCAAAAACGTGCACCTGTGCCGCCAGTGTTTAGTACATTTATATTAAATGTTAATGACGGGTCATATAAGGTTTATGGGTCCGCTTTGACATTTTACGAAGAATTTGAGTAAGGACACTATTTACTCGTCATAAAAAAAATTAAATAATCATTTGTTTTGTTTAATTTTAGTGAACAAGATTTAAACGATGAGCAAAGAGAAATTTTTGATTGGAATGACGATAAAAGTAAGACGAATTCACTTCATGTCAATAAATCAATTTGCTTATTGTCAAAATATCCATTTGGCGATACGTTTGAAAAATGGTTGCAGTTTCTTCATGTAAGTTGTTTAACTAGATGTTATCTTTCTCGAAGATTTATTTTTTTAAAATATAATTTTAGCATATGGCATCTTGCGGAGAGCCAATTCCAGTTCCTATTGAAAGATACATAATTCAACTATTCGACGAAGTGCCATTCCCTTCACCTAGTATTTTATTGCAATTATCAACAATCAGTAATGATAGAATATTATTAACGCAACCAGATGATTCACCATTCCCAAAGAGTGGTGCCGGGTTTAGGCAGTTGCTTTCAAATTTAGGTCCCGATAATTGTTTATATGTCCTATTACTAGCACTCACCGAACAAAAAATATTAATTCATTCATTACGTCCAGCAACATTGACTGCAGTAGCGGAAGCAGTTATTACGTTATTATTCCCATTTAAATGGCAGTGTCCATACATTCCGTTATGTCCATTAGGATTAGCCGAAGTTCTACATGCTCCTCTACCTTATTTAATAGGAGTTGATTCTCGATTTTTTGATTTGTATGATCCCCCAAATGATGTTACATGTGTCGATTTGGATACAAATAGCATCAGTGTTTGTGAATCGCAACGACACATAACTGCAAAATTATTGCCGAAGCGTGCAACGAGAATATTGAAACAAACACTGAAAACGTTGGCTGACGTAAGTCAAACCAACGGGTTAGAGTCGACTAATAGTTTGGATCGAGATTTCAAAAGAAAGAAACGGGAGAAGAATTTGGAACAAAGAATACAGGAAGCATTTTTGAGATTTATGGCATCCATTTTGCGCGGCTATAAGGAATATTTGGTACCCATATCTAAGGCACCTACAATAGGTGCAACAGACCCGAATGCGCTTTTCCAACTGAACGCCTTTTTGAGATCTCGAGATAAGTCACATCATAAATTTTTTTCTCTCTTAATGAAGACGCAAATGTTCATCAGATTTATCGAAGAGAGGTCATTTGTATCGGATGGCGATCAAGGTTTGGCATTTTTTGACGAGTGTGCAGAACGTGTGAGTGCCTATGATGATAATCCCGCGGAATTATCATTCGTCGAATGGGATAATGGTCATAATAGTGAAAGGACTAAGTTTATATTGCCACCAGAATGCCAGCCAAACGATAATCAGGCTGGGCAGACATTTGTTTATAAGCGGTTCGAATTAAATCCGTTATTATTAAAACAATCAAAACGTACCGTTGTTTCGTTATTCCAAGCGCAACACAATCATCAAACTACACCTGGATCACCAATGGCTCGTCGAACGAAGCATGAGATAAAAGTGTCGCAAAAAGTTGCACGACAGTGTCAAATGAATCCGGAATTATGGGCAAAACATTTACTAGCCACTTGCTATTCAATCTATTTTATTATTCTCCCATCCATAGTCAACGAAAATGTTGGAAATGAAAGTATAATTATACGGCGAGCATACGATTATCTGGCGCAGGCTAGTAAAATTAAAATTCAATGTGACGAAGTTTGTTATCGCGTCATGATGCAATTGTGTGGAATCCACAGTTTACCCGTATTAGCAGTTCGTCTTCATTACCTCATGAAGCGTACGGGTATTCAACCGAATGCCTTGACTTACGGATTCTACAATCGATGCGTTCTCGAATCCCAATGGCCATCTGAATCTATCACAGGTCAAATCCGATGGAATCGTCTACGTAACGTAGTTTTAGGAGCGGCTAAATTTCGACGCGGTGGGCGAAAATTTTCACAAAAGAAATTGTCCATCTCGAGCGAACATAATTTGAGTACATTAGAAACAGTGGATGGTACGTCTCGATCTAGTCTTGATTCAAGTCATTCGCAGCATGATCCGAATCCAACGCCAATCATAGATTTTTCAGCTTTTGATAAATTACGCGGCCGATTAGGAAGTATTGTACGGCAGACAACCCCACAAGAGTCGACAAATGTTGTTTCAAGTGCAGGTTTACTTATATCGGGTGACGTTAGTTCAAGCAAATCAGCTCAAATGTCTTCGCATTATAAGCCACCACCGGCTAGCCCGTGTGACTTAAGCCCACGGTCTTTGGCAAAATCAGATAGTTTTGCTGGAGATGCAAAAATATTCGATAAACTACACAGGCAACAGTCTGGCGATACTAAACTGAAAGCTCAACGTTCACTCGAATTTAAAGAGATTGAAAATGGTTTTGGTGAACCAAATAGTTCCCAAGAAGACATCGACGAAGGTGCAGATGGTGATAAAGAAAAGACTAGTCCTACTAAGTACGATTATTTTTTGTAGATTGATCGCTTCGATTAAGTTTGGTAAAAATTCTCCTTGTATAATTTTAGAATATCACCCCGAACTCCAGTCACCCAAAATGATCCGTTGGGGGCTTTAAATAATGAAGTTGATGAAGTAATGGTCGTATCCGAGGTCCCAGAAAATAAAGGATCAACAAATTCATATGTCAATAGTACAGTGTTTAGCGATCAACCTATTTTATTTAAAGGACATCGCAGCGCCACATTTGACGAAGGCTTCCAAACGAATAAAAGCATGCATCGCTCGGAAACGATGCCAAATGCTTCCTCTGTAACATCAAGTTTAGCTAGTTTGGGATCCTCTTTAAAATTCAGTTTTGGGTAAGTTCATTGCTAGTGGAAACAGTATTGTAACCGACCTTTAACCACAGTCATTTGACCATCACTCACAGTACTAAAATCAAAGTTTCTAAACACTATTATTGCAAGATTTACGTTTATTTTGCTTATTTATTTATTTTTAATTACCTACCTAATATAATTAAGTATTTTTTGCATTATTAATATTTGGTTCATCAATGTTTCTGTTCAATTTTTAATTATATTAATTAGACGATATTCACCCGTTAGATTATCTTTGAAAAAAGAAAATTTGAAAATTCCTGCTAATATCATGGAAAATATTTCGAATTACAGGTAAAATTATATTTTGTTTATTTTCTATTATTTTTTATTTAAAATAGCAAAACACAATGCACTTTCTATGACACTGTTTTAATGCTATATTTTTCAAGTCGTAGCTATAAAAACGATAATAATAAAGAAAGCTTGTGTTCCATTGTTAATTCTTGTTAAATTTATTAATTATTGTGTACTATTTCAATTTTTTATTTTAGTCCGAGCCTTTCGGGACGAAAATCGAATGAAATTATCCAAGGTGGTTTAAGTAGTATAAAAAATGCTGCAACATCGGTAGCCAAAAAATTAGATGAAATCAAAGAAGCAATATCAGCAAATTCAACACCAGTTAAAACAAATAGTGTAAATGATAAAGACTATAGTAATAACGATGATGATTATTATCACACGAACAATGATTTAGACTCAAATTCTAGACGTACAAGTGAATTAGATATATGGGGAAAATTAAGTGAATCACGTAAATCCAGTTACAATAATTTAGTGCCTCTCGGTGAAAATAATCAAACGTTTGTATATCCCGTCCTTCCCGATTGTATTTATAATAATAATACGAATAATTTAAATGAAAATTGTAATAATTTAAACGATAATACCGAATGCGATGTAAATATTCAATTGACATCATGTTCACAATGTCACAACTGTTCGGTACTCATGTACGATGAAGATATAATGGCTGGATGGTCGGCTGAAGATTCAAATTTAAATACAACATGTCATGCGTGTGGCAAATTGACTGTGCCATTTTTAAGTATTCAAATAAATGTTGACGAAAAATTAAAAGAATTTAAACAGAGCGACAGTATTAGTGTGCCGTACTTAAATCCATTGGTGTTGCGTAAGGAGCTTGAGAATATATTGCATCAAGAGGGCGATCGTGCTTTGATGGTTAATTCGTTTGTTGACGAGCATCCTATTATTTATTGGAATTTACTTTGGATTACCAATCGAATTAATGTAAATACACATTTACCACATTTGTGTTTGCCGAAACCGGTAAGTAACAATTGTGATTTTACGTAATTTTTTAGAATTAATTTCAGCAGGTAACTACCTGTTTTAAAAAAAATATATTTCGGAGATTAACTTGTAATAGACACTTGATGCTGCTAAAAAATGTATAAACCCGCCCTAAATATTAAAAAACATTTGAAATTTAAGGCGGACTCTTAATTATTCGAATGTTTCCTAAATCAATAAAATGTATTAGGTAAATGTCAGCATTTTCTTTGGGAACACCTTTAGTCGGACGCTTACCCAAATAAAGTTTACTCTATAAAAATCAGTACTACATACATATCACTTTCAATTTATCAGCAGTAACTTCCACCTGTAGATTTTTAATTATGCTTTAGTGAATGGTAAAAAAATTATTTCCTAATAAGTTGATAAATCGATATTAGGTTTCTCGCGTTAACGATCCCGGTATATCTTATTGATTGATTCTTACATTGCAGAACGCGATTTTATTCTATAGAAACAAGGTGTTGTAGGTTAGGTTTTATTTCGATTTTCTGAACCTCTTCTTTCCGATAAAAATTTACTTGTATCAGCTACTCTTATATTGGGGGCAAGCATAGCATGGGCATTTCCATCTTTCATGGCATATGATGTCAAAGGCGTTTCTTATTCATTCCGAATATGTCTTCTAAACCCGACTATTCTGCTTCACAAACATTTAACTGGAAAATAAGCCGGCATTCATTTTCGGAAAGAAATTTAAACTTGATTTTAATGTTGAAAACATGGAATTTCCGAATTCCAAAACTTATTCGAGGCGAGTTAAATTCAACAGAAAATTAATTTGTTTTGAAATTTTGAAAATAAATTTAAAGTAAATGCTGTTTAACCTAATATATTTTTTATTCGTCTGAAGCATACAGAAAATCGGGTTTATTAAATCGCAGCCTACCAACGCTATTATCAGAGACAACCTAACCTTTGATAACCTTTGATTGTCTGTGCTATTATATTGAGATTAAGAAACTCAGATTACCTTACTTATTGCGCTCGCTCGTATCTGCAAAAATTTTCTGGATTGATGGGATAATATGTAAAAAGCTTATTTTTCCGGTTGTTTATCGACATAACCTACGTACAACACGGAAAACATTCAAGCATTTCGTTTGGTATGTTAAAGTATTGAACTTCCATTTTTTAGAAAACAAATTGCAAAAACATCTATGGCAATGTTCAATGGAGTAAAATGGCATATCATATCCGTTTTAATTCACATATTTCAAGGTTTTCATATTATATTGCCTATTTTCTTGGTTTGTTTTTGTTTTATCTTTGCAATCTGTTTTGGAGCCGAAGCAGCCTATGTCAGTTTATAGTACTGACTTCGACGAAAAACACTTTTTTCATCTTTCTCTATTGTTGCCGGTCCGACCCGGTATATCCCGGTATCCAAATAAAGCTTTGGCCACTGTATCTTGTCGTCAGTTATTTTTCTTATTATCAGTCGATAGTTATTGATCATTTAGTTTTTCCTGTGATCCGTGTGAACCAGCTGCGGGACATCCGGTATATACGAATTGTTGGGTTTCGAAGTGAAAAGAGTTGCAGACTTGTTATTGTATAAAAAACAGCTTAGTTGGTTTACATTGTTTGTCGTCATCTTGTGCTTCATTGTGATTGGGGACTGAACTATTATGTGATGGAATTAATTTATTTGAAGATTTTTAAACTTTAGATGTCGCAGATTTTAATTTACATAAAAAAAATTAATACGCGCGGTATTATGTCATAAATATTTTTATTTTAAATTGTTTTCCAAACAAATTGTCTCCGCCACATTACACCTTTACGGACGTAATTTCATCGAATTACACTTTCACGTACGGGCTATTTTACAGTTAAGCGGATTTAAGTTTTAGAAAAGCTGAAATGGGTTGGCCTCTACATGCGGTAGGGCAAACCCAGTTTCATAGAATTTGCCACCATCTGTATGGCATCCCTCGCGGCATTTGTTCCCGCAGCTCAGTCGGTGTAGAGGGAACGGCGTGGGGATGAGGATGCCCAGATAGTAGCCTAGTTAACCGCGATCTGGTGTTTCCTACCCTGGAGTGGGGGAAGAAACAAAAGAAATTATGTCAGCCCATCCCGCTGATGAGTTGACTATGCATGTGTATATTTCATGACTCCTAGTGAGTCATCTCCTACTTAGGCTTCCTTACTGATAATAATTCAGCCACTTTGTTGATGTTAATGCGTTGTGTAACAGATCGGCTCTAACAGAAAGGAAAGGGACAGCCTAGGCCGTATCAGTTCCTGTCTTAAAAAGACCGTTAGAGGAACGATCTATTACTAATTTTTTTTTTTTTTAACTTAGTAGTGACACTTAACAGTAACACTTACCTAGAAATACTTACCGAAAAAAAAGTTATAGGTCTCCTGGCCGCCTGCTTGCTTCCACACTGAGCACACTCGGGATATTCACAAAAACAACACCAAAATTTCAAATAAAACTGTTTTTTTTTATTTTATTTTTTTAAATTACTCTACTCAAAACTCTTCACAAAAGTTCAAAAACACAAAAAAAAAATTTACTAAAACAACAAACAAACTACACTCAAACGAACAAAAACTATGACCACGCGTTGGTCTGAACACTGTCTAACTCACACTTAAAAACAATGTCTCCACGTTGAGACTTTAAACTTACTGACCCTCTTTCAAAATTTTGGTCCGGTATTTATATTGTATTAATTAACTGATTGAGAAAGGAGGGGGAAATTTTTGTACAATTAATGTACTACTCTCTCAGTTAATCAATTTCATTTTCGCAATATTAACAAAATATTGCTATAAACACCGCCCATTTAAAAAGTGTGCTAATTTGCACTTGGGGAATTTATATTGCATGTGTCGCGGAAAGTGCAATTCCTCAATTTCTACATATAGGTAGTTCGATTACCTCCATGTAGAACGTTTACCCTTTGCGCGCACAACACAAAACACATGACTACGCAATCCAACAACAACATAAATATTTACGTTTACTCATTTGTATTTATAATAACTACATTATAGATACATTGAGTGACGTCGGTTGCAATTGGATACATACGTAGATATGAAATATATTTTTTTTTTATGTTCGTTGTATTGCAACAACAAACACAAAGAACTAGGTGATTCCCGCATGACTAACTAATTAAAGAATTTTTGTGAAGATGATCTCTTCAAGGTCATGGTGGAACCACTTTGCATAGAGGAAATATTTTGGGAAATGGGTTGATAACGGAATATGATAAGATTCCGTTACAGCGTGGGGAAAACCCAAACCCTGAGATGAAAAGAGATCTCATGCTCTATTTAGGCGGGGAAAATGATTTGGATCAGCTTGAAATAGCTCAACGTGGCGGACGCCCCACACCCTGAGATAGTCTCAAAGCCGGGCAACCTAACTACTTCCTTAATCGCTAAATCTAAATACTATGGGCTATTATTATATATATATATGTACATATATTTCTTAATTATTTAATTTTGAAAAAAAAAAAAAAATTTTGTTTTAAAGAAAATTGAAATTGAAACAATAACTTCTAAAGAATAGCAGTTATGGTGGACATAATTCACTGCAGCTGGCGTTGATGTCATTACCAGTGAGGATCTCTTGATGGTTACCTTTTGTCCAATACGCACGAAATATCACCCATACTCTTGACATCCGACTATTTAATGTTTATCTTGAACCAATTCTTAACTTGGCGCAGCGCAGTGCTGTTAGCACAGTTGTATGATTTTAAGCGTAATAACAGAGATGTTGATGGTTCTGTTGCTTCTGCGGCGCTTAACTAGTTGGGCTCTCTTGGCTGCTCAAATCCCGATCTGGTTATCTCCTGGGACATCAGGTCTAGCTAATCTGAATTTGATCACTCCGGTTGCCTGCATTGCTCGTGGACTAGAGACTTGGTCAATACTGCAAAGGATTTTTGTTGTGCTTGACATATAACGACTTTTCGTTAAACTAACCCATTTACATCGCATAATCGGCTTCATCTATGCTGTGTTTTTTTATTCTAACAATTAGGCAGGACCGTATTTTGGTGTAAAATTGATGTCTAGTCGAACAACAAATATGAATTAATAGTTTTTCACAGGAACTGATTTGTGATATTTTTAAAGCTGTCACCCTCTAGTGCTTTTGACAATTTTATTTGGTCTATTTCGTAATTATTTTAGAAGTTACACCCCAATGGACCTCCTGTTTGCTTTAACGACGGTTCCCACGACAAAAAGACTTATATGTGTTTGGCTCGACATCCGTCAGTGTATATTGCATCTCCATGTGCAGCTGTACAAAGGTGATTTATGATTGCGATCATCGGTGGTCATGCAGTTGAAGAAATTTCTTAGACAGATATGCCTAGTTGCACGTGATTTGGAAATCGTCATCCTTGGAGGTTGATTTAAAGTTTGTACTGCAGCAGATGTAATGAAACGGTTTGGTTGCTTTTGTTGCTGTGATACATTCGTGATGTTTTTGAGTAGTGTGATATTAGTGCGTTTTGATGGTTCTGCTGTTGGTAATTTTGATGTACACTTTCTCCTGGTCTGCTGTGCTGGTTCCTGCTATTCTTAACAATTGATATAAATGCCTTATTGTAAAGTTTAAGATTATCAAATAATTAGTTGAATCTTTCTTTATGAATTTTAAACTTAACTATATTAAACTTAACAGCAGATGGCGCTACCTCAATCCCACTTTGCTAACTTATCTGGATAGGGTTGAGCCAACCTCATCCTTTCTTTAAACTAAACACTAAACTTAATATTCTTATTAACTAATGACGCGGGTATACATAATATCGCGCGGGGTATACCAACCTTCACCTTACCGTTACATCATCTATGTACATGCCCAACTATACATAGATGGTCTAATGGGAAAGTGGATGAAGTACGCATTTGGGTTTTATGCGGCGGCGCTTCCAATTTTGATGTAGAGTCATCGCTAGAACTTTAAAAGTTCGTCGTTATTTAACTTGTCTAGGTTGAAAAAAAACTAAAAAAAAAAATTATGCCTAGCTGACAAAAACAAAACAAGAAAAAACTTAACTACCTAAAATTAAATTTAAAACAAACAAAATATACACATGCACAGTCCTCCCGATCTCACGTGATGAGAAGACAAAATATCCCGCACTTCCTGGGTCAAAACAAGGAAAGGAAAGGAAAGTTGAACTTGAAATTTTGATGAACTGATTTTACTCATCCCAATTTATTGCAATGGGCGTCTTAACTCCTATTGAGCGATCCTCACTGCTATTGTGAATCAGTAAACAAAAGTTCAATATTGTACCCAAAAGATCATGACTCTGTTTTTGCCGATCTTACCACAATTGGCAGTCATACTCTAACCATTAGAGGAGCTCAACCGTGCGATCGACAACCACTTCATCACGCCAGTCAACTGACGTTAGCGAGTCCTTTCAATTAAGGTCCTCGAACGACAGTTGCCATTTGTTTATCAATTGGGAGTAATAACACGCCGGTTATCACTAAGGATTTCCACAATGTAGTATGACTTCACTTAGCTTATGTCCAATCCTGGAGTCTTATATTCGTCCACTAATAGAACCTAGGTATGAACAGCTAGGTGAGCCATACCCTGGACGTAGTTAAAACTAAATTTGGTGAACTGGCGAACCCCATCCCTAAGGATGAAAATTAAATTTAAAATGCTGAAGTAAAAATAAACGCAAATACCTAAATATACATTGTATTACTGGAAATCCATATTTTATTCGAATTAAACCAATTTATCCTTACTTGAAGTAATTGCTTACTACAAACTGGATAACAAAACCGAGGTAAATGGAAGGGCAACCTTACAATTCGAATCGGGATATGGAATGACGTTTCAAATTAATCTGGGAATGAGCAGCCCTTTATACCCCCGGTATTCTACCGGCCAAGAAAGGGATATGCCCATTACTCCAGGGATCACATCATTCACCCTTGCCTATTCAGAAATGTAAAATTGTTGGTTGTACACGGTACCGAAAACCGTACAACTTATAGAGAAATTAGATACCAGTACCAGTACCAGTTTTACATTGTGACAGATGTATTCTTGAATTCCAAATACTACCACAAATGTCGTTTTATCCCCCGGAGTGCGGGTTGGGACTTGCCACAGATAAACCAATCATTTGGAGATCCAGTATTGCAGCTCAAAAATTATTAATTCTAATCAGTACGTGTATGACCCAACATTGCATCTGGTCAGGACCACCAATAAGGCAGTACCGCAGCCATACTCGTACCAAAAAGGATTTTACATTAGTCATTAATTGAAACCTGTACTATACGACCATTTGCACTGGTTGTATTAAAATATTTAAGAATGTTCGACAGTATATTAATGCCGATATAATTTAAATCAGAACAAATGTGAGGGAAACCTCAATTAAATTTGGGATCCATGAATGAATCCAGAATCTTTTGGCAATGTATACCAATAATTTGGGCCAATTTTTAGGCCCCGTTTGGGCGCCACTTGAAATGGGTTGGCCTCTACATGCGGTAGGGCAAACCCAGTTTCATAGAATTTGCCACCATCTGTATGGCATCCCTCGCGGCATTTGTTCCCGCAGCTCAGTCGGTGAAGAGGGAACGGCGTGGGGATGAGGATGCCCAGATAGTAGCCTAGTTAACCGCGATCTGGTGTTTCCTACCCTGGAGTGGGGGAAGAAACAAAAGAAATTATGTCAGCCCATCCCGCTGATGAGTTGACTATGCATGTGTATATTTCATGACTCCTAGTGAGTCATCTCCTACTTAGGCTTCCTTACTGATAATAATTCAGCCACTTTGTTGATGTTAATGCGTTGTGTAACAGATCGGCTCTAACAGAAAGGAAAGGGACAGCCTAGGCCGTATCAGTTCCTGTCTTAAAAAGACCGTTAGAGGAACGATCTATTACTAATTTTTTTTTTTTTAACTTAGTAGTGACACTTAACAGTAACACTTACCTAGAAATACTTACCGAAAAAAAAGTTATAGGTCTCCTGGCCGCCTGCTTGCTTCCACACTGAGCACACTCGGGATATTCACAAAAACAACACCAAAATTTCAAATAAAACTGTTTTTTTTTATTTTATTTTTTTAAATTACTCTACTCAAAACTCTTCACAAAAGTTCAAAAACACAAAAAAAAAATTTACTAAAACAACAAACAAACTACACTCAAACGAACAAAAACTATGACCACGCGTTGGTCTGAACACTGTCTAACTCACACTTAAAAACAATGTCTCCACGTTGAGACTTTAAACTTACTGACCCTCTTTCAAAATTTTGGTCCGGTATTTATATTGTATTAATTAACTGATTGAGAAAGGAGGGGGAAATTTTTGTACAATTAATGTACTACTCTCTCAGTTAATCAATTTCATTTTCGCAATATTAACAAAATATTGCTATAAACACCGCCCATTTAAAAAGTGTGCTAATTTGCACTTGGGGAATTTATATTGCATGTGTCGCGGAAAGTGCAATTCCTCAATTTCTACATATAGGTAGTTCGATTACCTCCATGTAGAACGTTTACCCTTTGCGCGCACAACACAAAACACATGACTACGCAATCCAACAACAACATAAATATTTACGTTTACTCATTTGTATTTATAATAACTACATTATAGATACATTGAGTGACGTCGGTTGCAATTGGATACATACGTAGATATGAAATATATTTTTTTTTTATGTTCGTTGTATTGCAACAACAAACACAAAGAACTAGGTGATTCCCGCATGACTAACTAATTAAAGAATTTTTGTGAAGATGATCTCTTCAAGGTCATGGTGGAACCACTTTGCATAGAGGAAATATTTTGGGAAATGGGTTGATAACGGAATATGATAAGATTCCGTTACAAAGCATTGACGCAGAATAAGTTATTTTCTCGGCGAAATCTAATTGGCTTGATTGAAACAAAGCAATACAATTTTTAATAACGCATCTCAACTTATAAAGAGAGTACATCATTAATAGGACATGAACATATGTATATATATTTATGAACATATAGTCCAATTGTTGTTAATAACTTATATTAACAACAATTTTGCGAACCATACACCACATTGTGAGCATTTGTAATGAGATGTTGTAATTCAAATAATTCTAAAACTGCAAATTGCCTTCATAATAGTTTTGATGTCTTCAAGAATACTCCCCCAAATACAGGGCCGTTTTAAGGTGATTTTCGGTAATTGGTCATTGCTAAATCGATTCAAATGGAGCTTATCTGGCGTCATTTATTATTTGCCTTTGCAGTAATTTTGGTGTCTTCAGGAATATTCCGTCAAATACTGCGCTATTTTTAGTAACTCTCGGTAATTGCTCATTGCTTAATCGATTTAATTACAGCTCGTCTGGCGCCATTTTTTATTCCAATTAATAGTTATTGAAAAATAATAATAGAAAATTATTTTATAGAAAAAATAACAAAAATACTCAAACACGTCTGTTCGAATTTTCAATCAAAGACAATCAAAATTAAATATTACAGCTGACGAGGCCTGTTTTGATTAAAGTAGTTTGAGTTATCGTAATCTCGAATTTTTGTTGTTTTAGTCATACACATTTATTCTACGTATATAACGTATACGTCTACGCATTTATATACGTATATTCTACAATGATTTTGTCTCGAAATACATTTTTCAGAGACAAAAAGTCGACCTCGTAATGCTTACATAATCCGCCTTCTGATCTAAGGAATTAAGCGAATTACATATCATTATTGGCGTTGTGACATTAATTCAGTGGCCAAATCTGAATTTTCTAGATTCAGATCGTCTTCGCGAACGAAGGGCTTGACCAATCGGAGTTATACATTTTTGTAAACTTAGAAATCTGATTTATTTATTTTATGGATTTTGTATGATGAAGCACTGATTTTGAAACAGGAAAACCGATAATTTTTTTTTTTTTTTTGTCTTCAGAAGATTTATTTATTTATTTTTATTTATTTATTTACAATATAATTTTGTAATGATCTACACACCAAATATTGAGCTTATAAGCTCATTTATAATATGATGAACAGTTCATATCGTAATTGAAAGGATTACGTAGATACGTAGATAAAACCCGTACTCTCTAGCGTATAGATAGAGACGTATCAATTAAAATGTATATTTAAAAAAAATATCAAAACAACTCGAAGCTCTTGTAGATTTTCGTTGAATTTTGTTGCCAATAGCTAATAAATTCCAAATGCAAATTTTGCTTAATACCTCGTTATATAGTAATTTCATGAGCAAATATTATTTTAGTATTTTATATCATTTCTATATTATGTTTGAGGTAGGCACACATAATCATAAGAAATTCATCTAACAAAGCCTCGTTGGAAGTGTGGATCGATGCCATTAAAAAATTAATAATTATTACCTTAAGTATAAAACAGGTTTTTAGAGGTTCATCATGTTCGGCAAATCTATATGAAATAACGGTATTACAAATTTTGTATTTTGTTTTTTTAATCCTTCATTTATTCTATCGACAGAAGAAACATTCCAGGCAAATCAATTGTTTAATTTATTGCGTTTTGAAAATTTAAAAAAATGATTTATATTGAACATTGTGCTCTGATTAAATTCCTAATGAATGATATTAATATTTCTAATGATATCGAAAGACGAATGAAGATGGTCCGCAGCGGGTCGGCATATGCTATTTCTAACGAAATGGTTATTTCAACAAAGCATTTTATATTGTAAGACAGACGAATCACAGTAAGATAAGGCAACCATTGTTTGGGATGCTGATGGGATTTTGATAGTTGGTTGGTTACCTCATAAGACCACAATAACAGAGGCTTATGATGCGAAGCTTTTGCATAAATTGAACAATGCTATCAGTAAAAACCGACGAGGTCAAATCAAACAATAATTATTGCGTTTACATGACACCGCACCAGTACGTAAGGCGAATGTTGCACAAAAGTAATCCGAGATTGCGGGTTCAAGCGATTATTTTCTTGTAACAAATTTGAATAAAAAAATAAGGGTAAGTTTACTAAATGACAGTGAAGTAATGTCCTCTTTAGAAGAGTATTTTGAAGAACAGGAGAAATCATTTTACAGGTGTAATGAGTGCATAATATTAGCGTGGGCGGTGATTATGTTGAAAAACAAAAATGTTTTTGACAACAATTTACTGTTATTAAAATTTTCCGAATTTATTGAACTCCCCTGGTATGTCGCATCTATCAATGATAAACTAGTGTTATTTCATCAATTTTTATTTTTAATAGAGATGGAAAAATTGACCAACCAAATTTATTCGTTTATTTTGTTTCACTCTGGCCGGATACTGTTATTTGTAGTACTTTGTGTTATATTACCACTATCAAAACTATTGGTTAAGATCGTTAATGCACATTTAATTCACCAGCTTTTGGACAGAAAATGCAATTCCTTTTTTTACGAAAACATCAAACTTTTTTTTTTATACTTTTTACAGGAAAAGGGTACAACTGACCCTTTAAGTGGACATCGCATTATCAAAACAAACTGTCTATGGGATAATGTTAGGCTACATTCAGAAGCAGGCCCACCAATGTATATGCTTTGGAGGCAACCTCAATCCACTAGTCCATTAATCAAAGCTCTTTTGACCGATCAAACGACACTTAATCGAAAGTAAGTAAAATTTTTCAACAGTTTGTGTCAACGTGAAATAACTATTACCTAAATTCATTTGGCTGTTTTTTGTTTTTTTCCAGTACAATTCAACACATAATATCAGCAATAAAATTAAATGATTTAATAACACCGGTAAAACGTTTAGCAACCGAACGACATAAATTATTAAAACATCGTGGTGTCAATCGAACCCATTCGATTTATCGCGATATATTATTTTTGGCATTAACAGCGATTGGATGCGATAATATCGATATGTCATTTTTCCATCGTGAATACGCATCAGTATTTGATAAACTAACCGAACAAGAATGTAATACATATTATAGGAGTCAAGATTTCCCTCCCTCTCTTACCGCAATATGTTGTCGGGCGTATTTTAAACCACTAGTTTTACCTTGACATGGTAATATGGCAAGTTTCAAAAGAAAGATATAGTTATGTTGTTTTTTTAAAGATATATATAAAAATACATATGTAGGAATGAACACTTTATGATTTGAATTTGTTTCATAAATAAATCGATTTTTTATTATATATAACGATTTAATTTTTTTGTATGTTGAATTAGTTCTTTAAAATAACGAAAATATAATTTATATATTACAAATCGTTAATCAATTAAAAATTATAATTATTTTTTTATACAAATCCAATTCTGTTATTCATATATAATTGTTTATGGTTTGGGTACCAATTATGTTTAATAAAAAGAAAATGCAATATCGTTGTGGAATTTGAAATTTCGAAAACTAATTCAAAATGTTAGCAATACTTTGTTCAGTTTTTTGTTAAAACTATAAATTAAAATAATTTGATTTATAATAATAAATTGTGTTTACTCGAACTCTCGAATACGTCTTTTTTGTTGTAGTGTTTATGTTTGGTCACATACACAAAATAAATTATTATTATTTTTTTTTAAATTTTATTTTAAAATTTGAAATAACAATTGTTATAATGTAAAAATTAAAATCTGTAAATTTAAAAAATTTATCAACTTTTCGTATTACATTACTGCATGCAGGAATTTATTTTTATGTACAATTCAAAATTTACAAACTATTAATTAATTTAGTTCCGTCCAATTATTTAAAATACTAAAGTAAATGGAACACAGTTTGTTTTTTAAATTAAATTTTATAAATATTTTCATTGAATATTTAAAACAATTTTTGTAGGGGGAGAACTTAAATAAATTCTGACAATTTTCTATGTATTTGTACTCCAAGCAAAAATTTGCAATTAATTTTTTTAAAATATTTTTAAATGTGATAAAGTAAATAAAATATTTTTGAAAAAATCTAACTTACTTACAACTTATTATAAATGCATACTTATTTTTCTGAAATCCGCATAAACATATATTTTTAAGTTTATATTTTATTTTATTATTATTTTTATATTTTAATATTTCTTACTTTTTTGATGGAACCTCTAAGAAGAAATTACACAATAAAATTGTTTTAGAAGACTTAATTTAGAAACAACTAGAAAACAAGAGCGATTCATAAATGAGTTAAAATAAGTAAGAATAAAGAAATGCTTTCTTGTAAATAACAACCAATTCTGTAACAATAAAAGAATAAAAAAATATTAAAATAAACAAGAATAATTTTTTTTTTGTAATTATTTATAATCCAGAAATCGTTGTCTTTAATCTTCTAAACAGCCTATGAAACTGGGACGTCATTTACATGATAAACGAAAATTAATTAAATAAATTTAGTCAAATAGTAATAAGGATTTATAAAAAATTTCATTAGAGTGACAGAACAGTTTAATTTATATAAATTTTAATAACATATTAATACTCAGAGTTTTAAAAAAAATCTAAATAAAACGAGCACCATGCGACTAAATTACTGTTATAGTAATGCATCAAAAATCGGGAATTAATAATTAGTAAAATACCATAAATATGTGATTATGACATTATAATAATGAAGAAGACGCTGAAATACATTAGTGATGTTCAACTGGCTTAAATTAGAAAACAATAAGAGACTCAAAGAATACCGTAAATAGCGCCACAAACGGCCAATGATAAAAGTTAAATTAAGGTTCTCTCACTTTGAAAATTCAACACCTACCTCCACAACAACCTTACTTTCCAGTACTCAATCCTTCACAAGATTGATTCCCATCAAGCAGAACTTGTGCTTCTCTGCTGTGACCGGTTTGGTACGACATCTTCAAATATTTACGTCAAAATAATTTCACTTCCTTGTCATGATCTGGGTGAAAAAGCTGTCTTCTTCGATAACTGGATTGGTCCTTTGTTGTCGCAATGTATGATGGTTGAACATTTCTTTTGCCTCTGCACCTCCCTCCCCTCTTGCATTGCCAAAGGCATAGCCGTATATTCAGACTATGTTGTAGACAAAGCAACTGTCGGTTGCTCGTTTGATACCCATGAAATTGCTCCACTTTGCAGTTTGAAAATATTTCCTGTTGTCGAACGTCGATCACCTGAATCGGTTGCCCAATCTAAATCGCACAGTGCAAAAATTAATATTATTTTGTATTAAAATTACCTTCCCTCTTCCCGCTGTCTTAGCATTTCGTTTATCTGTTCAAATATTATTTTATCCGCTTTTATTAAAAATATGTTTGGTCCGACTAAAGGATGAAACACCAAGCAGCGAGCAGCAAATTTAAATATTAGTCGAAGAAATGTAACATCACGATCGTTAATGTACATGCACCCGCCGAAGATAAATCAGATGATATCAAAGATCTCTTCTTTGTCGAGCTGGAGGAAGTTATCAATAACATACCGCACCACGATATTAAAATGATCGTGGGCGACTTTAATGCAAAAATCGGTATGAGTGCAGAAAATACATCGCACGTCGGGCCTAACAGGCTGCACCTAAATAGTATCAACAACAGCCAACGCGTCACCGACCTAGGATTAATGTACAACTTAGTTATATCAAGTACGTTTTTCCCACTTAAGAGAAACAACAAAGTAACGTGGAGATCGAATGATGGAAGAACAGACAACCAAATCGATCACGTCATGATGTCTAAGAGACACTCCACCAGCATATCCGACGTTAGATCTTATACAGAGGTGCAGACATGGACAGCGATCATATTCAAATATAAGTTCAAACTGTCATCTACGTTCAATAGACAAGCACAAAAGACTGTTCGATGGAATGACGATGCTTTAAAAGATCAGCGTTACGCAAAAATTATAGGTCACATTTGGGTCACTTAACAAGATTTGTTTGCACCACCTATCGTATAATACTAAAACTATTGATTATGTTTTCATCGCAGTTCATATTTTTCTCATACATAATTCCAGTAACATTTTCGACATTAAATTCATTCATTGTAATTTTTTCAATTTGACTAAATTAATAACCGTAAAACTAAATTTTATGCCGATATGTTTAGTTAACATCACTGCCGCTATCGACATCTATTTCATGATGCAAGAATTCTTTAGGTCGGCGTCGTCTACATCACATTTTTATCGACCTAAGTTGGGTCAGCTCACAAAAACGTTACCCAACCTAATTTGGGTAACTAGCGTTTACATCACGTTACCTATCCAATTTAGGCCACATATAGTGTATAGTCCGTGAACTAAATATGACAATGTAAACTACGCATACCTCAATAGGTTATACACCTAGCAGCATCAATTTACTGCTCTTAGCTGCCACACACAATTCTTACACAATTCTAACACAAAACAATCTGCTGTGCTGCTTGGTGTGCACGCCCATATGCAGCCGATAATGTGGATTGTTTGGAATATGTTGCGCTGCTCTTGGTGTGTTTCAATCAACAATAACGGCTGCACATGGGCGTACACATCAAGCAGCGCAGCATATAGTTTTGTTTTAGTTGTAAAATAGAATTGTGTCAATTTTATCGAGGCTATGAGCAGCAGCCAAGAGCAGTAAACTGATGCTGCTGGGTGTGGAACCTATTGATGCTGCGATATATGCAACTTCATTCAATATAATTTCTTTAAATCTAAATTTTTATATTAAAATTAGAAAATATTTGATTTATTTTATTGGAAATACCTATACTTATACTCTTACTATGATTTTGTATCATTACATAATCGAATAAGTTAATATAAGATTGGGGAAAAAGAAATCCATTATTTTTACATTTATTTTGGAGATTTATTTAACATGGCTACAATCATTCGTTTAGGTCAAATATGCGCCGCTTATTTCGATAACTCGTTGCCATTTAGAAAGCAATTGCATTATGCCGCTTTTCCAAAACGCTTTATTCCTATTAGCTAACAAATGGGATAGTCAGTTTTCACAAGCCTCCCTTCAGGCCATTTTTACACCACCAAAGCGGTTGCCATGGACAAACAGAGATGTAATCGCTTGTTGACAGGTATGCACATACATAATAACCTCCCAATCAACGTCTTGGAGCTTCTGGCGGGCCATCAAGGACGTGTGAGGTGGTGTTGTCCTGGTGGAACATGACGACTCTCCTATTAACCAATTCTGGCTGCTTCCGGTCGATTGCTGCCTTCATTCGGTCCAATTGCTGTCAGCTGTAGAGGTCTGAATTGAGCGTTTGGCCATTGGGCTGCAGCTCGTTGTAGATGATTGCCTTCAATAACACCAAACACACAGCAAAACCTTTTTGGCCTTCAATCCTGGTTTGGCCACCGTTTTGGCCGCTTTTCGTTGCCAGCCATCATCCATTTAAAAATGGCTCGATTTCGTTCTGTTTGGCCAAGAATTCGCAGATGGAACCACGGTCCATCAAGTTTTTTTCGCGCCAACTTGTGCGGCACCCAAACATCGAGATTATTTTTGAAGCCAGACTTACGCAAATGATTTAAAACTGTTTGGTGGTCGATCTTCAACTACTGAGCGATGATATGACAGCTCGCAAGCCGGTCTACTTCGATAATTTCCATGATTTTATCAACATTTTCGACGATAGGCCTTTTAGTGCATGGTGCATCTTTGATATCGAAATTATCGAAACGGAATCAACGAAACCACAATTATGCGTGATTTTCAGTGACAGTATCCGGACCATAGACATCATTCACAATTTCACCCGGCTGGCTTACGTTTTCGCCTTTATCGAAGCCAAATTGTAAAACATAGCAAATTCTCTATTTGTTTACCTCCCTCCTTGACATGCTATAACTCACAACTGAATCGATCAATCACAACAATGACAAAATAATTTTTAGCACATAAATCCCCCTTTCCAACGAGTATAAGTATGACCTACTGCAACAAATACATCACGAGATATATGTGACAAAAGCCATCTAGCGAAAAAATAATGAATTCCTTTTTATTCAAAACCAACTCATTATTTAAATTTGCTGCTCGCTGCTGCTGCATGGCGTGTTTCATCCTTTATGCTTGCATGCTATTTTTGAGGTTTGGTCAAATATTATTATAAATTAAATATATACGCGGTCCACTTACCACAAAACATTTGACTCTACTCTTATTGAATGTAAAAAGTTCAGTGCACAATTTTTCTTATCACTATATTCTACCCTTTTCCATACAAATCAAGGACCAAGGGCGAAATTTTTCCAAACAAAAATAGAGTAATGTCCCTTCTGTTTGTATTCTGTGGTATGATATTGTCCATTACGTATGAAAATTGTTGTTTTGTTTCTAATATATTTTTTAGTTTACGTTTCAATTGGTTAAAAACTTGAAATGAAATGAATGGTATGGAGAGGAGATGTTCAATACAAGCAAATCAACTGGTTTTCATTATTTCATTACGTACAACCATAGAGTAAGTAATGTTGTAAAGAGTATCGAACCATGGGAAAAATTTTCATTAAAAAATGCGTGGGTTATGCAATTTAAGTGGGTTATAAAGGGTGATTTTTTTGTGGTTAGGATTTTCATGCATTAGTATTTGACAGATCACGCGGGATTTCAGACAAGGTGTCAAAGAGAAAGATGCTCAGTATGCTTTGACATTTCATAATGAATAGACTTACTAACGAGCAACGCTTGCAAATAATTGAATTATATTACAAAAATCAGTGTTCGGTTCGAAAAGTGTTTCGCGATTTACGTCCGATTTATGGTCTACATAATCGACCAAGTGAGCAAACAATTAATGCGATTGTGACCAAGTTTCGCACTCAGTTTACTTTATTGGACATTAAACCAACCACACGAATGCGTACAGTGCGTACAGAAGAGAATATTGCGTCTGTTTCTGAGAGTGTTGCTGAAGACCGTGAAATGTCGATTCGTCGCCGTTCGCAGCAATTGGGTTTGTGTTATTCGACGACATGGAAGATTTTACGCAAAGATCTTGGTGTAAAACCGTATAAAATACAGCTCCTGCAAGAACTGAAGCCGAACGATCTGCCACAACGTCGAATTTTCAGTGAATGGGCCCTAGAAAAGTTGGCAGAAAATCCGCTTTTTTATCGACAAATTTTGTTCAGCGATGAGGCTCATTTCTGGTTGAATGGCTACGTAAATAAGCAAAATTGCCGCATTTGGAGTGAAGAGCAACCAGAAGCCGTTCAAGAACTGCCCATGCATCCCGAAAAATGCACTGTTTGGTGTGGTTTGTACGCTGGTGGAATCATTGGACCGTATTTTTTCAAAGATGCTGTTGGACGCAACGTTACGGTGAATGGCGATCGCTATCGTTCGATGCTAACAAACTTTTTGTTGCCAAAAATGGAAGAACTGAACTTAGTTGACATGTGGTTTCAACAAGATGGCGCTACATGCCACACAGCTCGCGATTCTATGGCCATTTTGAGGGAAAACTTCGGAGAACAATTCATCTCAAGAAATGGCCCGGTAAGTTGGGCACCAAGATCATGCGATTTGACGCCTTTAGACTATTTTTTGTGGGGCTACGTCAAGTTTAAAGTCTACAGAAATAAGCCAGCAACTATTCCAGTTTTGGAAGACAACATTTCCGAAGAAATTCGGGCTATTCCGGCCGAAATGCTCGAAAAAGTTGCCCAAAATTGGACTTTCCGAATGGACCACCTAAGACGCAGCCGCGGTCAACATTTAAATGAAATTATCTTCAAAAAGTAAATGTCATGGACCAATCTAACGTTTCAAATAAAGAACCGATGAGATTTTGCAAATTTTATGCGTTTTTTTTAAAAAAAAAGTTCTCAAGCTCTTAAAAAATCACCCGTTACAATACCCTTACACAATTTTTTTAAAATTAAATAAAGGTGTGTAAGTGTGTTGTTTGACGCATTTAAATTGCAACCACGCATTTTTTGGTGAAAATTGTTCCTTTGTTTCGTTCCTCTTAACATCAGATACCTTAATTTTATGTAATACTAGCCAGGGCTGAGGTGTTGTACCATTCCTTTTTTCGACTTAGTTTATGTCTCATTTTTTATGAATAAATTGGCAGCTTATATCATTTCCATAATTACGCATTTTCTAGTGTGTTCTCAGCTTGCACGAGTAAAACATCACTATCTATTTTCTACGATTTCTAAGACTACTAGATTAGTCGACTCTATTTATCATCAAATAATTTTTTCATGATACGTTTATCGAAATGTAGAAAAGAGAGAAAGCTCACAATTATATCAAGAGGTTGAAACCGCAATATACAACACATAATTGTTTACGCGAAATAGCATGTTAATTGATTCCTGAAAATTGAGACGTAAACTAAGCCGAAAGTCGAAAAAAGATGATGGTACAGCATCCCAGCCCAGGTTCTATTGGCGTTAGTAAAGTACTCGCAAGTACTTCTAGCTACTCAATCAAAATTTTTATTTTTTTATGTTTCTACTTACTAACAAATTTACGCTCCATTGAACATCTACTCAGTACTTTGCTAATGCCAATGGAACGTGGCTACTGTTTAATATTTGACTTAGATTTATATAGGCTTATAATTTATACGCTCTTAGTGAACCAAAAAAAATTGACTTCCCGTAACACAGTTCAGTGCACATTACTCTAGTTAACTCTGCGACTCTGACTCTGCGTATATCATGTTTGTGTTGTTTAAAAGCCTAGGTGACTGAATATTGATGTGTGTGTGTGTGTGTGTGTCTTGAGCGTTCCTCTGTCTTCGTGAATTTTTCCAGATTTTCCTTGATACATCATTATATGGTTTCTATGGAGGTCTTTGTTTTAGATGTACATCACGGTGTATTAGCCATATTACTTAATCTTATTTTAAAATCTTTAGATCGGTTTTAATACTTGCTCGTAAAATAAAAGATTGTTGTAGACTGAGTTGAAGTTTCCTTTGTTTATTCAGCATAGTTTGTCACTTTTCTATTTGACGTGTATTTTCCAACTCAGTTTGGCATCTGAGATAAAATGTCTAGAATTCTAGATACTTGGTTCGCGTATGGTATTATTTCTTAATTTATAATATATTATTTATTTATAAATTTATGATGTCCAGAATCCGCCCGAGCCTTTTGTTCGTAAAGAATACATGATCGTCTTTCTAGTCATTATTATATTATAAAGTAAATATTTGAATATATACGACATAAATCCATTTTTGTATGAACAATTTTGACTGATTTATTTACCCTTGACTTGTATTGAAAAGGATCGAAAACAGCGATGAAAAAAATTTTGCCTGAACTTTGTTAGATCCAATAAAGGTAGTCAAATTTTTTTTTTTGGTTCATTGGTCTAGTTATTTCTTTCCTTTTTTTCTGTTTTTAAAGTTATTTGTTTAGCTTGATTATTGCTAGTCACATCACCAAGAAATTTTCATTTTCTCAGTGGACCCTTCAAAATCAGTTAATGCTCACTTCACTCATATAACTTTGTTGCTTAATTTTCTTGTTATCCATAATAGGAACATCTCTACCCCATTCAAAACAATTTTCATTGTACCTAATTAGTGTAATACGCTTGATGCTTAGACTATTAAATTCTATGTGAGAACATCAGTTGATTGAGCGGCCGTTTTAATTACTATAGTAATAGTAGTATTTATACTATTACTATAGTAGTATACTCGCTATAGTTATTGTTGATGGAAAGCGATGGTATTAAGAGATAATGAGAAGGAATAATATAGAAAATGTTCCTTTTTATTTTTATTGAGGACGCTGGATATCGCGGAGACATACAAATTTCAATTGTTATATGAACAATAAGCTAGCGGTCCATGCATAAATTTTCTATGGTTTGATGGTTTTTACAGTTGATAAATAATTGGTCAGTTAAGATGTGTTTAATCTGATAAGGACATATAAATTTTTTCTGTGTTCAAGGCCATCTACAATGTTTGATAATGCTGCGGGAGCTCATGGCCATTCCAGCATAAAATTCTAACCATTAACCATTTTTCTGTTTAGGAATAACACCTTTATTGGCATTTTATTCTAGTTTTTGAAGTCGCTCATCAAATGTATAAAGGTGGTTCAATATCAGTTAGATTCGTTAGTGTACCTGTATTATCGGTTTGGTCAGTTTTTCTTGATTTTCTATTATCGTAGCATGTATATCTCTTATTATTATTTTTTTTTTTATTTTGTTCCCTTGCTGTTCTGGGGCCGATGCTCTCCCTACTCTTTCGCAGTTCGCTTATTTACGTCCTTACTTTTACGCCTGTATTGGCCAATTCGAGGACGTACGGATATAGATAGGTCCGATTTTATTTACCATCTGCACATTGCATAGCTCCATGCCAGCCTATACTGGCATGGAAGATGGGTCGGCCCGTGAGCCCCGCACTCCGACAGGGGGTCATAGATGTGTTCCTTCTCATCACAAATCGTAATTTGTTGATGAAAATTCCCTTTGCATCCTGCCCCTATCGGGATTCGAATTCGAACCCGGTACCTCCCGATCCAAACGCCAAAGCTTTAACCACTATGCCATTTGGTCGGTCATGTATATCTCTTCTTGCTTGGAAATTTTAGGTTTTTAAGGTTCAGTTTTTTATTTTGGATGTTTTGCAATTCAACAATTATCGCTAGAGCATCTATTCGGGATTTCTAAGAAACCAACTGACTTTGGCTGATCGAACTGCGAATCACAGTCTGCTCTGAATCAATTGGTTCCTACGTCCAACCAAACGAAATCGCGAAATTTTGCATGAACATTTGTATGATTTTTAGCTGTGCAGCTGTACAGATGTTGTGTGTATCTCCGCTATTAATTCTTACATTGTAGTAAAATCTTGCATCTTCTTGGAGATTGAATAATCACTCGACACCAGTACGATGTTCTTAATTTGATATAGGTAGTGTTCAATATTTTCATCTGAACTGAAGGGTTCCTTATTTCGTTTTGATGTGGTTAGATGTCCGTTACTTAGACAAGGTACATATACAATAAGATGGGAAATACTGCTAATCACTAACGATATATAAACTTACATAATTTTAATTGCATAATTTTTAAAATCGTTTTATTTAAGTTATGTTTGATTTTATGTTTATAATTTCGACTGTTTTTATTTTATTTTATGAAAAATTTGCATTCAAATTTGTATTTCATGTATCTATTTAATTAGAACACAATTTGTTAGAATAGGTTGCTGTGTACTATAATCTTCATATTTTTATAATATGTAATGTGATTTTACACCTATTTTTTTAAATATTATGTTTAGTATTTGTATTATTATTATTAGATTATTATTTATTAATATTACATAAATTTTACATTTGTTTAAATCTTACTGTTTTTACATTTAAGTATATAAATTATAAAGTTACATCTAGAATTATAATAAAAACATTTAAATTTATTTATATAATTTTTGTTAGTTTATAATTTATAATATATTTTTTATTCATACATTGATTTTTTGTTTTAGTTTTGTTACAAATGGAATGCGTTTATATAATTTTTAATTCAATAATATGAATTATTAACGAATGATATTATTTATTTATAATTAGACTTGATTATTTATTTATGTATTTGTTTTAATATGAAAAAGAAAAAACGTTTTTCACACATAAAATTAAAAAACACTAAAAGTTTATAGAATCCTGGTTAGAAGACTAGGTGTAGGTTGGTAGGTAAATTACAGTATTTTTACATAATTCTAAAGAATATGCAATATATTATATGCATTATTATTTTGAATTTATTTTTAACGGTTTTTGTGATATTAAAAAATGTTATGTATGAAAATATAAAACCAATAACTTTATTAAGATCGACATTGCTTATTTTATGATCTTTTATGATCTTATTAAATGGTGGGTTCTATAAACTTGGTACTATAATTTATTTAATTTTGTAATTTAATCCTGTAAAAAGATCCTTAAAATTTACTTTTTTAAAAAAGATTATTACGAGCATAAAACGAAAGGCTCTTCTATCAAATAATTATGCACATTTTACTATTAATTTGGTGATGTATTTCGTTTAGGTGTTGATGGTGGAAGATCCATTGTTTTACATACCCAACCGGCAATATCAACATATTCACTTTCCCATTTCCGGATCCATGGATGATTTATTAATGTTTTCAAATCGGCCCGCTCGTCTGGATTCTTTTTTAGGCACTTGTCCACAAAATCTTTAAATTCATCGGAAAAAATTTTATGTTCTAATTTTGGTGGTGGTTCATTTACAATATAATCGAGTAACTCAAATATTGCCATGGGTTTTGGTTCAATAATTGTTTGACTACCATCGTCATTATTTTCACCGAATATTGTTTCTAAAGTTTTTGCATCGGGTGGTGGTATTGGATACATTCCTATTGCCATTTCTACAAGTGATAAACCTAGTGACCATATATCGGATTGTACTGAATAATGTGTGCCTTGCAATCGTTCTGGCTAAAAAAATGTTTTTACATAAGAAATTTCGCTTTATATGAATTTAATTGCATGATCTTACCGACATATAACTTCGCGTACCGACAAACGAATTAGCCATTGAATCAATTAATTGGCCTGAAACACCAAAATCACAGATTTTAATTTCACCACTACTATTCACTAAAATATTACTGGGTTTCACATCTCTGTGCATGATAGCATGCTTATCTCGTAAATAACTCAACCCTTTAAGAACGGCTAACGTGATTTTTCCTAAAATGCCTTCAGGAATTCGGCCTGCACGTTTTAATATTAGATCTAAGGATCCACCATCCATATATTCCATGCATATACTAATTTCGCCATCACTATAGAATGCCCCATAGAAACCAACAATATGGGGAAAATTACATTCATCCAAAACTTTTAACTCTCGGATAATTTGTTTTTTTATGGCTGGCTTCACTTCTAAGTGGATTAGTTTTCGGGCCATAATCAACTGTGTTGGGACATGGCGCACTTTAACCACTACTCCACCATTACCCGATCCTAATTCACCTAATTTTTCCAAATCATCACCACTTAGCTCGCCGATTCTTTCCTTCTGTATCAAAAACTCTTTGATACGTGTTAATGCTGTTTCATCGACTTCCAATTCTTCCAGAGTTTCCGTTAGGGTCTCAATACTGGTTTTTGGTTTGCCTAAAATGTTATTCCGACTGAAATACACGTTACAAACAAAAGATAATTATAACAAAATTTATCAACAATTTAAAATTTATTCACTTTTTAATGTCATACTCAGTTCCCGAAGGTGTTTTGAATGGTGGTGTTGGAACAGGTTGTTGTACAGATGGATCTACCGATCCGGGGGGCAATGTTAAATTCAATTTATTCTTTGACATTTTACTCATGGTGCTTGTTTAGGTTGTGCCCTTTCAAATTGTAATCTACGTATTATTAATGATATATTTTTAAGGTAATGTACACGTACTATCTCTTTTGAAGATCAAAAGGAGTGAAAATTGGTTAGCCCTGTAATGAGATGAAAAAAAAGGATTTTTAAGTGTCAAACACAAACAAAACAAAATCAGAAAAATGAATTTGATATTGGCTTGGAAACAGTTTAATTATAAATATTTACGCTAGGTATTATTCTTAAGCACTTCAAGAGGTTTATTTAATGTGAATTATGAGGAATATACATTTATTTGCGGCGCTTTTCATTTATGATACAAGAATTAATTTGTGCAGATGTTTAATGAGTTTGACAGAAGTGAAATGAAAATTCGACTCACGCAAAAACTGCATTATCGACTTCTAACCAGCAACAACACACGGGAAATACGAGAAGTTGAATTTATTTGAAAACCTTAAGAATCGGTTGCTCTGGCCATTGTATATTACGTATTTGAATTATTTAATATCCTTTCGAGCGTTAGAAAGGATAGAACTTACCGTATAAAAAATAATACATTTTACAATGAAATTATAAAATATAAGTTTATTATTGGGATTACACATTTAAATTAAACAAATAACAATTATAATATTGATTTTCGTAGGCCTATTCTATACAAGATCAAATACAAAATAGTTCATCTTTACTAATCCAATTGAATCACATCACAGTCCATACTTATGATTTCATCCACATCGGCTGCTTTTGGATTCGAAGTCACTTCCGTAATTTTACTTTTATTAACATTACCTACATTATTATTACTACTAGTGTTTAGTTTACCATTATTCAAATATTCACTAATTAGAGTGTTCTTTTTAGTTTGAGAAAACGCTTGGCCTCGTGGCACGGACATTAATAGATTGACCCTCTTTTTTGTAGGTTGAACTGAATTTGCTGCAGTGCTGGTGCTCGCACCAGCCGATTTAGATTGGGTTGGGGATTTTTTTGTGGCAGACGTTACTGGTTGTACAGAAGGCGAAGCAACAACGGTGCTTTGGGATAACTTAGAAATCGGAGTCGTATATTTTGTTATAGAATTTGCTGCACTAGCCATCGATGAAGTTGTAGTGGTCACAATCGGTGTAGCACCTTCATTACTGTCTTCTTTTACTGTTGAAGCCGGTGGTACTGTCCGTAATGGTTTTAAGGTATATTTCCATGTATTAAGCACGCCCAGATCTGATAAGTCAAATTCAGCCAATTTATCCTCTTGGACAACCCAACAATACCGATTATTCATGACACTATTGTCCGTAACACAACGTTTCCATTCAGCAATCTCTCGGATCTTGTTGCTGATTTTACTTTTGGAAAGTTTTTCTTTCTTTCCAGTTTCTAATTTTTCACTTCTTGACGCAAGATATTCTTCTACCAAAAATTGCCGTTTATGAACATTGCCGTGCGTTAGTTTTATCAGAACCTGGATTTCTTCGTTTGTGAATTCTATATTGGTGGCATTGTCGGTTTGAATATCTTCTGTCGGTTGTATTTCAGATTTTAAAATAATTGGAGCATTCATTATCATTGCATGGTTCTCCAACAATTTATGAATAATAGCTGGATACTTATCGTCCTCATCCTCATTTAAATTTTGCCATATACACCCAATTAGTTTTGGTTTTATTTTTTCAGTTTTTTTGCTATGTTCAGCGAAGAATTCCTGTTGTAGAATTTTGAGCTTAGCCTTTTGTGTAGCCGGGTGGTTATCATTTTCTTCAATGTCACCACCTTCACCATCGATGTCACCTTCAGCTTTATTTTCCTCGTCCGATAAGTAACCGTGTGGCACGAAAAATTCATTATCAACTTCATAATCATCATTTGATTCGTAATCATCATCGCTGCCTTTTAGCGATTCACCTGGTTCATCATCTTCCCACTCGTCGTCCGAATCAACGTCGTAATTGAAATATTTGGTATCCATTTCAAATGGTTTACACGGTCTTACAACCGCTGATTTCTTACGCCAGGTACCATAGTATGGAGGACGACGATTTCCATTGAATAGAAGGTATTTTGCACGATATTTCTGTTGCTTTGGTTTTAACTCAACCACTTCATCACCGATAGTGTCCAGTTCGTCATCTGTAAATTTAATTTTAAATCTGTATTTCCGTTTTTGTTTGCTTAGGAAGGAGTGGGAAATGGAAAAATAACTTACCAACAATCATAACATCATCATCCTCAGAGTTGGGAATGGTTTTTTCAGATTTTCCAATCATATATTTCTGTGATTTTAGTAGGGCCAAATACGAATTTTGATTTTCGATTTTTTCCCCTTTCAACAACTCTTCCAGATGCATCTTTTGATCGTCTGTTAAACTTTTTCTTGTGCAAGGGGCCAACTTCATATTGCCTTTGACGCAAAATGGCATAAAGTTTGATGATGCTTCAGTTGCCGGATTGGACGTTTCATTTCCTTGGGAAGATGAAATTGAAACAGCCCCACTTGTAGATGATGGATTCGTTTGATCAACACTGTTGCGGAAGAACCGTTTAAATTTATCCGCCTCACGTTTTTTCTTTTGTTCTTCTTCCAATTTGTCTTGTTCTTTTCTGAGACGCTCTTGCTCCTTTTCACGCTTTTCCTCCTCTTTTTCGGCTTCTTTTTTTTTGCGTTCCTCTTCCCTTTTGCGTTTTTCCTCTTCTTTTTGCTCTTCGCGTTTACGTTTTTCCTCATTTTTCTGATTGATTTCTTCAAGACGTTTACGCTCTTTTTCCTCGCGTTCTTTAGCACGCTGCTCGTCCCGTTCAGCCTTTTCTTTTTTACGTTGTTCCTCTTTTTCTTCTCGCTCCCTTTTTAGTTTCAGTTCCTTTTCTTCCCTTTCCTTTTTACGTTGCTCCTCCTTTTCCTTTTGTCGTATTTCACGTTCTTCTTGTATCTTCTTTTCCCGTTCTTCACGGGCTTTGCGACGCGTTTCTTGTAATTTTAATTGCTTTGGTGTGAGTTTTTTCTCTGCGGAACTACTCGATTTCTCTGGCAGTTGACTTTTATTTTTTACTGGCGAAATGATGCCAGATAGTTCCCCTTCTGAGTTATTAGACGATATAATTAAAACGTCATTGTTATCCATCTCGTTTACTTTTACTTCTTGATGGTTGTCAACAACTTCAGCATTTTTCGAAGTTATTTCTGCTTTTGTAGATTTCCTTGTGTTTTTGTTTGGTTTATCTTCTCTTTTTGATAAATTTGCATCCGCTGATGCCCTGCTTTCCTCTGCAGCCTTTTCTTGCGAGTTTTCGATGCGAGTGGATTTACGACGTGGAGCTTTAACAAGTTTTGATGTTTTTTCTAACGTTGCGTTTTCATCAATCAGGTTTTGCTGTATTTCCACGGCATCCACCAGTTCCAAATTATTTGCTTCGTGCTTCTTAATTTTTGAATGTAGCAGGTCTTTATTTTCTAATGTTTCTTTGTTTTCCACTTTTTCCTCGGCAGTGTTAACAACTGCGATCTCCACGGCTTCAATGGTGGATTGAGATTTTGGCTCGATTTGATCATCAATTTTACTTTTTTCTATGTTGCAGTTACCTTCTTTGTTTTTACCAGATTCATCAATTTCCATAGCCTCTGCTTGTGAATCTTCTGATTTACCATCTTTGTTCTTTCTTTTGGAATTTTTATTCTTCCTTTTAATGGTAGGAGTTAATTTAATCAATATTGGTTTCTTTTCTTCCGTTGGGCTTGGTTTAACATTATCAAAACTGCCATTATTAATGACAATTTGATCCATCACCGCAGATTCCGAATTATCGTCAATCACGAGCACTTCAGTCGATGATTTAAGTATTTTAACTGGAGGTTGTTGAATAATTTCTGCCGATAATTTGCGTTTTCTATTGCTTTCATTCAAATCATTTTCAGTTTTATCTTTCGATAATTTAGTAAAGTAATTGAACAGTGTTTTAGTAGCAGGTTTTGGGGCAGCTTTGGGTGACACTGTAGTTATAGGATTCGATGGCGATGACGCTGATGACGAACTTTTAGTTGATTTGTTACTTTTTGTGGCACTCATTTTAAAACTTTTATTAGTTACTATAAAATTTTAAATTCAAATATAACATTTGAAAACTTTCCGAACAGAAGAATTTAGATATTTTACAATAAAATAAAAAATAAATTTTTGCAGTATTTTCAGATGGTTTATTAAAAATTTCCCGCAAAAACTAAATTGTTGACAGTATTTCGTGAGTCTCGTGAAGTCGGTCGACATTCAATTTTTTTTTGTTTTGGGTAATTGGTGGTGAATTTTAGAGCTTTCCATATTTTAGCGAAGACACACTAGAACACCGATCTATTGTGCTAGTATTAATTTCTAATAATAGAGTGCATTGAATACATTTTGAAAAGTGTTGGTTGATTATAAGTGGGACAAAAATGAAAAAATATGTTTGTAATATTTAATTACTATATAATTTATTTGCAGGAAAAATTTCAGGGAAAAAATTACGTTGTTTCGTTGAATGTTAATACGAATACAATTTTTTATATTTATGAATTATGCGAAAAATTTTCGTTTCGTTCTAAAAGTCAAAAATTTAAGTTGTGTAAGTTAAAAACAAAATGTACAATAAATGTGAAATAGCCATCAATCTATAATAACCAATAAAAATGTTAACAAACATTTAATAATTAAGAGTGAGGATTTAGTTTAAAATGCTCAATCCTCAAACCGCTCTGCACAACATTGGCATTGCCGATTAGATTCTGCGGGCGAAATCGTTTCCTTTTCACAAGATCACGTGGGTGCAAACGATAAAATCTCCCAGGTTCTTGAATAAAATATAATTATCACGCGAAGAAGAATCTAGCCATGCGATATAAAAATAAGATGTCAACATTGCAGAATAAGCCTTACCGATTTTCACGTCGAAAATGAAAACTACCACTAGATCAATTTTGCCTTGAGAGCAAGTTAGTTATGGATCAAATAACGCATAAAAATGCACACGCCAAACTGTTAATAAATGAAACAGAACTACACGGAGAAAAGAAATCGTCAATTTTTTTCCTATTTATGTATGTTAATCCGATTATAGTAAGTTGTACTATTTATTATTATATAATTTACTATATATAGCAAATATTCTCTTTTGCATAGTAGAAAATGCTATACAAGAATGACTCCTATAAATCAAACCAATTACTATCTCCCATCGTAGAATTTCCTATTTTCTCACTTTAGAATTTTTATAGAAATGTTATTACCTATTTGTTAAAGGAATTCCCGTTAGTTTTTGCATAGGTTGTTGGTTGAATTTTGCTAAACCAGTTTAACTAATCCGCAGTCTGTCCAGACTATAAGCTAAGCTAATTAAATATTTTTATTTCTCCTGTAGTCATTATGTATAGAAATTTTTAACAGAAAAGTTGATTCTGCATTGTGGTATTAAAAAAATTTAATGTGAAAAATTCAAAATGGAGTCCGACGCCAATTTTATTGGAAATTTATTAGAAAAATAGGGAACTTCATTTCGTACCAATATTTGTCGGTAAGTGTGTGATTTTAGTGAATACAAAAATAAATTATAAAGTGATACCTAAAAAAGTTAATGTGTTAAAATGTGTTACGTGTTAAGGTGTGGCAAAAATACGAGTATAGGTACCGAGTGATTTTTTTAAGCTGAAACTTTCAAATATCTCGAAAAATAAGCACTCCATTATAAAAATTTAATCATTCCGGAGGGGACATACATTAGTGTTAAAATTAGTACTCCTCCTCCCCTTCTGTGGGGCGGTGTAACTTTGAAATTAAAATACGGCTTAAAGCACGTAGGATTTCTTTAAAACATTTTTTTCGATTCATTTTAGATGGCGCTCTTAAAGCCCCATTTACATGTAGAAAATTGTTTTCGTCTGCAAATTTTTGTAGGTAAATAAGAAGCATCCACTATATAAAAATATTCAATATGCGAGAAAGAAATAAACATATATAGTAACGCCATAATTTTTTTATAGGAAAATTATTAATTTATTTTTAATTAGTTCAAATGAGAAATTTACATTTTTATCTATGGCGTCTGTTTTTATTATGATTCCTTAATCTTTTGTAAATAGAAAATAATTTTTTTTTGTTAATTTTAAAAATGTTGCCATAAAAATACTCGGATCGAATATATTTTATGGCAACATTTTCATTTTTATAGTGGGGTTTTGCAGTGTAGTGGCCCAAAAAAACTTCTACAAAATTTTGTTGGGATATATTTCTTTTCTTGTCTCTCATGTGCAAAAGGTCAATGTTTTATCTCTTTCATTTTGTAGAAGAAAAATGGTGGTCGCATGTAAATGCCCCATAAAGCGTTAATTAAGCACCCCGAAGGGAACTGAAAATTACTACGTCCACGTCATTGTTCATGGGTTACGCTAAAAGTAGTTTATTTACCTAGTTTATTTACCAGCCAATTACATTTCTACAGGTAACAATTTCCCAGTTATTCAGATATTTTTAAAACAAAATACAAAAAAAAAATCATTTATTTGAAAGCAGGTTTAATTGCATGTTCCTGGGTTACGATAATACTAGTTTCTTGACAAGAAATTTTTCAGTAATTAAAAATTTAAGAAATACAATTTGTTTAAGACTAATTTCGAGTATTTACATTGAAAACATGTTAATTTTAATTCAAACGTATTGCAGAATCGTATGCATAGGTTCTCAGTAGGAGAAATCGAAACAAATTTATTTTCCTTACTACAGCGCCATCTACCATGAATCGAACAAATGTTTTAAACTAACAATAAGAGGGATCCCATAAGGAACGGCGTAATTCACAACGGGATGTGTTAAAACGGAATGTCACAGAACAGGTTATCACAGTGTGTATTTTACACATACGAGAGTTGTCCGAAAAGTTTCCGACCTCAACATGAAGATGGCAGCACTCGTCAACAAAAGTGGCGAGGGCCATTTTATACGCGCAGTTGTTGTTTAACAATCGTTTAAACAGTGGACTACCAAGGAAGAATCGGTTCCAAAAAAGGCAATGTCTGTCCTAGCTCAAAACCATTCGTTTGAAATGGAAAATAAACCAATTCAAATCAAATCAAAAGGTTTAATTTTATGAGATTGCAAAATTAAATGAAATTTGAAATTTGAAATCTCAAAACAGAAATGGCGAAAAACTCGCGATCATTATGCATTTTCATTAAAATTGTCCATATAACGAATTGCATAAACTTGTTTGTGATTTTGTTTCTTGATAATAAATATAAACAAAACCGATAAAGTATAGTGGTAATAAGTGGTTGGTCATAATTTCGGATTGCCTCTACTTTTTCTGGAAACGGTACGATTCCCTCTTGTGCGCCGAGGGAGCCCCGGAATTTTAACTCTGTTTTATACAAAAATTATACTTTGCGAGATTTAGACTAAGTTGGTATTCATGAATTCGTTGTATTACAATTTGTAAATGCTGTTTGTGCTCTTCTAAAGATATTGATGCGATCGCAATGTCATCAATATATGGAAACACAAATTAGAAATTGAAAAATTTCACTAATCAGTCATTGTTGTGTTTGCGCCGCTTCCACTATGCAAATGACATTTATACAACCTGAAAAAAGACGTTGTGATGGGCGTTTATTGTATATTCAGTAGGCTTAACCGGAAACTGAAGAAACGCTCTTGCAAATAAATTGTCGAGAAAATTATTTTGCCGAACAAAGTGCAGAGGCCCAATTACTGCTTGATTTTCCACTTGTGCCTTGTTCCATCATACATTCAAATTCGGCTTCTGCTAGCACTAAATTATTAAGTGGGAGCCTTCGCGGCCGAAAAGAACTGGTGGTCCTTTTGTAATGATATGACAGGTAATATCACTTTTGACTGCGGTTCTCGGTTATTGTGAAGCAATGTTATAGGTTGAATAATATCTGCGAAAGGATCGTTCACATTATATGTCCGGATACTGTAATTTTGATCAGCTGAAGTAAAACCCTTAAGAGATAAGTTCGGTACATCATAACTTGTTACCACCCATGCCGATAAGTAAATTGAAAAATGTATGATGAAATCGATACCGATTATTGGCTTGTTTACATCTGCAATGATGAAATTCAATACAAATTGTCTACGAAGGCAAGATAATAGTTTTTCGTCTGACGTCTGAATTTACAACCGATTTAATTGCGTTTGTTCAACCACTTGGGCCTCTCCAAGTGGTTGTCTAGTTGTTACCACTTATACAATTTTAACTACTTATCAATTTTTGGGTTCCCAGCCGATGATGTTCTCTTCAGTTTAGCATTCGATTTTACTGATCCTGTGCGTCAATAGCCGGATTCCATTGGCATTAGCCAAGTACTCGCAAATACTTGTAGTTTCACAACTACTCGCAAATACTTGTAGTTTCACTTCTAACAAACAAATTTTCGTTCCATTGAACATCTACTCACAAGTACTTGCATTTTACTACCGCCAATGGGACCAGGCTAATATTTGAATTTGGTTTTCTAGCGACATACATTATAACGTATAGCATTTGAACTGCTGTTCGATGAAGTGATTTGTTTAGCTGACGTCATCTTAATTTGTGATGAATCACATAATTCAATTAATTTATCCGCCATCTTAGTTAACTATATCGTCAGTAGGATCATGGCTTGTTGGCACAATCATGCGAATCTGAGGTAATCGTTTCCACCCAATGAGAAGTGATGAATGTTTTTTATCACCAAGAAGATTGCTCGGAAACTGCGTATAGTCAACCAATGCTCGTTTTGAATTATCATATTTATCCGCTATAGGTAGCCTAATTAGCGCAATATTTACTGCGATAATATACTGGTATCTACAGCTGTTCACAGTGTATACAATTTGGTATCATACTGTGTAATACTGCCGAGTATAAAGTGAGCTTCCACGGATGAATTTATTCAAGTGAAATGTCTTTCGTATCGATTCTTGCGGTAATTCACAATAAATGTACTTTCGTATCGTAATTTCCTTGAGCAGTTTTTGGATATTAATGACAAAAACAGTTAAATTAATTTGTAAGTGCTGACATGTAATTTTAATAATGGCAAATAGAAAATTTTACAATCAACGTCAACAACCGTTGCTTGGGTTAGTACAAATTCGGGTGATCGCGTCTGGGAACAGAAACAGCTCAAAACACGAAACAGCAAAAAAAATAAAATAAAAATTTCAAAGTTGATCAGTTTAAAGCTTCGCCATTTGTTGGCGCTTGCAATTCCCACATTTTTTATGTTTCTTATCAACTTTCATTCAATTTTGCAACCACAAAATCAAACCATTTTATTTGATTTAAATGACTTTCGTTGATTATATTACTATAAAGTTTATTGAAGGAACCCATTTTACAAAAACTCGTAGTCAAAATCCTCAAAATAATAGAATGAAATGGCAATACTTAACTATTTCCATTTTGTCTATGCATATAACCAGTGTACTCGTAATTTCGGCTTTCGTTTCGTTTTCATTTCGGTCCGTTTTGTTTTTGGTTATATATTGTAATTAGTCCAAAATGTTTCTTAAAAACAGGTAAGCCGCATGTAAATACACAGTGTGTTACGTGCAATCCGAATTTTGCCTTCGAAAGTACTTTTCTTCACCAGACTTCTGGAAATGTTGACTAAGGAAACTTCGTTTCCAATATACTGGGTTGATATTTTCTAGACGTCGAGCATGCCTGTTGGGTCTTTGCATTTTTTACAGACAGATGTATTTGTTAAGTAACGAGATAACCCATGATTAGTAGAGCTTAGCACATGTATATGATCAAAAACATGTTTTTCAGTAAAAATAGAATAAAAATCGTGAATAGTTTTAGAATCGCTCAATTAAGAAATTTTTCTGTACATATTCTTACTTTTCGTGATATGCCTACACATCACATAATGCGAGCGGACTAGTTTCAACTATTATCCACCTGATTTATTCTATCACGATTCAGTTTTCATGTAGATATCGCGTTCGCCTTCTGTTTTGTTCTTTATTTTATGGCTACTACACCAGAATGTGCTTTTGTTTTCTCTGCCTTTAGAGAAAGTCGAAAATACCTAATGATATCTCGCTCTGGACATATATGCTATAAATAGTTGTGTTTCTTGATGCTTGATCTGATCCGGTTCAGGTTTTGTGAAACAAAATTCGGATAGATTTTCCATATAAAATTTGGACTGATCCGGATAAATGGATGTCATGAAACACGGCAAATGTCAAGTTCCTCACAGCTATAACATTGTATTTGCCATTGAAATTTAAGCGGTTGGAGGCCCGCTTATACGCTACCTTCAACCGGCAATCGGTTTCCTGCTCTCCTCGGCTACAGTCATTGATCAGGGAGCGGCACAATTTGGGATGAAAATCACATGATTCTTAAGTGCAAGTGAAGGATGGGTGAATAGGTAAACTAAGTTGTATATTTATTTATGCTTAAGTGTTCTAAGTAATCCCTCTGGCTTCAGCGTTGGCCTAGCTCTTTCAAAATATGCGATTACTAGAACCGGTAGGAGTTGAAATCGATAAATACACACTTATTAAAACGGTTAATTTTTAGTAGAGAACATTAAATTCAATGAATTTTTGAAAGTTTTATTTTGACTGATGATTCGTTCGAAATAATTGTGTATTTTCCGCTGGTTAAAAAGCACGATGTCTAAGGTGTGTAAGAAATGAAGCAGTCATAATTAACGAGGAGGCTTGAATAAATACATTCCTATATTTCCCAAAGTTTACTCAGATTATTCGTTACTGTCAAACTCTATTTCTCCCAATAAAACGTTACTGATAAAATAACTTTTCATACAATATAATTTTGCCCCATTTTAAAACGTAATTTTTAAAATTTAAATTAAATTTATAAAACAAACAAACTTCACTTTCTATGATCCAATTTCATTTATTTTTCTAAACATATGAATTACTAAATTAAAATTCCTCATTTACATATGAATTGCAGTTTGTGTGCGAACTGGGATGCAGTGATGAATTCAAATCGTCAGAATTCGTAGTATGCACCTTGTTTAATCAATTGATAGAGATGAGGTTGTTATATGTGAAATTGAAATGTAATGAGCTTGATGATTACATTTAACTATTATGATGTTATAAATATTTGGTGTACTTTGTTGTTACTATTATTTTTATTTTATATTAAACGTGATTGTTATTGTACCTATTGCGGATTTACGGTGTTGACAATCTAAATCAGGTGAACGACCTAACATTTTTATTCCATACTGTGGATAATTTCGAAAGATATTATTTAGTGTTTTAAGAGTGCGCATCGTAGAGAATATTGTTCTAGATATGAGTAAATGGTACATGAACATAAATTTAGAACATTGCAAAATCAGCATTAGAGTATGAAGTACGAACTTCGTCTAGTGAATGTCTTCAGAAAAGGTAAAACTTATATCTTGTTAAGTTCAGTTATAATAGTGTATATACTAATCATTTTATTAATGTTAGCTATAATATAATCAACATGAAATGGACCTCGTACACAACTCAGCATTATAATTAAATTTTCTGTTTTGTATTTTCAACTTTTTTATAGATGCCTCTTGAAGCCTAACTATACACTAACATACATAATTGCAGGTTTAATACAATACCCACTGAAATTAATTTTTTGTTTGTTAATTTTGTAGCAAAATCAGTGAATTATAAAATTTTTCTTTTGTCGAGATTTTCATTTGGTTTAGTTGATATTTGATGGTGTAATTGTTAACACGTGTGTTGATTTTTCAATCATTTGTGGTCATTTTTTTAAAAAATATTTCGGCGGTGCGATTTGTTATAATAAAATGTGGTGTTAATTTGTAAACGAATTGAGACATTAAGTGAATTTAAATAGTGTAAGGCTTTTTGTAAAGTGTTTAATTGTTAATAGTGGGAAATAGGAGTGTTTTTTTTAAACTTCAAGATTGTAATTTTAAAGGTAATGAGCATTTAAGTTGTTTTAAGTTTATATTTTTCTAGGCTAGGTTCCGCCACTATCCAATAAATATTTAATAATGTGTTTCTTATTATAAAATACTTTTAAAAATCACGTCGATTATAGAATTAGAATGGGAAAACAATTGCTATAAATCAAAGGAGTCTAGAAAATTTGTATTGATTTACATACAAATCAGTTTTTATGATTCCCCGCACAAATGCAATCAAATAGTTACGGATTCAAAATCTCCCTTTACTAATTGTATGAAAATCCAAAGGGATTTCTACGATATTGTGATTTAAAGTTTTGTTTCATATTTCTTCTATATACAGTTTTCAATACGGATGTGATTTATTCCAGACTTTCCTATGATGCTATGCATGTAAGAGTAATAAATGAATCCTATTGAAAATTTTAGTACAGTCAAATAATTTTTTAGAAAATGACTCAAACCTCAATTTAAATAACAAAATTATAATATTTTTCCAAAATAAAATTTTTTAAACAAAGTCAACCACGTATTGTGTAGAAATTTTCGAGATTTTTTTTACAAAGATTAGAACTTTAAAACGATTACAATAAATATTTAATAAAACAAGAAAAACGTTTAAATTCAAACTTGAGTTAAAACGACATAAGAACACCTAGAAAATAAAACTTCGTATCAAAAAACCCGAAGTTAAGCACTGCCAGCACCAAGTGGTTTATTAAGGTGACTCAAAGACCAACTTCATGTACTATCGACCGGATTAACCGATAATGACCATCCAAATTTGAGTAGAAATGACATCAGCATATCTTGAAGGTCGAAATTAGTAGAAAAAAAAACCGAAATCCTGCATAATTAGCACTAGGTAATTTTAGTTGGGTGACTCATTGGCCAACATCATGTACTAGTCAGACCTGAATCACGATCTCTGTGATTGGTCGATCATGGCCATCCAAATTTGAGTTACAATAACATCTGATCATCTAGAAGATTAAAATTCGTAGCAATGCATCCGAAATCGTGCATTGCACTAGATGGTTTTAGTTAGGGGACTCTGATAAAGGCCATCCAAATTTGAGTATAATTGACATCAGTACATCTAGAAGATCAAGATTCGTAGCAATAAATCCGAAGTCGTGCATTATTAGCACAGGTGCTTTTAGTTAGCTGACTCAATGACCAACATCATGTACTAGACCGATATGAATCACGATCTCTGTGATTGGCCGATCATGAACGTCCAAATTTCAGTTATACTGACATCTGAACAACTAGATTGATTGATTGATTGATTGGACTGTAGGACCAAGCATTGGACAAATGTCCTGGATAACGCCGGGCCTATTCCTACAGCCTGTTTACACATAACAATAGGAAGGATAGGAAACGTTTTTTTTTTGAGACGATCCGGTTTCAGACACCTAGCGATCGTACGGCACAACACAATTCTAATATACAACTAATCTACTAGAGGAAGGAAAAAGGCTTAATAGGTTTAATGGATAACGATGATATTTTGGTCTTCAACAATTGCATCTCTAAATCAGCAACCCGAGAAAAAATATTATTATTTCACGTACATCTGAAAATTTCCTGAAATTAAAATTCTAAATTAATAATTTCCGGGTTTCTAAATAAAATTGATTGATTATATCGGCCCGATTACATACGCCTAGATAAAGTTGATAGTTAGTAACATAATGACAACACAATTCTAATCTACACAATCAAAATATATCGTATTTCATCGTTTATTTAACAATAAAAATACAATTTCAATGGCTCGCATTAATAAAAATTCTAATTGACAGGTCTCCAAAAATATTTGGAGGGTTTTTAATAGATATTTTAAGAGTAATACCAACAGAATACCAATTTAGAGATTCTCTTACAAAAGTCTATTAACGAAAAACCTCTTTACTTATAGCCTCTTAATAGTCTTAACATCAGAATGGTTACCTATCACAAAAAATGTTGCGTGTATTTATTTTCTGAAACAAGGATTCTTTGGTACTTTCTAACATTTATTAGCTTTCATTGCAAACGCACATTGTCACTTCAGTGTAAATAAAAAATAACAACAGAACTGGCTGTTCTTGTCCGACGGCCGTCTTTCATATTTTGCCTAAATTTTTATTTTTCTATAGGAGGGGGAATTCATGGTCAGGGTGGTTCAAGTATTTGTTCGCTTCCTCAAATATGTCTCAGTATTAGAATAAAGAATTTTTTTTTAAATTTTATTATGAAAAGCCTTTTGAACGACGACATCCAGGGGCGGTCGTTACATCATTTTCAAAAGATTGTATTTAATATTTGAACCAACATTGTTCTACAATATTTTTTCAACAATTAAGCGGAAATGCAGATTTTACCAAAAACTGTTTTACACTAAAATTCGGTCTTTCTACAGCCCAGACGGATTAACTGATCAGGATGAAACTTCATAAATAAAATTTTTCCATACATTCAATGATTTTAGTGATGTGGTGGACATCTGTGAACCAGATGTGGCAGCTCTAAAGGGAAATTTTCTCTTTTTCCCAAATCTTTTACAAAATCATTTTGAACAGAAACATTCGAATTAAAAGATGCCTTTGAAGTTAGACCTAATTTAATCGTATAACAATCCTTAACCTAAAACAAACGAAAATTTGTATGCATTGTTTAAAAACTAAATAGCATGTCATTTAGGCGAAATATTGAATTTGTGAACTTCCAATTTCAATTTATAATACATAATTATTTAAGAAGTCCAGTATTTATTAGGATGACATACAAGAATTTAGGATTCTTTCCTGGTATGCCCTCGAACGGCCCGGAACATAGATAGTCCCAATCTAGAGCCATCAGAAAAACACAACAACACTCCCGACAAACCCACTAGGTCCCGAGGCATTCGATCCCTTAAGATAATCCTAAATAAAATCCATTAATGTTATCTAAATATCAATTGTTAATTTGCCTAAATGTCATTGTTCGCCATATTCACCAACACATCTACACTTTTGTTATTTTTGTTGGTTTAGGATTAAGTTATTCCATCTTCAAACACATATACAAGCGTGTAAAATTTGTGCTAAACTAAAATACTGACATCTGAACACCTAGAATATCAAAATTTGTAGCAATAAACCCAAAGTCGTGCATTATTAGCCTTATGTGCTTTCAAATAGTTAGGTGACTCAATGACCAACGTCATATGATAGCCAAACCTGAATTGCGATCTATGGGATTGGCCGATCATGCCATCCAAATTTGAGTTATATAATGACATCTGAACACCTAGAAGGTGTTTAGGTGGTTTTAGTTAGGTGACTCAATGACCAACACCATTTACTAGCCAAACCCGAATCACGATCTTTGGGAATGTCCGATCATTGCAATCCAAATTTGAGTAAAAATGACATTAGTGCACCTAGAAAATAAAAATTCGTAGCAAAAAACCCGTAGTCGTGCATTAGTAGCACTAGATGGTTTTGATTAGGTGACAAAATGACCACCTTCATATACTTGTTAGATTTGTATCACGATCTCCAGATATGGCCAGTAATGACCATCCTAATTTGAGTTATAATGACATCAGTACACCTTGAATATACAAATGCTCTCGTCCTCCAGTTTCGACATCCTAATATCGTAGGTTTTGTTTGACGTCGTGAAGCGTTGTCCGTGTACAATTTCTGAGGGGAAGTTTGTGATGAATCCGATATGGTAATCCGAAGTCTTTGATTAAGATTCATAACTTAATTGTTTTTATGAAGAAGGTTGTTGGCCTCCCGCTCAACCCGCTTGTTACGTGTGTGGGCCACGAACTGGTGAGAATCTCAAAGCATCCTGTCCTACCTTGAAAATATTTATATAGCAAGCTGCTTGATACAAAACAGACGCCCGCTATAGCCGCTTGATTGATTTTTGGGCACCAATGACCCGCCCTGATATGTAGTGTCCATGACTATAAACATAATTTCCTCTTCTCGTCTCCACTGCACCACCCGATTCATTTAGAGTTACCACAAATCATACACATGAGTGTGACCCGTGATAATGAGAATATACGTCGAACACAGAGAAAATACTAATACAGAAATATAGTCGATTGTGCAAAACATTTCAATAAAAAGAAAACTAGAAGAAATGTTTCAACTATTTCATTCTAATGCTGTTGATTTAGGTAAAATTGTAGTGGCAGCTCGAAAACAAATGATCTACTTTTTGATTTGGTCCTTGGGTTTTGCCCGGGGGGAAATCGATTCATTCTGCAAAACAGATTTAATCAAAAATCCTGCCTATCCTCCACAAATAAAAAAATCGATTTTTTAGATTTATTTGAATAAAAAACAAAAATTTTTAAATCCTGCAACGATCTGGTGTCGGACAGATGCACGTCGGTGCTGTGATTGTGTCAGCGCTGTGATTGTGTTGTCGCTTGTCGGCGGTCTAGTTGTGTATTCTAATAGAGCTTCTCGGCTAAAATTTCTGTCGGCGATGCGGATCTTTCTAGCAATACAACTATTCCTGATAATTATATTTCGAGTGTATCGACAAGTGGCCGGATATCTGGTGATGTGAGCTAATCATGATTGACGGTCAAAATTCCTATGGACTAAGTGGTTGTCAGCGATGTGGTATTGTCGATGTGCGTGTGGGCGATGTTTTTGTTGGCGATGCGAAGGTTGGTTTCGGCTTTGTGCTTGTTGGCAATGTATGTTGTGCAACTCTGTCGATGATATGGTTTTACCGGCTAAGTGGGCTTGTCGGCCGAAATTCCTGTCAGCGTTGTTGTTGTCGGCGATATGGGCGACTTCCACATTACTCGTATTCACGCGCCGAAAAGTTTTCATTGTGTTCTTTGTTTCATAATCATAGATAATAAATTAAATTTTTAATTCCGATTTATTAAAATCTATTGTGTTGAACAAGCTTAGGATCATCATCGAATGAATCGTTCATCATCGTGTAAACTACGGTTATCTATTTTTGTATAATATATTCACTAATACTAAGATATATTTTTAATTTTAGGAAAATTTCACATTTCTATATAGGCTTGCAATTTTTGCTAAACTGTTCCCAATTTTTGTTTCCTAGGAATGCTGTAGGAAAAAGTTAACGCGCATAATAAAATTAACCACAGGATCAAAACAAGTGAAATAACAAAATGACCGAAAAGCGGATATTGATATATCTTCATCTTTATTTAAATAAAAATCAACAATCAATCTAACCAGCCGGTGCTCCAATATTGAGTATTTCCTCCACGAGCTCTGATCACATCTAGCATTCTTTTTGACATACTGTGCATCAGGTTTGCAAAGTACTCCTGAGTTATCATTTCCCATTCTTCCTGCAGAGCTGATTGAAGATCATCTAAGGTTTCTGAAACGACTTCCGTTTGCCTTAAACGACGCCCTAGCATATCCCACACGTGCTCAAAGGGATTAATGTCATAGCTGCGAGCGGGTCAAACAGTTCGATCAATTCCCACCTCATCCAAATAATTATTGACAACGTTTGCAACAATACGTAACTGCTCTAGAAAAATATTTATGAAAAAATTTAAGTGTCCGGAATTTTTTGACGAGCACTGTAGTGGTGATGATTAAATTATGATGTTTATGATTTTATCATACCCAAGTGAGACCGTCTTTCTATTTGAGGTTGCATAAGGCTGAAAGCAAGATGCTTTATAAATAATAACCTCTTTTTATAAGTTAGTGCGGTTATCAGTCAGTAACAAAATTATACGACCATTTATGCTGGCCAAGTAGCAAGTATTGAAAGAAGTAGTACACGCTTATTCTTCTTTGGTACGTAAGACAGTATCGTTACTTTCTTCTAACATCCGAAAATTGCAGATTTAAAGGTCCGGTCTTTGGCAGTCGAAAATTTGAATGGCAATACTCTTTTATTCTTTCTTATTGCTCTGACCAATGTAGTACATGTTCTTTTAGCAAATCCGTAGCCAAAGAGTACGTCGTAAACCAATTGTCAATGGTTATATTTCAACCCACATTTTGCACGTGGTTTGTTTGGGCGCCAAACGATTGCTTCTGGTTTATTTCACAAATTGTAGGGCCCAGGTGGTTGTTGGCCACAATAAATTTCCAGTTGAGATGTGTAGTAAGTTGTCGAATCCACAGCAGAAATTATTTTAATACCGTATTTTGCTGGTTTGTTCGGGTGGCGGGAAATATTTCCAATCCGGTTCCGTCTGCAGCCATAGGCAGCCATAGGTTCCTTACATTAGCATGCGACGATTTATGTAGCCGGTAAGGTACAACATACCAAATAAACTAGTATTTATTTCGATGTTATCTGTTGTACGCGCATGTTTTGAATTTTTGTAATTAATTTACTGTTGTGTAATATAAATATTGGTGTTTCTACGACTTTATCAATAAACGTGAAAAGTTGTGGTTAAATATATTAAATTTCTTCTCAACCCGAGTTCTGGTTGAAGCAACAGGCATGGCCGCCAACTATTTTGACGTGTTCTTCCCACCAATATCCTCTTCATCGCATAAATCACATTTAATTCATTTTTATATAAAAATTTGAACTTATTATATACGTAGTAGAAGCTATCATATACGTTTTAGGAATATGGTTAGACTTAAAGAGGCCATTAACACCTGATACTTTACGGTACGAATTTTTTTTTTCGTATATGTTTGTTGCAACTTATAAGATAAATTTTGCGCCTGAGATTTACGGTTCCTATTATTACAACAATTTCTTTGTATTCTTCCTGCTCGTACGAAGTTTTAACGAAAACAACTCCAGGTTTATCCTTTTCCACGTTTATTATTTTCTTAAAATTGTTTAATGAGCTTTTTATTATAAATTAAAGTTAACAGTAATTAGCTCAATTTTAAAAACTAACTTTATTATTTCTTTAGCTTTCGGAACCTTTTCGGTTCCATTCTCAAAAGAATAATAAAACAATTTTACAAAAAAAATATTTTCTATACAAAATAAAAACGAAATCAAGGCTATCTAAAATGTAGCTATTTTTCTGTAGATATCGTTAGCTACTAGAAAAATATATTTTTATTTTAGCTAGGCAACAAATTTCGTATCTACAGAAAAAACACTTTACAAAATAAAATTTGACTTTAAAAAACTTAAAATGAAAATAATTGTTTCCATATTAACTAATATTGGAAATGTGTAAAAGCAAAAAATCAAATTATAAAAATAGATCGTATGAATTGCCAATATAAGCGTAATCGGTAATTTTGTTAATAGAATTTGATCAAGATTTTATATGTAGCATTTCCAAAATAGACCTTTTCCTGAAATTTGGTTGTTTTTCTAAAATGTTTACATCTTCCAAAATAATGTTATGGTTGGTATTTCTAATATGTCCCGAAAGTGCACTTATTTGATTCGAACTTCCCGTGGCACCACGTATATGTTGAAAAAATCGTTCTCGTAAAAACTGTTTTGTTTGTCCCGTGTAAATTACGTTACAATCATTACATTTTATTTGATAGACCAAATTGGGCTTTTTCTTTAATGGGATCGGATCTTTTAATTTTGAAAACAATATATCATTTAATTTGTTAGCTGAACGACCAATAATTTTGAAATTATAATTTTTAAATAAATGTTTTAATTTTTCGAAAAGATTTTTTATGTAAGGTAATGATAAATAATTTGTACTTTCAATTTCAGGAGTTATTCTATAATTTTGGTAATAATTTCTCTGTTTCCAAATCATTTTAGTTATTAATTTTTTAGGATAATGATTATGTATCAAAGTGTTTTCCAAAAGTTTAAAATTATTGTAATGAAATTTAGTATCGGACAATTTTAGAATTTTTTGAGTTAAAATTTGTATTGTATTAATTTTGTAAGAAATAGGAAACCAAGAGAAAATGATTTGGAAACAGAGAAAGGTGGTCGTTCAGCTACCAATTTAAATGATATTTTGTTTACAAAATTAAAAGATCCGATCCCATTAAAGAAAGAGTCCAATTTGGTCTATCAAATAAAATGTAATGATTGTAACGTAATTTACACGGGACAAACAAAACAGTTTTTACGAGAACGATTTTTTCAACATATACGTGGTGCCACGGGAAGTTCGAATCAAATAAGTGCATTTTCGGAACATATTAAAAATACCAACCATAACATTATTTTGGAAGATGTAAACATTTTAGAAAAACAACCAAATTTCAGGAAAAGGTCTATTTTGGAAATGCTACATATAAAATCTTGTTCAAATTCTATTAACAATATTACCGATTACGCTTATGTTGGCAATTCATACGATCTATTTTTATAATTTGATTTTTTGCTTTTACACATTTCCAATATTAGTTAATATGGAAACAATTATTTTCATTTTAAGTTTTTTAAAGTCAAATTTTATTTTGTAGTGTTTTTTCTGTAGATACGAATTTTGTTGCCTAGCTAAAATAAAAAATATATTTTTCTAGTAGCTAACGATATCTACAGAAAAATAGCTACATTTTAGATAGCCTTGATTTCGTTTTTATTTTGTATAGAAAATTTTTTTTTGTAAAATTGTTTTATTATTCTTTTGAGAATGGAACCGAAAAGGTTCCGAAAGCTAAAGAAATAATAAAGTTAGTTTTTAAAATTGAGCTAATTAGTGTTAACTTTAATTTTTATTATTTTCATTTGTTCCATTTTAATTTATTCTCCGTCTTTCGTTAACTGAATATTGGTGCCGTAGTGTTGGCAAACATCTTTAAAATCAACGAAATCATCTTAAGAAAGTTCTGTTAGGTTATACGGTTTGCCGGTTTTCTCCGCTCCGCGAATGATTAGTATATACTGGTGTGGTTCATGAATTGGTCCCGATCTTTTTTTTTCCTTTATTAATTACAACTGAGACTGTGCTCATCTAGCAATTTATCTTTCACATTTGCAAATTTTACATTTCTTAAATAATTCTGATTTGTTGGGGTGAAACCCAATGGTTAGTCCCAAAATTAGTAAAGCTATTTAAAATATAATTTTAATTTGGTATGTTTACTAGGTCAGCCGCCTCGTTCTTTGAAGTCTTCTTTCAACGACAGGGTTATCTATCATATGGCGAATATCGGGGTTTCCATGTTCCTGGAGCCTTATTTCGTGTTTGGCGGCATGCTTTTTTATTTCATCTTTCATGTATTCCATCTGTAAGACCTTCACAGGGGTCTTCATTTATTGTGCACCACGGAGCATTTACGATGCTACGGAGAACCTTATTTTGAAACGTCTATATCATTTTGGCGTTTGTTTGCTTAGTACATCCCCAGAGTTGAATACCGTAGGTCCATATCGGCTTCAGTATTTGCCGACATAGCAGCAGCTTGTTTTATCTTGGAAGCTCATAGCCTCTACCTATGAGCCAAAACATTTTTCTGAACTTAATATTAAGTTCTTATTTTTTCTTTTTGACGTGCTCTCTCCACTTGAGCTTGGCATCGAGAGTCATGCCAAGATATTTAGCTTTGTTTGCATATGGCACCGGTTGTGATAATTAATAATAATTGATAACATAATTTCTATCGGTAGATGGGAAGCCTTTTGATATGTAAAGTTAATATGCGTGGATTTCGTCTCATTAAGCTTGATTCTCCAGCGCTTAGTCCAGTTACAAACAGCATTGGTAATCTTCTGGAGTTTGCTCGTTGCATCAGCGACATTACTTCCAATCGCCATGATTGCTGTGTCATCTGCAAAGGTGGCTACGGCTCCTTCATCTGTTGTTGGAATATCCCTTGTATATAATAAATACAGGATTGGTCCTAAGACACTCCCCTGTGGGACACCGGCAGAGATTTTCTGTAGTTCAGAGTATTCATCCTGATATTTCACACGAAAATGTCTATTGGATAAATAAGATCTTAGTATGGCATAGAATTGCCTCGGCAGATCTCTGTGCAGCTTGAATTCCAGTCCACTGTACCAAACGTTATCGAATGCTTGGATGACGTCCAGAAATATGCTGGAGCATACTTTTTGCGTTCTAACGTTCTTTCAATAACGTTGGTGATTCTATGCACCTGTTCAATTGTGGAGTGCTTTTCCCTGAATCCAAATTAATGTGGAGGAATTAGTTGTCGGTCCTCAATTATTGGTTTAAGTCTTTTTAGCAATAATTTTTCAAAGAGTTTTGACATAATTGGCAGCAATGAAATTGGCCTGTATCATTTGTTATCGTTAGGTGGTTTATCAGGTTTTGCTATCATGATTACTTCTGCTACTTTCCATTGCCACGGAACATATTTTAACCGAAAGTTTGCATTGATTATGTGTAATATATAGCTTACGAAATTCTTTACCTGATAGAGTCTTGATTATTTGGCAAGTAATCAAGTTATATCATGGGGCTTTTTTACATTCATGTTGCTTTTTACTTCTTCTTTTAATTCTTTGAGAGTTACTGGGCGTATACCAAATTCATTTAGCTTTTGAATTGACATTATATTTTCATTGGCCGTTTGCCTTGGTAGTGGTTGGAAGGAATCCTCGAGATACTCCGCAAACAGATCAGCCTTCTCTTTACGACCTCTTGCCCAGGTTCCATCCTCCTTTTTAAGTGGAGGCACTTGCATATTGGGTTTTTTGAGTCTCTTCGTCGCCTTCCACAGAGAATAATCAGAATTTTTTTCATCGGTTTGGCTAACTAGATATCTGTTGATTGATGCATTTTTAACTTCTTTAAGCAGAGATTTGAGACTGTTACCTAAATTGTTAAGAATTGTTTTGTTCTCCGGGGTTCTAGTTATTTGCCAGGTTTTACGTGCCCGTCGTTTTTCTCTTACCAATTCTCTAACTTCCATTGGGTAGGATATGTTAAGCTTCTTCTTATTTTGTATAACAGGGGTACTTGCCAAAGCAGCATAATGAATTGCTTCATTGAGTTGTTCTAATTTATCTTCCAACTGGTGGGGATTTCTTATCAACAAGATCCCAGTTTGTTTTTGAATTTGTTAATCTGTTTGCACTTTCCCTTTGATTACCTTTTCACTGACTGTCATGATAACCGGGGAATGATCCGATACTAGAGAATTACTGTCTTCAATGTGAATGTAGTTCTGGGATATACCTCTTGCTACATAAAAGTCTATTAGGTCAGGTATCTTCGTTCCGTCACTGGGCCAATATGTTGGGGAACCACCAGCGTAAAATTCACATTTTGATGTCCGCCCTGCTTGAAGCAATTCTTTACCTTTTGACGTCGTAAGCCTAGATCCCCAATAGGCTTTTTTCGCATTAAAGTCACCTCCAATAACAAAATCACGTCCAAGCGATTTAAATAGTTTAAGGTAGTCCTCCAAGTTATGCCGGGGAGGACAATATATTGCAGAGACAGAAAGCTGTCTGTGTTTAATTTGGATCCTTACAGTAGTGACTTGCATAGATTCTTCTTCGATATTTGATTCTAAATGGTGTTTTATATTTTCTTTTATTAGTAATGCCGAACCACCTCTTGCTTCCGCTGGATGAATGGCGTGATATAAGTTATAACCCCGTATTTTAACAAACGAAGATTTAACTAGATGGCTTTTAGATATTAAGAAAATATCGATTTTCTGAATTTAAAAATATTTCTATTTCTGGAATATGTTGCATAATGCTACTCGCATTCCAGATTACTATTTTGAAAGTTGTGTTCTTACTTAACATTTTTTGTTGGATTGCATTGAGGGAGTTGCCTTTTTTTCAGTTGATCAAGTATCATGTTGTTCAGATTACTTTGGTCATCTAGCCAATTAAATTTGGTTACTTTCAGAGCCCATATGTTTGGTTGAACCCAAATCTTTTACTACCTGCGCAAATGAACTTCTTTGCCCTGTATGGCTTGGTTGTGGGTTTTGATCCATCTGATTTGATATTTGAACCCTTCGATTTTCGTCGTTTTGCGGTTGACTTCTTGTTTTATCTCTTAATTTTTGTAGTTATTTAGCAACCTCAGAGCCTTGATAATTAGCCGGATGTTGGCCCTTACAATTTGTACACTTGGCTGGCACATCTCTCCCTATTGTACATGCCTGGGTAAAATGATTACCTGAGCATTTTACACATTTTGGATCCCGGCCGCAATATCTTTGGGTGTGATTAAATGCCTGGCATTTCTTGCATTGGAGTATGCGTGTTGTGGTTCTCCTCATTGGATCGATTTTCACCTTCATTTGAATGATTCCTTTTATTCCATAAATGTTTTGAACATTCTCTTTGTTATCAAATACTAGCATAAAAAGAGGGAGTCCCCTTTTACTGATAGTTTGGGTTCCTTCCTGGATTTCTGTTCTCTCTTTTTTAACAATATTCACAGCATCTAGTATTTTAAGACCTTTATTTTGTAAGTCTTCCATTATTTCTTTGCTTGAGCAAGTGTGATGCAAACCTCTTGCCATAACCTTTATAGGTCGGGCCTGGTTGTTCTCGTAAGTAAACCACTGATACGTTTCAGCATTCAATTTCATAGATAAGGTTCTATAAGTATCTGAGACCAGAGTATTAATTTTCCAATCGTCATTATTTAACGCTGTTACCTTATAGTCTTTGTCAGTAACCGATTTCATCAGTGACTGAATTTCTGGGTAACTGGTTACACCCACAATATTTATTGGTGGGGGTGATTTATCTTTCGGGTGCACCAAATTTTATGTAATGTTCTTGGTATATTTACTACCTTTTGGTTGATTGGCTTTGGGTAGAGCATCGTTTGAATCTGAACTAGATTGTCCCCTACCATTTAATTGGTCAGCCTCAGGTGACGATTCAGCTTTTCTTTTCTTACTCTTCCTGAACTGTTTTTTCTTCTTTAGGATCCAGTCCGTCTCTCTTTGTTGTCTGGTTCAATGCTTCCTATATCGCAATCTTCATTTGAATCCCGATTAATTTTTAGGTTTTCATTTTCTTGCTTTAGATACTCAATTTCTTCGCTTAGGTTGGCAAATAATTGCTCCATATGCTCTAGCCTCGGCAAGAGATTCATATTCTCCTTTTCTAGGTCAATAGTTGTTTTACTAGATTCGGCTATTTGCAAAGAAAAATTTCCGGTGGCATCACTTATTTCGTGTAATGTTTGTCTAGGTATAGCGTTAGAAAAAGTATCGGCTTGGTCAGCTACCGATTTGCTTCTATTTATTTTTATCGGTGATCTTTGTAAATTTGATCTTCTCTGAAACGGATTTGATGTTCCCCGATAATGCAATAGATGGCCCTCCCCAGAATCCATAGGCCCAGTCTCCACAGAGAGTGGATTTACCAATATTGATATTGGTGTACCACCTGGGGTATTATTTCCTTTTGTTTGTACCATTGCATAGTTTTGATTGACTAATTAGCTATTCTGCTTCACTACTACTAAGGGATTGGGTACCACAACCATTCGTTCTACAAAACATTGCTCAGAGTACGCCCGTATCCATTTATGAATACTTCATGGAGGCTGTCAATCCTGTACTCCGGTCCTGATCTTAGAAACTTTTTTACAGCTTTCTCGATAACGGAATGTACGTTATCGCCTTCCTTCTGCGTAAACCCCTTAACTAAGAATTTATGGGTTATTGATTTAATTTTAAATGTGGCTACTGCATGCATATAAATAGCGATGGCAAATTTATTCTTTTGCTGGCCAGCACAATTTTCGGAATCGAAAATGATGTCTGCATTTTGTTTTTGAGCAGATTACTGCTGGCTGCACCAAATATTTAAAAATACATGAATCGATTTCTATTGAAGGAAATAGACCTTCGCCATCATGCTAGAAAAAGTAAGAAATATTATCACTATTAAGTTCGGAAATGGTAAAATTGAAGCTGTTTATTTATGATTTATAGTAAAAAACTGAAACGTCACCTCTTGAAGCAGTTAAGACAGCTTGGAGTTTGTCTTTTCTTTCGCTTTACGAAATAATTGCTTTTCCAATTGATGTTTGTCATTCTGCATTCATGAATCCCGTGCAAGGCTCGCATTGGTCCTTTATTGGAACGTTCGTTCGTTTCCTCTTGTCAGAATTTTTATCAGCCATAAGCTTGAATCGTGATGCCATCAAAGTATCTTTGAAAATAAAAAAAGTTGTCAGAACTCAATAATACAGCGTTAAATTTTGATCGTAGGTGACCTTTTTTTAGAAAACAATCCCGAACAAGCTAAAGACGGTATTCAAAATTAAAATAAATTTTAGTTTGAAATTTCACATTATTTTATACTTAGAACTGGAAAATCTTTTAAATGTCGCTAAACCTTAATAGGGAACATCGTACCAACTTTAAATGAAACCGTGGTGTTTGTTATTAATCCGATTTTCACTACTCGATAAAAATGACACTTTTTGAGTTTCGACTATAAAATAACAAGATATCGTTTTTCAATAAAACTACTGACACAATTATAATAGTGTCGTTTTACTATTTAATAAAATTTGTAACATCCCGAATGAACTCCGAAGTGACACTGTTCAGTATAATGTGTAAAGAGAGAAATAAAAAGAGGAAAATATACATTTTGTGCTCTCACACTCTAAATAAAAGAAATACAATTATATCGTTATTCCAGGTTATAAAATCGAAATTGCGAGTTTTTCTAGCGTATCAGCCCAAAACCCCAATTTTTTGAGTTGTGTCACTCTTATTTGTCATGAGCGATGTCTCTAGGAAATAATTAAATATATACTCGTAATGAAAAAAATTGATTAATTTGTCTTTCTCTTATTTCTTCAGGTTATATAGAATTTTGAATTTCCCGACAGACTCTAAAATCTTATGATTGTGAAACTCATATCAAAAATATACACTGCAGAATTTAAATAAGTCCCGGTTGAATTGGTCTTGCAGTGGAATTGAAATGATTCACATAGCTGACAATCTCAAATGAACGTGTAAACAACATCATGCGAATAATTGCATATGAAAAAGCTGTCAACAAGATGGGTGCCGCGTTTGTTTACAATAGTTCAAAAAATGAATCGAATAACCATTTCTAAGCAATGTTTGGAGATATTTTAGCGTAATTCAACTGAATTTTTGCATCGATTCATAACGGTGGATCCATCATTACACGCCAGAATCAAAGCAACAGTCAAAACAATGGGTAGAAGCTGTTTCAAGTGCTACAAAGAAAGCAAAAGTTGTTGCATCAGCTGGACTGTCTTGAGAAGGGTAAAACCATCACAGATGAATATTATGTAATATTATTAAGCACAAAAAATGTTCTTCCATCATGATAATGCACATTCATCACGCAAAACACAGCGACAATTGGATGGATTGGGCTTCGAATTGCTTTCCCATCCACCATATTCAATTGATCTAGCCCCTTGCCATTTTTTACTATTTCAAAACATGAAGAAATGGCTCGATCCAAAGAGATTTGGATCAAATGATGAAATAAAAGTTGAAACAAGCTCTTATTTTGAAGGGTTTGATGAATGTAATTGGAAAAACGTTGGCATAAGTGTATCGAGCTAAAAGGAGACTATGTTGAAAAATAATGTGAATTTTACTTAAAAAATTATGTTTACTGTTTCATTCTAAAGACTTATCAATTCACCGTCGTACATACATGTACTTGTTACATATCATTGAAAGGATCTTGGAAAACCAAAACATTTTTTTTAAAATGAAGAACGTAAAAATTGTTCGAAAATGGATTTGCATAATACTTCTTCTATTTGGTTCAACATCAAAATTATCGCAATCGTATTTTGGCGTCAAGTTTAATAGGTTATTTCACAGTTTGAAGATATTTTCAGTTTGTGTTTCGAAACGAATGGTCCGAAACGGTCCGAAAGGACCTTTTCGAAACGAATACTTATTTCAATCTTATTTATTTATTTTAAACAAGTAATGTTTGGGGATTTTTGGGGTTTTCAAAAATATCAAATAATATTTTAGACAAATGTGGGACAGTTTCAGAGGTTTGCACGTAAATTGCATAAGGCTAACCGCTTCTTTGATAAACATAATCGCGTCTAAAACGTTAATTGCACTGGTAAAATGCATTTTCAATTTTCTGCATTTTAACAACTCAATTTTTAAAATTAATTTTTTAAAATGGATTTTCATGGTTTGTATGGTTCCATTATCTAATGGTTGTAGCACTGTCGTTGTGTTTTGCGGGAAGTAGATGAGCTTTATGTTCGACAGAAAAAATTCGGGGTGTGATGAGGCGGTACCTAATAAATTAATTATGTTCCGCTGTTTTCGCTCCATTTCAAGGTTAAAATCAACCAAATATTGTTGAAATATATGGGCTGTGCTTACTTTTATCAAGGCTTCCAAAACAACGCGGATTTCGAGTTTTTCCGATAATAAGCGCTTTATAGACCTCTCCGTCACCAAAGACCGTTAGCAATACTGTTAGTCTTTCTTTCGAATATTTGCTCTTGCTGCTAGTTCTGCCTTTAACATTTAACATTAAGGTTTTGTTTGGTAACATTATAGAAAATAATGCCGACTCGAAAACAGTCAGCAATCTTCCTTGAAGCAATTTACGCTTCCACTCTTCCATCTTTGATGAACAAACTTCACTTGCTTCCCACAGCAAGAGTTGAATTTGATCGAAATCTAAAATAAACGGGATAGACTCAGTAAAAAAATTGGAAATTTTTCCCGAAACTGCAATATCCGATGATTTTTATGTTTTTCAGATTTCGTCTTTGCGAGTTTTTACTGTATTGAATTAACAGGTTGACAAAACAGTAATTTCAATTTTGTAGTGTGAAATAAGACTTATGTATTTTTGTATAAAAAACAAACTTTGTGAATAAAGTATTTTTTATTTTGTTTGATAAACTTTTTCCATCTTTCTGGTAATTTCATAATTTTACGCTTATAAAATTTCTGGACCTTATCAGCAAAATACTGAGCCAAGTGCAATTTCTGGTCATCGTCATTGGTGAAAGTTTCACAATTCAAATTGTTTTGCAAATTTCGAAATAAACTGTAATCAGATGGCACTAGGTTAGGGCTATATCGGGGCTTCGTAATGCCAACTCTAGTTGTTTTTCTTTGATTGCTTCATCCAGTTTGGTCAGTTGTTGACAGTAAACTTTTGAATTAAAAGTCTGGTTCCTTGGAAGTAGCTCAAAATACGCAACACCTTTGTAATCGCACCAAACTCGCAGCATGATGTTTTTATTTGCTGCAAATGAGCTCGGTGTGTTTTGTGCTGGTTCATCACGCTTGAACCATGATCCTTCATTGGGTATCGCAAATATTCATTTGTGCGCGATACATTTATCCTCTCTGCAACCTCTCGAATTATGAAATCATCATCAAATCAGGTTAGTGTATTTTGATATCCAATCTGCACCATAAACTTCACTTACCTCTATGTCAGCCTCAGTAGCTCATTCTTTTACGGAAATAAAAAAGTAAAATATACCGGTCGGGTTTACATTCCATTTTCAATCTGACACAAAATTAGCATTTTACTTGTAAAAAACGTTTTTTACATTTTATATGTAAAAACGGAAATTACGAAAAAAATCTCACTTATTTTCAACTTTTAGTTATTTAAATTTAGAAAACAAAAATCATTTATCCTTTTGCAATGCCATCTGTTGTTGTCTTGAACAAGCTCCAACATATGATAAAATAAATGCCTACTGAGATCTAGCTACATTTGAATAGAACTTATTTGAAAAATAAAATTTAAAGTGTATATTTCTTTTGTATGTGTAACGGACAATTTTTAAACTAATTACCATTTGGCGTTGATATTATCTGTCACAAACAATTATCAACCGAAGCCAAACAATTATTTAACCAAAAAATAATATTATTACATTTAATTTAACTTAAATTCAACTGTAAAATTTCAAAATTATAAATATTTTCCAGTTTGTACGAATGTGTGGAATAAATTATTGATAAATTCCACACATTCGTACGCAAAAGTGCGCATGATTTCGAAACAGATTACGATGAACATAAATTTAAAATTAGTCCCATTCTCGGTCGCATATTAACAGTTGCGGCCGTGAACTTAACACATCTGCATTACAAAATGAAATTTGGCACGGGAGTTTGGTTGCTCAAAGGAGCAGCGTTTGAGTAAAAATAAACACGAGCGTCATTAGTTATACTTTCATCTACTTTGCATTCGATTTACTCGAAGTTGAATGGGCGCCTAGCGACGTTGAATTTAAAAAAATTCTTGATCGTTTTGCAATTGTGTGAGATCGAAGTAATAATGCAGATGGTCGGATTAAGCTATCGCAAATCCAGATCTTACCGAACCATGCTGTGTTGAAATGGAAGCGTGTCTCATCCATACATAACCACGTATCAGCTCGATTTGGATCAAAAGGAAAAACAATAATAGGTGCATTTAATGGAGTAGTATCAGTTCTAATGAAGTAATAGATCGATAAACCTAAGGATAATTTGTCATCGAGGATGGAAAAACAAAAAGAAATCCCGTTCAAAACCGAACAAAAACTTACAATTGCAGGTCCGGTTTATTAGATTTGAATCGCTTGCTTGTTAATTCAATCGCCAGGACTTTTGGTTGTGCCTTGGTTGTGATGTGAGCACACCATTCGTTGAAACTGATGAGTTTGTAGTAAATACTTTTCAACGACGTGCGTATTGACGACTGGATTATTATGCGTATTGCGTGTTGGCGACTGAATTGTATTCCAAATTTCACCAAGTACATAAAAACTCTACGACCCTTATTTTATTTTAATTATTTAATTAAACCAACCAACTTATACTAAACTATGACATGTAACCTATATACACTCAAAACTCGTCCGCTTATCAAAAAAACAGAAAAGCTCTGTATCTTTTTGACGTGGGAGTTTTTAACACAACAAACCAACAAAGAAAAAACTGCAAGGGCATTAAAACCGCCACAAGATCTTTACATCAAACGTTTTTGGAAGTTCCCTTTTCTCCTCTTCTTTACCTTTGACTACAACTGTATTATCAACCGTTTTGACGGTTTGCGTAAGAAACAGATCGGAATTTATTTAATAAGATTCCAGCCAACCAGGCTATTTTATTTTGTAGACTCAAAAATAGACTCAGTATAGTTTTTATAGCGTTCGTTCGTGGTCAGTTTCTCAAGCATGGTAATTGCTAAGTAAACGCTGTGAATATAAGCCAAATAATCGGTAAACTCATTCAGTTTGTAAATATCAAAAATTTCAGTACTTATAGAATATAGAATATATAACTTTTATGAAATTTTTTTAATTTTGTATGACTTGAAATTGTTGTTTTTAACAGATAACGAAAATGGTCGAGTACACAGTCAATTTTCCGATAATAGATTTGTTAATAGATTTGGTAAAAGATGGCGCAATTTTAACGAAACAGTAGTATTTGTTTCATTATTTACTTTACAGTATTTAAAAAATAAGTATTTCTCATGTAAAAGACCATGTAAATTACATTTCGTAATTTATGCGCCCAACTGTGAAAAAGTTACAAAAAAAAACACTACGCACTACTTGCTTGTGACCGTAAGTTTAATGTGACTATTGACTAATATCAATTGATAAAAGATAAATATTTTAACACTAACTGAAGTTCTTCAAAAAAATTACAAAGCTATCTTTATTTGAAAACCGAAAATACTTTCTTCCCAACCTGATATTTTGAAATTGTCTTATTACTACAATTTTTAAGTTTTGCATTAAACTCCCTTAACTAGTTAGCTCGTTCAGTTTTACAATTATACGCAAGTATTTCTAACCTAAACTAAACCGCTTATAACACAAATTTTTGTCATACGAGTACATGAGTTTTGTGTTGATTTTCTCGCGTCAATGTTTGCCATCTATCTATAACGTTACGATTCAGTAAAAGGTCATATATTCGAAATGAATTAATTAGGTATAGCAAATTTTACACAAAATGTGTGATGGATGTACGAGTAGATTTTCTATAATTTTGTGTACACACAAAAAAAAACCCAGCAATTCCATTGTTGTTTCCAATGTAGAAAATTTTTGTTCTACATGCCAACCAAAAAAATAAAACTACGATACAAAACTGCGACAATTACAAAATAAGCATCCGGTATGTAAAAGGTGGAAGCAAATCATAAACGTATATGAACAAAAACGAATCATAATATGATTTCCGGTTAATTATTGATACATTAACAATATATGAGATGATTTCCAATTTGATTAAAATAAAAAAAAATATTTATGGTTAATCGATTTTCACTTGTTTTGTTACGAATTTCCCACATTTAATCATATTAAACTTTCGAAATTTAAATAAATTCTGAAAACAGAACATACAATTTTTTTTTTGTTATTTAATTTCAGTATTTATCTAACCGGTGGTCGATAAAGTGCGCACGATCATGAAGTTTTGTAAAATACTACTGATAAAAATATCACTGCTGCAAATCGTTACAGCGATGAGTTTCATCGACAATGATGATGATGATCGTATTGACTTTATATTATTAAATCGGGAACGACGTGACACAAATCATTATCATCCTCTTGAGTCGCCTGGATTGCGGAGTCATTTTCGATTAGTTCCGGATAACTATGTATTTACACATTCGGTTGCGAAAAAGTATAGAAATGAACATGAATCACGTGCAAAACGTGAAACATCAGTGGATAGTGAAAATGAGGAAGATTTTGTGAAATTGGATAATATAGAGGATTTACCGGTGGCGGAGAAACAATTTGCCGAGGAGGAAGGATATGTGAAAAAAATTCGTGCAACGCCGAATAAATTTGATGTGTATGCGTCAAAAATGCAAGATGAAGAGGATCGTATGTCTTCGGATGCGTCCGTAAATGAAGGAATAAAAACACGGGCGCCTCGAGTTAATTTTGTGACGCAGCAAAAAAAATCTCTTGAAACGGCGGAGGCGCGTGAACGGCCCATGATTACAAAACCAGCGGATTATTATATGAGATCTGCGGTTGGTAATGGATATCAGACGATGGATAAATATTATTATGATGACCCGCGGCGTCACGACGTAAGTCCAAGGAAGTATGAAAGGTGAGATAAATATTTGTTTTTATTTTACTAAATTATTTTTAAATTGTTCTTATTGCAAAATAATTTTAATGATGAATATTAGTTTGATGACGAGGATTAGTTTTATTAATATAACATTTTTGCTACTCGTAGAGTCTTTTGAATGTCGTAAATAAATTACATATATATTTTCCTCCGCATATGAGTGTGTCCAATATCAGAAAGAGGTACGAATCTTAAATTCTTCTCAAATTTAGAAACAACTTAGTGTAAAAAGTGAGATTGTATATAGTTAAACCAAATCACCCTTTCGAAGTTCTCATTGGTCTCGCGTGTTTTATTTGATAACTTTTGTTACTTGCGTTGATTCTTACTTTGCAATGAATATTGTTTATCCTTCAACGTACAGTACGACCATGGAGGTTTGATGCGTTACTATTTTATAACGTGTCTGGCCTTGTCTTCAGTTTGTTTGCCGTCGACCGCACCTTTACCTCAATTCAAACGCATACTCTCGTAGCATAATTTTAGTAACAATTTATTACCAGACTGCCCAGGGCAGCTTATTGACAGTCGCTATTCTTAATTTCACTTAGACTTCGATTTTGGGCATATATCTTTATCGATACAAACAAGGTTAGCTATTAAGAGTCTATGCGAAAATATTCGAGTATTTTATGTATGAATCAGTTAAATAATTGTACCAAGGTTTCCCAATTTAATTTAGTGCTGATCTTTTTTTATAAAATATAAAATTTCGTGGAATCCTTTTAGTCTAACATTTGTCCATTTTGACCCCTAATCTGTTTGAGTGTTTATCTTAGCTTCACTGATATGAAGTTTTAAACGTTTTTAAAAAGTGTAGCCACACAAATGAATAAGTTTAAGAGTGTGTTTACACAATTTAACCAAAAGTGTAGCGTACACAAAAGAAATTGTAGTAGGGATGAATTTTCCATACTTCGTTATAAAAATTATTTTATACGAAAACCAAAAATATTAAAACCTTTTTAAAACGGAAATTAAATAATAATGTACAGAATTAATATCCCTTTGAGGTTGAACGTGTACTTAAATTAAATCACGTTTTTTAAAAAAGGTGTTAACAAGCAAATATTTAATTAGATCTGTAAATGCCATCGAATTGTGTGTAGTCTTAAGGCTTAACTTTGATAACCACCATATTAACATGACTACCGGGGAATTTTTCGTTGATTTTACTGCGAAAATTGATATCGGATTTTTAAGGAATAAACCAGTAATTCTCCAGTAGTTGTCTATTCAGATCTATGATTGTCTTCGGATATATTGCGGTTGTGAAAATTAATCCTTTGGATTTCTGGTTTGTTGTCTTTTTCTCGTGATCTTCTCGACTTGAAAATTCTAAACTTGCCATCATTCAATTTTCTCCCGTGTCATCATTGTTAAAATAATTAATTTCCCATCTTGTCTCGTGATAAAGTCGTAATTCTCCGTACCAATCGTCGCGCTACTTTTTGACCAAATTGTTTGCCCAATATTTGTTTGCAAGGAATAATATATATGCACGGATTAATCTATACCGCCCAAACAATGAGCATGGAAAGCGAACCGTTTTCAACTCCAAATTCCTAAGGCGTACTCTGAAACGCGGCCTTCCTCAACATAACTGTCAAAATCTAGTATTTTCCTTATGAAAGAAGAGGAGGGTGGGGGAGGTATAAAATCATACGAACTCTGTATAATAAAAGTATCAAGTATCAATATTTTTACAAGCATTTTACGAATTTAACGCCTGCTTCGATTTTAGTGTGTCATCATCATGACCTCTTACAAGGGTTATCCAATTCAAGCTTGATAAAGTAAACTTAAAAAAAACACACAAAATATTCGGAATGTATTGTAATTTTTATTTCATTTTACAGATTGATCCTTGCCATTTTTAGTTAAACAAGATATCATTCAAATGTCCTCCACGGGACTTCTTACAGGCCTTGATTCTTTTGCGGTAATTTTCAATGACTTTTCGGCACATTTTGGGCGGTATCTCGGCCATTACCTTACGAATATTAGTTTTCAATTCGTCAAGAGTTTGAGGATTGTTTGCGTAAACACGATCTTTCGCGTAGCCCCACAAAAAGAAATCCAAAGGCGTTAAATCACAGGGTCTTGGAGGCCAATTGACATCAGCCAATCGCGAAATCAAACGTCCAGGAAATTTCTCTTGCAAAAGATCTCGATTTGCTCGTGTTACGTGACTGGTTGCTCCATCCTGCTGGAACCACATATCGTCAAGATCATAATCTTCGATTTTCGTGAAAAAATAATCGGTTAACATGCGGCCATAGCGCTCAGAATTGACGGTAACGGTTCGTCCATGGTTGTTCTCAAAAAAATACGGCCCAATCACACCACCAGACCACAATGCGCACCAAACAGTGACTTTTTCCGGGTGTAATGGCTTCTCTACAATCAATTGTGGATTTTCTGAGCCCCAAATTCTACAGTTTTGCTTATTAACGTATCCACCAAGCGAAAAATGAGCTTCATCACTGAAGAAAATTTTGTTCGAAAAATCAGCATCGACGGCCTGTTTTTCCAACACCCAATTTGCGTATGTTAAATGCTCCATATTCTTAAATGGCAGAATGTCAACTAAATAAATGATAGCGTACTTGACGTTTATCTTTGACAGATGTCGGTATACAGATTTCTACTTTATCAACCTCGAATTGGATAACCCTTTATATCGCCACCTAATACTTTCTTCTTGAAAATCGAAATTAATTTAATCTATAGAGGAAATATATAATTATTATTAGCAAAACATAATTTTAATTTTTGTTTAATTGTAATAAAATTAAAATTTAAAACTTAAGGGCCAACCAATCAAAAATAAAAAGTAATAAATGACATTCCAGCCCAGTACAACTTCTAATTCCCAAGTAATAACAAAATCAGCGCGATGTTTATTTACAACTTTTATGAATAAAACATGATAAGCCCTTTCAGACCCGAGCCAGTTATCAAATGGTTGATAGTTATACGATAACGGTTTGGCAGTTATACTTAATTGCACTTAAATACAATTCTGGAGCATGATGAACAGCCAAGCCGTTTGCACCGATATACGGAATGTGATTCTTCAAATTTTGGTAGATGGTTAAAGCCATCAAAACGAATACCTGCCACTGGCCTTATTTCGTGACAACGTCGAACCGAATCCGAGTAACATTTAATTTATAACCAATAAGGTATGTTTGATCGTAAATTTGTTATATTCGTATATAAGCTAATCTAGATAACTAGCACATAGCGCAACATCAATAAAATGAGTCATTACACGAAGTGTCCATTTGTTGGATTTAATAAATATTCGGTAGTAACTCACGTACAGGTCAAAGAGATCCACACCACCCACCCCACCATTGTATTTCTTTAAAATTGTGGGCTGATTATTCCACAATAGTTTGATGCTAGGTGCACTGATCTGTTGTCTTGTCACTTCACCAATACAATATTACCATCCCGATTAACAATTTCTTCAGCACTACCTCGTCCTTGTTTTTTCAATATCGCGTCTGTACTAAAGTTTAGATTATTAAATCTATTAATTCTAATTGTGTCAGCTGCTTTAATTTGCTTTTGCGAGAGTATTACAAATAATAGATAACTGGAGAAAAAATTGTCAAAAAATAGTGTATGACCACAACTGCTTTCCAAGACCTACACGCGCACGAACAAAACTTAAAATTTCCGTTTGTGTTCCCTGGTATTAAACAAAGTCATAGGAATATCCTGATTTTCTACACAAAAGGAATACTTTGAGACCCCAAGGACATGGTTTACCCTTCACATATTGCTTAATATTCAATGGACTTTAAAATGGTATTATCTATTCATCAACAGAACCGGTTTCTTCTACCACCATGTGGTCGAGATTTAATAAATTTATCACTACAATCGCGTGTAACTGTTTCTTTATCAAAAAAGTGGATATGAGACCCTAAGCCAGAGAAACCTGTCCCTGGTCATGCATGATCTGTTTGTATAAAGTGCAATTTCTTCATGTATTTGCTGTGGTGTATATTTTTCAAATATTTGTAAAGGCGTTATGGATTCCATCGAAGTTAGAATTGCCTCAATTGCTTCAAAAACGAAAGGTGCTGGTTCAAATGGACGTCGCCTCCACGCTATATCTTCTTTTCGGTAATTTTATAATTACTTTGACGACCTACAATCACAATTTAATTATGGCTGTTAAATAGCGGATATTTAATTTGATCAACATCCTCGCCTTCACTCTCTGCGACGATCCCCGTATCCGCCACATCAACGTCAAACACATCGATCTCAAATTTATCAGTAACTTCTAGTATTTCGATGACATCACTATCTTTATGTTCGGGAACTTCGTTAATTTCTATTTCGCCGTCAACATCAGCTCAATGTCTGTGTTATCTGTCATAATAAGATCGGCGGCTTCTTCCAATGAGTAAAATTTTTTTTGTCGTGATTGATGTCGCGATTTGGTAACAAATGTTGACGTGGCAACATATATTGATGTGTAATATCAGTATATTTAGCAACATTTGTGGTCATGACAATTTTATAATTTATCCAACAGCAAGTGAGAAATATTTCTAAATTTTATCGATTATATAACTAAAAACTGTTACCAAAACCAATTAAATACAATAATCTCCAAAAAGAAGGAAATTATAGTAATATAAACAGCAAATAAAACTTACTTATAAAAAAATAAGAATCCAATAAATGGCATTTCAGTGTTGAAATTATGTTTTGCTTAAGAAATTTAACGAATCTTTGTTAAATTTTATTTGTCACTTAAAACAGCAAAATTTCTCGCCCAAGAATAAGAAAAACTTAAAAACTGTTTCGAAAATCGAAAAACTCAATTGAATTGTGCTCGGTGTCGAGAAATTTCGCTGTTTTAAGTAACAGCTAAAATTTAACGAAGATTCATTAAATTTCTTATTGTTAAGTTAAGTTTTTAATTAAATTAATAAAATGACGTCTCTGTATGCCTTGAGTGCAAAATACAAATGAATCGGAGGAACAAAGAAACACTATACAAATGTTTGTTATACACAGTCATATTCTCGTTTATTTCTCTTATATAATAATCACAAATACATTTATAAATTGGTTATGTAGCGGAATTCCGTGTAACAAATGTACTCGCTCGGGTACATACAAAAATATGTTTAATGGGAAATAACCATTTTGTATTGTATTCGTAGTTTTGTTTTTTCTTTTTGCTTTTGACCGCTCGAATAAATTTCCAACTACTGCTACCCAAGTATCGCTACTTCCAACTTATTTCAGTTTTTATGGAACAATTGTTGGAACCAAGTTCCACGGTCAAGTTCCATTTTATTACAAGTTTTACTGTGAACTGTGGTTTTTGTTCCATAACTCAAAGAACTGGATATTTTTGTTAGTATGTGTGCACACTACCCAAAATGTAAATTGGCGCGAAATATCATTTTAAAAATATAGGGTTATGTTATGCCCAGATTGGCGCCAAATTTATATTACAAAATTAGTTTTGGTTGTTTATTTGGGTATAATTATTAAAAACATGTTTTTGTTATAATATTTAATAAAAATTATATTTTTTAAATAATAAATTATATAAAAATAAAATTCAGTTAGTCAATTCAAATTTTAAAATAAATGGAACGAACATTATTTGGTAACCACGGAAAATACTGATTGAGTCACCGCCATTCCGCAAATAGTGGTATCAGTTGCTATTTTTTGCAAATCAGCTTTTAAATTAAAAATGTCCTTGGTGAAACTATGCGAAATAATACTGCTTCCTGGCGATTGACTACTCAAAGAAGGGAATATTTCGGGTGGCCCAGTGAAGTCATAATTGTTCGTATCAGATATATTTGGGTTGCCTAAGTTAGAATGGGAAACCGTTGTCACACTGAATTGACCGTAAGTATGATCGTTTCGAATACTTTGTACATTTGATGAAACTGGTGTGACGTCGTTTTTGGAGTAAGTATGATCGCTGGGTGCAAAATAATTTATTAAATTAAATGAATTGTTGTTTGTGTTATGACTGGATTCGACCTCTGAACTACTTACAATAAATCGTCCTTCTAAAAGCGTTTGTGCAGTCGAATGCACGATTTATTAGCCTAAAATTTCATAATACATATTAGTTTTACAAAAAATACCTTTTATTACTACAGTTATCAATATAATTATTTATTATTATCACAGTTATATAAAAAAGTATCACAGCACATATAAAAAATGCTAAGTTGATTTTCACACTATACGATCTTATCTTTACGTCAGAGAATATAATTCGTATATACAAATATAAACAATATGGCGGTCAATATGGCGGTACTAAATGCGAGTTCCATGCCTTCCATGAAATAACTCAAAAACGTAACGAAAGTTGGAACTGTCAAAATGAGTTCCATTTTGTTTTACTTGGGTAATCTTACCAGCTGAATTTCGTTTAAGTGGGATCGTGGAAGAATATAATATTAGTCCATATCGAATACTAGATGGATAATTGAATGAAGGTGATGCAACCGGTTAGCTATATTTAATCTTAATATCGCTTCGACTTTATTTTTCAAACTTAACACGATACCTTTGACTGACGCGTTCTTCCGAACAACGCGGGAATGTTACAAAGTATGCAGAATTCTATGATATGCACAGAGCTGGATCGACATCTCTAGAATTACCTGTTATATATAATATATATTATATATATAAAAATACCCGATTAACCATTGCTTAATTTAAATACATTCAACCACACAGAGATGTGAGTAATTCAACTATCAAATTTAAAATTTTTGCTCTTCAAAATTTGCATGTATAAAAATAGTTTTGTAACAAACCATAGAAAATCCAGCCCTGCTACATTTTCTTTTGTGTACGACTACACGTCTGGTTAAATTTTGTAAACAAATTTTTGATAATTGTTATTTTGTGTAGCCACATTTTAGATAAATGATTAAAACTTCAAATCAGTTCAGCTTCACTGTGGTCAAGTTGGAAGGTTTGTTGTTAAAATACCTCATTTGGATTACATTTTATGGAGTTCTGCGGTATGTAAAAATGAAGGTTTTTTTCTGAACAAACATGTTTAGCAAATCGACCACTTAAGTTTAATTTTTGATCCAAATAGTTCATGCTGAAATTAGAATAACGATTCATTTTAGAGTAGAGAACCTTTACATGTGTTAGGTTAGCAACTTGGGGTAAAATGCAAAAATTTAGCAATTTATCATTAACTTCCATGCTAACCTAATTTGTGGAATGAGTTTACCCAAGTTTATAAAATTGTTTGAGCCGCTTTATACTTCAAGGAATCCCAGCGATTCGCTTACCTTGATTATGAAACCGCCGTTTGAGGGTCTTGAAAAGAAAGCATCATAATCAGAAGGATGACCTACAAACAACGAACAAGCAATCTTTCTGATTTGGCTAGTTCCCAATTGTGCAAAAATGATAAATTCTAAACGATTTTTCGTCATAAATCATTAGGAAGCGATTTCCAAATAAAACCAATTACCATTTCAGAACCCTTTGCAAATGAATTTTTACAAATTTTTATCTGATTAAAATGTTGCAATTAGACTTGTCGTTAATTTTCAAAATGAAATTCCCAAATAAGAGGCGAACCCGTTTTTATTAAATTAATACAAATTTGATTGACTGTTTCTGGTGTGATTATTTTTAATATTTATAATCATCCAAGCCATGGCAAACTTATGTTAAATCCCGTGATGTGTCTCTCGAGGAATTTCATCAGAAACCCGAACTACTTTATACAGCCTACATTTTAAAAGTTCAATTCATCGATTTTAAGCGGAAATCTGATGGCTATCACTCAACTCTGATGGTATGCAAACCCTCTCCATTCCCATATCTGTAATCCGTAAATAATCTAACCCATGTGGTACTTTCGATACTTACAACTCTGGAAAAAGGCCATCAAAATTCCTATATATAAAATGGGTGCACACCCCGAATTGTAAAAATACAGAGAGCTCTCATTTAGGTCCTCTTAATTTCATCGTCTCAACTAATGATTTTTTTAATTTTTTTATTTCTTTAATGTTACAACTGATTCGGATACACGGAGTTTGGATACATATTTTGTAATAATTTCTTATTCTAATTTGAACTGTCCAACTCTAGCGGTTTCTGCCTTTGAAGTCTGCTCACTCCATAGGTGGTGTCAAACATTCGATGTATATGTCTGCATTTTCATGCCGAGATAATCGCTATACGTGTTTCCTTGTGGTATGTGGTTGGTTTGTGGCTGTATGTGGTTCCTTCGGATTACTATTTTTATATTATTAACGTTAGTCCTGGTTAGTTTTTGCAAATAATATTTATATCAATATAGGGTCAAATTGATTGTACTATTTTTCCAACAATTAGAAGTCTTATTTGTACTCGATTTACCGCATGGTATAGTTTGAACAGCTCGTTGAAAGATTGCTTCAGCACGGTGTGGTTGCTTTCAACATTTTAATTGTAGTGGCGATTTTAGATTTATCGTCAGTTGATCCAAACGAGGAGGAGTCACCCCGTGTCAAACCTCAACACCTTTAAATTTCAGTTCATGTTGAGTTAAGACTGGGAGGCGCCGGTGTGGCGGCGTGGAGTAGTACCCCCTCAAGTTCAAAGGAAATGCGCCGAAATGCTACTTATCCTCTAGAAGTTAGGGAACTGGTTGCAGCAAAACGAAAAGCAAGAAAGGCCTGGCAAAGAAGTCGAGCGCCAGAATATAAAACAACTCTTAATTTTTTATCCAATAAACTAAAGTTGCTAATTAAAGAAATCAAAAACGAATCCATTAATAAATACTTGAGTGGCCTTACTGGGGAAAAAGATACCGAGTACTCCCTTTGGAAAGCGACAAAAAGTTTAAAACGACCTAAACTACAAATTCCACCAGTAAAAAATGAAGATGGCACATGGGCTATAAGTGCAAAGTAAAAAGCTTCGTTGTTTGCAACCCACCTCGAGAACACGTTTCAGCCACTACCTAGACAAACTGCAGAGGAAAACATACCACCAGTATATAAAATGGATAACTGCAATATATCTCCTGTCACACTACAAGAATTAAAAGAGGAAACCAATCTCAACCTAAATACAAAGAAATCTCCAGGATATGACTTAATTACAGGACAAATAGTAAAAGCTCTTCCTGAAAAAGGTCTGCGTAAACTACTCCAAATAATTAATGCAGTGTTCAGATTTAAACACGTTCCAAGTCAATGGAAAGTAGCAGAAGTAATTATGATACCTAAACCAAACAAACCACTTAATGACAAAAATTCGTATAGGCCGATTTCCTTACTCCCAATAATTTCAAAATTATTCGAGAAACTACTCCTAAAGAGACTAAAACCAATAATAGCAGAAAGAAATCTTGTTCCTCCACATCAATTTGGCTTCAGAGAAAATCATTCAACAATAGAACAAGTACACCGAATTACAAACATAAATGAAGACGTACTTGAAAAAAATAAAGTATGTTCAAGCATCTTCTTGGATGTAGCACAGGCCTTTGACAGAGTATGGCATAAAGGTTTGGAATATAAATTACAAAGAGACTTACCAAAGCAGTTTTATGAAATTCTAAAATCTTACATATCTAACCGACACTTTCGAGTTAAATTAGATGGCGAATACTCAGAAATAAAGAAAATATCAGCAGGGGTACCACAAGGTAGCGTTATGGGACCAACCTTATATGTTCTATACACCTCGGACCTGCCAACGATAGAGGATACTAACATAGCGACGTTTGCGGATGATACGGCCATCTTAGCAGTTGCTAATTGCATAGAAGAATCTACAAGCAAATTGCAAAGAGCTACTAATATTGTCAGTACCTGGACCAAGAGATGGCGAATAAAACTTAATGAAACAAAATCTGTTCACGTAAACTTTACCAACAAGAAGGTCAACTGGATACCAGTAGAACTGAACTCCCAGCAAATTCCCTATGCAAATACGGCAAAATATCTAGGCATGACTCTAGACGCGAAACTAAAATGGAAAGAGCATGTGAAAAAGAAAAAAGAAGAGTTAAACATCAAATACAGAAAGATGGATTGGCTCTTAGGAAGAAATTCTGAGGTAACTCTACATAATAAATTGCTACTATACCGGCAAATCCTAAAACCTGTGTGGACTTACGGTATTCAGCTCTGGGGCTGTACAAAGAAAACCAATGTCAATATCATCCAGTCATTCCAAAGCAAAGTCCTTCGTGGAATAGTTAATGCACCGTGGTACATAAGAAATGACAACCTCCATAGAGATCTGCAGATAGATTTCGTCAGTGAAGAAATAAGCAAACACGCGAGAAAACACATGCAACGTATTAGTCTACACCAAAATGCTGAGATACGTCGTATGTTGGATGATTCAAGCCTAGTAAGACGGCTGCGAAGGAAGAAACCGCATGATCTACAAGATCCAATCAGGATCGACTAAAAATATAATAAAATTGTAAAGGGGACTAGCCAAAGGGCTACAACCCTCCAAACAAGAATATAAATTATGAAAGATAAATTACTAGATGATTTGTAAATCAGTTGTAATAAATAAATATATAAAAAAAAAAAAAAAGAAAATGTTGAGTTAAGAATATTTATAAAGTAGACAGGTTTAACCTTCCAAAAAATACGGATGAAATGATATACAAATTTTACTACAAAGAAATAACAGCATGAAAAAGGAAAGTATAAAGGCTTCACCACCCAGTTTTGTGTATAGCAGGGCAGCACTCAACAAGGTTTTGAATTCCATCGAGCATTTAAGATTGGAATTAAAATCTCGAGACCTCAGTACAGTGAGGGTGACTGTTGCCGAGTTCTGCGAAATTGAACCGAATTTTGTTTCTTAGAGTATTTCCAAATTTAATTAATCTCTCAAATCTCTAGATTTAGCCTTGGCTGCAAATTTAGCGCAGGTTTTATAAGTACTTTGTATAGTACGAGATTACATGAATTCGGGAGCAATCCAGCTGTTACGCTTAGTCTTCAACCAAGAATTATGAAATCATAATTAACTTGAAGGTTCCTAGATGGGGGAAGCAGAAAATTTTCAATCCGTTCGAATACCTGTAGAATTGAAAAAGCGTTTGGGACGTTAACGGGTTTGGAAACCTGCCATATAAAACTACTACCATATCACGGGATATTAGCCTGCTGTCTTTTTTATCATGTCCATATAATGGTGTGTAGAATATCATGTGAAAGGTTTTAGACCAGTTACTTCAAAAATCCAGATCAACCGAAACACCTTAGTACTCTAAATTTCCGCTATGGCACTAGAGGCTGATTCATTTTTTTCATTCATATAACCACAAAAGGTCTTGCTCTAAGAAACAAATTTTGTAATAAGCATTTTAGTTCACAAATCTACCCAATTTTTCTAAATCACAAATTTCAATTTATATTTCGAAAGTCGTTTTGCGACTAAATTTGCGATGTTGCCGCATTTCGCGTGGTTTTTTCGGGTTGTTAATTTTCAGACCGAAGTTTTGTTTATAACTTTAAGTTTATTTTTTTTTGCCTATTTTACATATTCCATACGTAAGATTAAACGTAGCACAAATTCGAGTACACCTCTGTCGGACACCAATTGGGAATTAGGAAAAATGTTTTGATCTCAAGTCTAAATATTTTCGAAACAACATTTCGCAACATTCGGTATACAAATTCTAGGGAGGAAAAGTGAAAATACGGTTACTTCAACTACAATCCTACTGATAGATTCAAATGTTGTTATAGCTTACACAGAAGATCGTGTTTTTGCGCGGTTCATGCCGTCAAATTTGATCATTGGATGTATGTGTAAAAGTTTTGTATGGCTGTTGTCTTTTCCATTTTTAAATGTGTGAATCTACCTACACTGATATTCATCGATGATATCTTTCCTCCGGGTTTTTGAGCAATAGATATATCAGCATAGTTTTCCACTCCTCTGAAACGATCCTTACTGTTATGTAGTGTTTTCAAGTTTAACAAATTCTGCCTAGATCGCTTTCAACTATTTGTTTCCTCTACTATGGAACAAATATGAAGACCGCTTCGCTTATCAAAGCAATTTTGAGCTTTTTTCGTCAGTCCGCTTTAACAGAGATTGAGAGTAAGATTGCATTATAGAGAGCATCAACAATCTTTATTTACACCTCTTCGTTTTCGCCGTTGACGGCTTTACTTCATAAGCAGAATTTTTAATGTGATTCCTAGCGTTGGCAAAACAGTTTCTTGAATTTTGTATGTTCCGTTTGGACGGTTTCTAACGCGAAAATATTCTGCTACAGTACTATCATCTCGGTGATTTTATATTTCTGTCTGTTTCGCTCTGTATCATTACGCTAGGTTTCTGTCCGTGCCGCATTACATTTTATTTTTATGACATTTTTCATTTTAATTGAAATCATCCATCTAATAAGCAATTTGTGAGATGGTTCGATACACACCATTTAATCTCTTATGTGGTGCCTTGAACAAAGTATGTAAAATGTGACTCATATACCGGATCCTCTAAATAATTTCATCATGCGATTAATATTGAAATGACCATGCCTTATTTAAACAAACCATACATACATCTAATTAATTTAATTTATTTAATTACAGGTACGATCGTGCTTTAGACTACTATCCTCGTTATGAAGACGACTATGTTGCCAGGAATCCTAGCTCGTTTTACTATTATCCAAATAGTCAGTATGATTTGCCAGAACCAAGAGAATATCCACCGTATACGAACGAAATCGACCGTATGTCGCCACCGGGCATGTACCCGTCAGCCTATAACATGAATAATAAACGTCGAATTATTTACTACGCGACATTACCGGAAGTCGTGAGAACTCCACCAAACGTAGATCTCAGATACCGATCATACCAATACGATGGATATCGCCCTTTACGTTATGATCCTTACTACTATAATAACTATCAGCCTTACGATACATATCGCAGTAATCGATCACCTCGTTACTATTACAACAACGGTCGTGCATCACCACCGCTATTGGGGTCACCAACAACATCAGCAGCCTCATCACATGCCTCGTCTGATAATCATCGCGAAAATAAACCATCCGCCGCGAATCAAGTTCGAGTGGCCAGTAACAGCGTTAAGGTGCAAGATCAACAGAAACGAGGCTCATCTCCAGCGATGGAACATCGAAATTATAACGATAACGGATCGAATTTACCAAGCAATTCAGGTGGTTCGGCACCATCATCGCATGGTACTTATCAGGATGGTATCGATGATCGCGACCAAACATATTTTAGTCGTAATCATTAGATGATTGACTGAGCGTGCATCTTTCGTAAAGTGTTATAGTTTTTAAGGTTATACTTAATATTACATTTTTAACTTATTCTAGTGTGCGTCCATAATTAATTAAATATTTTTATATAAACTATATATTATATGAGCTAATTTTATTTAATATATTGGGTGGCGGTTAATTTTATTGTATTAAAATTCTTTTTGTATTGAGTATGTTAGATGGAAATATTTTTGAAAAGTTTCAAATAAATCTGCTAGTAATAAGTTAAGATTTATTTTAAGATTATTATTTTTACTCATTCAATCGTGAAACTGTTGGTGTCAAAGACATTTCGCTAATAAATAACTACGCCGACATTTTATTCAGATTTCAGTTTTATTGACATAAAATATAATTTGTGTATTATCCATTTTAATAGTTTATAATTAATGTACAAAATTGCGAGAACTATGACAGATAAAAATGCAAGCACATCGATTGAATGCAACTGAATGAAGTTTAGGTGAAGCGCGTTAGAGTGCATATGCGGTGCACCATCATGACGAATAATGTACTCGATCCAAAAAATGGCGATTTGTAACGCAGTTAAAGGTCGATCCCGATATAACATTGAACGATATTTCGCTTCACTCCGATACCTTGGCTCATCGATCACTTCACGAATAGCACTGTATAAAGTTTCTGTTTTTAAATCGGTATATTCGAGCCGTTTAGCCCATTGTTCACATTGCACCTGTTCTGCATTTGTCATTTGATCACCGAAGAATGGTATTACCACTAGTGGAACCCCGTAAAATCGTCCTTCCGTTATGCTGCCTAATCCTCCATGTGTAACAAATAATTTAAGATTTTTATGCTGTAGTAAATCGGTTTGAGGCAGCCACTTTGCTATTTTTACGTTACTTGGTATTTCACTTAAATCATTAGTTTCACATTTCCATAGCACATTTTCACTTAAAAGTTTAAACACTTTGATAATACTTTGGTATTTTTTGAGTCCGAGTTTTGAACACTTGATATTTGTTCCGAAACTAAAATATATCACGCCGTTTGACGATTCGTCCATCCATTTTTGTAATGTACTAGGTAAAGTATTTTGTGTTTCTTTTAAGTGAACGCCACCAATTTCAATTACACCTGGAAGTAGTGGAAGCACATTTCCTTCACTAAAATGTCTGGAAACGAAAATGACCGGTGATCTATTTTCAAGATCGTAGATAGGTGGATAGTTTGGTGGTGGAAACAGTTCGCTAAAAATATAAAATGGTAATAATAATCTTGTAAGGTGGACTTTCGTTTCCAATGCAACTCACTTGTAATGCTGTTCATTCTGACCAATTTTATACCACGTAAACGGTCGTTCTATTAAAAATAACACCATATTTAATACACGCTGCAAAAATTTCATTGGAGCTTGATACTGAGCGGTTACATTTGGGATATACGACGTCTCTCTCGGGTTCCCTAGCCGCTCTAAAAAATAATTAAATAATTTAAACGATGTAAAACGTACGACCGGACAATCGAAATGAGCGCCAAGTCCAACTAACACATCCCCATGAAACGCTTCAACAATAATCAAATCAAATTTATCGTTTGCCATGATATCCACAAACTTATTTAACTTTAGCATATTGCGAATTTCACCAATCGAAAATTCGATCATAAAGGGAAACACTTGATAATGATTTATGGTACTTCCGGGATTTTCACTAAATTTATCCATTAATATCGATTGCGTTTTATTCATTTCCGTTTCAATGTGACGATAATTTTTAATTTCACGATTTGGTGGAAATGGACTAACAACAGTTACGTTATGACCTTTTTCTGCCAGTCCTATCATTAATCCCTCAACCACAATAAAATGTGAACGGCTTATTGTTGGATAAGCACAAAGTATTCGGTATGATCCAACATGAATTAATTGGGCCACAATCACAAGAATTATTAACATTTTAAGCATATTTTAATATTTAAATCTCTTTAATTTAACTTTTAATTAACTACCGTACTGTTCCGATATTAAACCACGACTAAGATTTTTTAAATAATGAACTGTTAAGTAATAATAATGATAAGTGTTATATCTTCTGTGTGATTCTATCTCATTTTTTTAGGTGTTACAATCTTATTTAGACAAATTTTTGACAACAAAAAATTCTGTACCTATAGCTGAAATCACAGACTGTTGTAAAATATTTAAAATACATTATTATGCGCATATTGTGAATGGTTCATGGTCTTCATTATACATATTCATAGTTTGAAGTTGTTAAGTAAATATGAAGCAAAATTTGATAAAATTCTAACACATAGTATTTACTTTTGTACATTTGTCGTGAAATTGAATTAATTTCCTGGTATTTGATTGATTACGCTAGATCGATTAAAAGACGCATGTGTTATCTTACATTTTACTAGGCGCACAAGTACTGAGAAAAAGTGATACTTCATAGATTTGAGGCGGTAAATTGTGGCTTAATTGCACTTCAACTATCGCTCAATTGTATGGGTGTAGAAATATAAGTGCGAACCACTAACTAATTTATTAGAACTTAGCTAGGTAGCTCTTAAAATGAATGGCGCTTAAGTCATATGCCTGCCTGTAAATAATCGAAATGACAAATTTAATTATGATAATTAAATTAGTTCATTGTGACATATACTAGTACTAGAGAATATCAATTTTTAAGTCTCAAATAGTCGACAAATAAGGAGAAGCAAAGATTTAACTACCATTCACTAATTGATCTTTGCGTATAATTCCACATTTAACGAACTACTGCTGTACGAACTTTTTCTAAAAAAATTAAAATTTGTTAAAATTCGAGGAGCCCATCTAATGATAATCTTGAAAAACTTTACTTACTTCGCAGATAGCAAAAGTTAATAACCATTACAAATAAAAAAAAATCTCATTCAAGTTTTACACATTTGTATCAACAAATAAAAGTAAATTCTATCAAGTATTCATTGATTTATTAAACAAATTGTTAATATTTACTTATATGAAAACAAAAGAAAAAAACAAATGAAATTATCAGTCTATTGTTTATTTGTATTCAATCTTTGCAATTTGTTTTGCGGTCTTCATTGCTAACTCCGTCCAAGCCTGTATAGTACCGACATGAAAGGTGGGTCGGCCCATGAGTTTTGTGCTCCGACAGGGGTCATAGTTGTGTTCACTTTCATTTCATTGTGTTCACTTTTGCATCCTGCCTCTATCGGGATTCAAACTCGGCAGTCTATATTCTTTATTACGATAACTAAGGCTTCATTTACATAATTGTTTTCGCCGTTGTTTTAGACTTATCGTGATACCACAGTTAAAGTGTAAATAGGTGCAGAAATTTGTGCAAATAATTTGAATAATAAAAGCTGTTGATAATTGTTGTTTAACAAATTATTTTTAACTTGGTGAAATAGTTTCTTTTTGCGAAATTAAATGGATAAAGAGATATTTGTATTTGTTGCGTCAAATTTATTTATATAGATTTAAATATGTCTAGATATTTGACTTGAGACTACATTAAAATACAAAAGAAATAAATTTGAATTGCGTGTGAAAATTATAAATGTAAAAAGTAATTCTAATAGAATTCAATTTGATTCTAGTGCATATAGTATGACAATTTTATTGGCCATTAAGCATGCCATGCCGCTAAGCATCACTGTTTAGCATCACGACGTCTACGAAAATGAAGTATGTGCGGCCGGAAGGCAGTAACATCGTTGTTTCATAACTCAAACATGTTAGTTCGAAGTAACCCAGAAGTGGTATGGGTACCATACTTGGTGGCCACATCTGAGATAACCTTCCAAAGTCGATGGTGGAAGCACAGTTTCATCGGGCACAACAGGTCATGAATGGGGGTAGGTTGTAGTATCGAAAAGAAGTAATAAGTAATAAGTATCGAAGAACTGCTGCGATATGGCAGCAGAGGACAGAGCTACTTTCATCACGGGGGAAACTACTCTACATATAGCTTGGTAAAGTTACCAGCTCAGAAGGATAGAAGAATTGTTAACAGGTCACTACTGACTAAAACTATCTAATAATCATGTGGCAGCAATTAATAGATATTGAGTTCCTCTTCATAGACGAAATATCAATCGTCCCTTACGTAATGCTATATTTGATAGACTTGCACTTTGAACAGTTGCATAATAACAATGATTTGAGAACAGTAATTAAGCTCCAGAACAGAGTAACCGTAAACGGATTTTAAATAACAAATTAATCTCACATCATTCAATGTCGTTTCAATCATATCATTGAAACAAATAGTTTCGCAATCCTATCACAGATGCCACCCACCTTCATCTTTAAATGGTTGGATGGATGATATCTAAGACACATTATTAACAACATTAATAAATTTATCATTACAAAGATGCTAATAGGCGTACGTCCATAATTCAAACAAATTTGTAACCAGCTGAAACCAGATTGGATGAATGCAATTCATAGGGTTCTTGGGTTTTAAAAAAGGTGCGTGAACAGTTTTATTTATTAAAATTTTTAAATTATAAACGGCGAGTTTTGTGAAATAATGCCAAGCCCCCAGCCGTCGTAAGCGCACTATTTTCATAATTCGTCAGAAATTCCCTGATCATTCCGACACAATTTCTAAATATTCGTAATCCAATCCACTTAACATAAAAATATTTTTTTAAGTGCATAAACTTTATAGAAACGTCAAAACAATTGACGCGGCTATCACCGTTTTAGGAAACCAACCCGAAAAAGTGGTTCTTGACAGCCGAGCTCATGTTCGACGCGAATATAATGATTAGCGACAAAGAAAAGTTTGCGCTATCGTAAATTAGTAACAATCTGACCTGTTGCACCAAATTAAATCGTTGGCCGGCAAAAATTTCATGATTAACGTAATTACAAATCTATATGGATCAGGCAGGTCTCTGATTACATACTAAAAGCGTTGATCCCGCAACTGAACAAACCTGAAGAGGATCTCGTTGGTATCTTCTTCTTCAAGAAACTTACAATCACCATTACCACAGGGAAGATTCATTCGCAAAAATAACCAAAACATGCCAAGATACCAATTACCACACAACTGGTGTTGTTATCACACAAAATTTGGCAACGCTGCATCAAAATGCAATCAACCATGCACTTTTGTAAGACAACAAAATGGATCCGAAAATACCGGTTCTCCAAACCAGTAGGCCTTAACGTCGCAGCGACCGACCTCAGCATAGCAGCCTGTTTCTACGGAAATCGGTGGATCAAATCACGTAATCTAATCATTGATCTGAGCGTAATCCCGATTTAGTTCTGTGAGCAGCAAGCACTGCTAAATAAATTTCCTTCATTAACAGCTCCACCAAATTACAACTCTCCGGTAATACACAATGTAGTACACCACATCGTGACTACAGGGTATTTATCACTATCAAGATCAAAACATGGTAAAGAAGAAAAACAACGTCTACATGGTTGCACGATTATCACAAAAATTGATCTCGTCTGAGCATACCACACTATTCCAATTGCTCTTGACGACATACGTAAAATTGTAATTACTACACCGTTTGACTTATTCGGATTCAACCGAATGCCGTTTGGATTTAGAAATACTGCACAAACATAGCGTTTCATCAACGAAATCGTGAGAGATCTCGATTTCGTTTTTTTATATATCGACGACATTCTCATAACATCAAAATATGAGGATCGAAATTTTATGAGGAACGAAACAACATTTGGAACAACTCTTCGAAAAATTATCAAATTAATTAATGCAATTAGAGAATTTCCAGCACCTCAAATTCAACAAATTCAAACAAATTCAACAAAACTAGTAGAGATACTTGCTCCAATTCAAAAACAATTGGCACTTCTCAAAAAACACAGAACGCCTCAAAATTTTTCTTGGCCTAAACAACGTCAAAACGCATTTCTTCAGCTTAACGATAGCGTCACCAACATGCAAGTATATAGCATCACCACTGATGCTTCCAAAACAGCAATAGGCGCACTCTTACTACAACTCAATAATAAGACCTGGGAACCGAAAGAAAATGTCTCGCATTTGAACGTGACTTCTTATAATCTTCCAAGCAATAAAACACTTTTGTTATTTTGTCGAAGGTGGGGAATTCAATATTTTCACCGACCACAAACCGTTTACTAGAACAATTACTTCTAAAGCGGAAAGAAACCCAATGCAAGCACGCCTCCTAGATTCTGTCTCTCAATTTACAGCAGACCTTCAACACATTCAAGGCAAAGGCAATGTGGCAAGAGCTTGCCTCGCAACTCGCTACGACATCACAACAGTCGCAAAAGCCCAAGCTTGTGATCAAGAACTACAAGAGTAACTCTCTAGTTCTAATTAGATAATTTTTCATTAGCCGATTTAACAATTTACTGTGAAATAACTATAGGCAACAAACGCCCGTACATTCCAGAGACATTACGTCGAACTATCTTCGACACTCTGCATAACATTTCACATCCAACTGTACGAGCAACTCGCAAGCTTGTCACTTCAAGATATTTTTACCCTAGTATGAGGCGATGTATAGGCGAAATCTTGTTTATCTTACCAAAAATGTAAAATGCAACAGCAAACCAAATTACTCAAGCGAATTTCCAAATTCCAGGACCACTTCCACCAACTAATGGATACACATACATTTTAAGTTGTGTAGATCGTTTCACGCGGTGCTCAGAAGCCTACTGCGCCAAAGACATCTCCGCACCAACTACAACAAAAACACTTGTCGAAAATTATATTTCTAGGGGGCACACAGTTTCAATCCACACTATTTGCTGAGCTTATGCATCTGTTAGGCTCACATCGGTTTCAAACTACTGCCTATCATACACAAGCAAACTATGGTTGAGCTCTTTCACCGCCAACTTAAAACAGCTCTCAAAGCTCGTGCAAATACCGTCAACTGGAGCTCAGAGATCCCAATCATATTGTTGGGAATCCGAGCCACAGTCAAAGAATACTTAAAATGTTCACCAGCAGAACTGGTGTACGGTCAAACGATTCTGGCGAATTCTTTGTGGAATACCCACTTACACCCCAAATAACTAGTGACTCAGTAATTGATCACGCGCAAAGCAAACCAAATCGACATATTCGTACCAAAGTCACTGCAAAATTGTGACTACGTTTTCGTACCAATAGATAAAGTTCGTACTTGCCCCACACCACCTTATACGGCCCATACAAAGTGATACGACAACTTCGTAAGCACTTTGTATTATAAAGTAGAGACAAGCAACAATCTGTTTCGATTGATAGACTCAAACCAGTCTATGGAATACTGAGTTCACCCTATCAAATATCGAGAGACAGAGAGAGAGAGATTAGATCGCTAGATTGATGTATGTTAGAAGAACTCGATTGCTCAAAGCGCACTGGCAAGAAGCCGTGCAACAACGAGCTATTGCTTGAAATGGATCGCATGTGACGACTCCAGGAGTGACCATATAACACCCGATTGTGACAAACAACACACGACTATGATTACAAGTTGGTGGCAATTAAAAACCGGCTGAAGAAAAAAAGCAAAATACAAGTGCTCTCGGATCACAACGTTCACCACTTAGGTAGGTTCTACCTTACTTTTTGTAAAAATTGTAGAGAGATAAAGAGAGAGAGATAAATTTCTTTAAATTTTGTTGTATCAGATTTTGATTAAAATAAATATGTGATTATGTCCACAGCATTGGTTGAGAAACATCGCATAAAGTTTACTTCGTTAAGTAATTAATATGCGTCCAACATTTTTAATAATTAGTGTAAAAACATAGTACGCCACTCACTAATTACCAAGCGTCACACATAGATGACGCATCTAATGAAAAATTCATTTGAATTTTAGAAAGTACCAACTTTCAATCGGTGAGGTCAAAATTTTATGACAATCCGATCATTAGTTGACAAGTTCTAAAAGTAAATTTCATCTGTTGATAAAAACTGTGTTTTGATGAAAAAACATACCGTGCGAGCAAAGCAATGTCTTGAAGATTTAAGTTTAAACGTGGCCGTAAAAACTAGTTGCGTGAGAAAGCTGACACCTTAAATATATTAGAAGGCAGTGTAAACACAATTTTGCATGCACATTTCTCCAAGAGAAAGCTGTGTTCAGTCAAACAGCAAAGCGTCGATGATTCGGTGAGTGAACAGCAGCCTCCATATTTTGGAATGCATGGTGTTTTATTCGTCGACGTGTAAAATGGGGGACGCGTCTCACAGAGGGATAATGCGTCAACAATTATATCATCAATCTTATAAGCAACAATATCTTGGGTTAGCATAAATTTGAGTGATTGGAACAGCATGAAAGTTATTGTAGAGTGGAAGGAAAATGAGATCATGCATCCAGATTATCGACGTTTGTATACTTACAAAATAGGACTAGAAGAATATCGCAGAGCAGTTTATTCAACTAATCCAATATTCAACCCTAATTGTTTGCCGCAGTTATAATTTTAAATTATTTTGATGAATTTACTATATTCTTGATAAAATTGGACGATCGTTTTAATTAACATATTTAACATAAATTACTACAACGGTTATGGTCAAATTTTTCTATTAGAATTTTAAATAAAATGTAATTAAATCAGCAGTCATTACAGTCACAAACTATAAACAAAAAGCATATGTTGAACCGAGTTAGTGTGATGCCAAATTTAGTTAAATAAAATTGGTCACAATGACAACATTAAAATATAAAATATTTTCATTTTCACTACTGGTTACGTTGTGCTGGATAACGCCGGTTCACGCATGTCGGATATTATGCCCATTCCCAACCATAAGCCGATCACATTTTATTGTGGTTGAATCGTTAATGATTGGGTTGGCAGAAAAGGGTCATGATGTGACCGTTATTAGTCCACATCCACCGGAACACCCAATTCCAAACTATCGGCATATTTTTAATCCGCGTAGTGAATTACATTCAGGTACATTAAGTATTAGGTGCATTAATTCTTAATCATAAGAGTATTATATATATTTCAGCAATGATGGAAAGACTTCTAGATAAGCCTGGAAGTCTTTTAAAATCGTTTAAAGCTGTTCCGGTTATGTTGCAGTTTGGACAAAATGAAATACGAACAATGCTGCAAAATGAAGATGTGCAATTGATGATGGAAACCGAAAATTTTGATTTAATTGTTGTTGAGGGGTGGCTTGGAGATCCGTTGTTCGGCCTGGGCGAACATTTTAGATGTCCCATTGTTCAACTTTCATCGGTTAGAGCGTCCAATTTTTTCTTAACTCTCTACAAAAATCCAATTGGGATCGCATACGCCAGAAATGGTTTGGCTGAGTATGCAGGGCCTATGGACTTCACCCACCGAGTTTATAATATGTTGTTTTATTTTTTGCAACAACCATTTTTTATGTACTCGATTAATTTCCAAGAGAAATTTTACAAGTAGTAAAGATACGAATATTTTTTATGAATTCGAATAATTTATTATTTATTTTAGCGAAATTTTTCCGCAACCGAAATATCGTACATTTCGTGAGGCGAGGCGAAATGTCTCCGCCATATTTGTAGCACAACATTTCACCGAAGTAGATGTACGTGCACTTGGACCGACCATTATCGAAATAGGTGGAATTCATTTGAAAGATAAATTCAATCCCCTTCCTTCAGACCTACAAAATTGGATGGATAAATCAACTAGTGGCGTGGTATTTTTCAGTCTAGGATCAAATATAAAATGTGGTTTAATCGCACCAAACTACCTCAATATGATTTTAACCGTTTTCAGGAAATTAAAGGAAAATGTGTTATGGAAGTGTGAAGTGAATAATATGACGGGAGTACCCGAAAATGTTAAAATTTCAAATTGGTTACCACAAACTGATATACTGCAACATAATAATACGAAATTATTTGTTACACATGGTGGCCAGGGAAGCGTGTCTGAGGCAAAATATTATGCTGTGCCACTAGTTGTAATATCACTATTTGCTGATCAAATGGCGAATGGATTTAATGTGCAACACGAGAAATGGGGTACAAATTTAAGATATATAGAATTAACCGCAGACCAATTATACCGCAGCATTAGAGAAATGATCGATAATCCAAATTATAAGAAAGAAGCAACATACCGATCGAGGCTGTATCGTGATCGGCCATTAACACCGCTCGAAACTGGAATATTTTGGGTTGAATATATAATTCGACACCGAGGTGCAAAACATATGCAGCCCTACTCGATGTATCTTAATTATTTTCAACTTCATTCACTTGATGTACTTGGGTTCCTAGCTCTAGTGGTTTTAGCAGTGAGCTACATAAATTATAAAATTTTAAAATTTTTATGGAATAAAATTATCCTACATAAATCCAAAGCAGATTAGGGAGTCCTAAAATACAAGTTGAATAAAAATTGTGTTTTTATTTAATCATTTTTGGATTTTTTTATTTTTAAAATAGTTTGTTCAAATTGCATCTTAATATTTTATAATTAATGTAAAGTATTATGGCCATGATAAAGAATAAAAATCCGATCACATCCAACGAATGCAATTGAATGAAATTTAAATGGATTGCATTTGATTGCATGTGCGGCGCACCCTTGTGTCGAATAATGTATTCAATCCAATATATACCTGTATCGAGCGCTGACATTGGTCGATCCCGATATAACATTGAAACATGTTGAGCCTTTATCTTATATCCAGAATCATCGATAACTTCTCGAACAATTGCGTACAACGATTCCATATTTAATTCTGAATATTTTAGACGTTTACCCCATTTCTCGTTTTGTACATGCGCCGCGTTTGCCATTTGATCCGCAAAGAATGGTATCACCACCAGTGGTACACCATAGAACCGTGCTTCTGTAATACTTCCTAAACCACCATGTGTCACAAATAGTTTTAAATTTTTATGCTGGAGTACATCGGTTTGTGGAAGCCATTTAAAAATTTTTACATTTTCTATTAATCCAATTAAATTTTCTGTTTCGCATTTCCACAGAACGTTCTCCGTTAGGCGTTTAAACGTGTTCATCATAATGGCATAACGCGTTGGATCGAGATTGGCACATTTGACATTTGACCCAAAACTTAATAAAATCACACCATTTGTAGACTCATCCATCCATTTTTGTAGGTCACTTGGTAATGGATCGGCTGTTTCTTTTAGATAAATACCACCAATTTCAATTAAGCCCGGAACTAAAGGTAATATACCCCCATCAGTAAAATGTTTTGATATAAAAACTGCTGGCGATTTAGTTTGCATCTCTCTGAATGATGGGTACTTTGGCTGCGGAAACCATTCACTAAAATGAATCCAAGTATTATAATTAATCATGATTACACACAAAACTTACTTATAGTGTCGCTCGGAGTGAATCACTTTATATAAGTAAGACGGTCTCTCCATCAGTAACAAAATCATATTGATAACACGATGTTTAAAATCAAATGGCGCATCAAATTCAGCCAATACGTTTGGTACATAGGCGGTGCCACGCGGATTTCCCATTTGGTCGAGAAAATGATTAAATAATTTAAACGAGGAAAACCTCACGACGGGACAATCAAAATGTGCTCCCAATCCAATTAGTGGATCACCATGAAACACTTCAACAATCACTAAATCAAATTTCTCGTTTGCCATGATTTTCTTAAATTCGGTTTGTTGTAGCATATTACGTATTTCACCGGCGGCGAAATCCAACATTACCGGAAATAATTTGACGTAGTTTAACAGACTACCCGGGTCTTCACTTAATTTATCCATTACCACAGCATTAGTTTGATTCGTTTGCGTTTTGACGTGACGGTAATTTTTTATTTCATAATTTGGTGGATATGGACTAACCACTGTTACATCATGACCTTTCTCTGCTAGGCCAATTAATAATCCCTCAACCACGATGAAATGTGATCTGCTTATAGTTGGATACGTGCATAAAATCCGATATGAGTTAGCATCATTGAATTTAACCAGTATCATATAAACTACAATCACTTTAAACACTAAAGTACCCATTTAATTTATCCTTAACCGACCTGGCTAAAACGTTTGAATTAACTAAAACATTTCATGAGCCAGAATTATCGCAATACGATTTTTAGAGATAACATATCTAGCATTTTGTCTAAATATTTTGAGACGCATGTTAGATTCCAAGTGAAAATGTAACATTAGTTTGCTCAATTATGCCTATTATTTCTAACCGTTATCATAATTACATAGTTAGACATTGAACCTGTATCTTGGGCGACATTGGAACTCTTACCGTCACTTCAAAAACTACAACAACCAATTAGCGATGACGTCTTATAACCGGCCGGGTTAAAACGTTTGAATGAACTAAAATATCTCACGCGCGGCGATATTGCCGCAATGACAATGTTTAGAGATAACTTATCAGCAACGTAAAATAAAGGCTGCACCTCAAGATACTTACGATAGCAAATTTTGTGTTTTATTTTAATAAAATAGAGCGAAGTGATATTCACACACCTAATCCTAGTCTTTGAAGGCGATCCAATCAATAAGCCAATTTTCTATCTTTAGATTTGTCAAATCGGTAACTGTTTTCTAGTGGGATAGCACCATCATTCTGTATTATTTGTTTTCTCCTTGACGGATGAATTCATTACCGCGCGTGATTTTTTTGGTTTTTTTAATTTTATTTTATTATTTTTTGAATATTTGTACACCCATCCTCCGATTTACACGGTAGATTGGTTCCGCAGAAAACCGCGTAAAGCCGAAAATACTATTTTTGTATGAAAACCTGTATAAATCGAAAAAGTACAATAAAATTCTTAAATAATCGTTTGGTGTTTAATAATTCATATATTTTAAAATAAAATATATAGATAGCTAGTACAAATTAGAAATAAATGAAAGCTTAAAAATATAAATTTTTTTGCGTGTTTTTCAACCATTGGTAAAGCAAAATGGTGTAAAAAAAAGTACCGTGTAAATGGGGGGGATGGATGCATTTTTAATTTTGGAGATTGAAATCTTATTCTGTGTGAGGTTGGTGTAGTTTTGCAACCAACATTGGGGCTATCAGGTGGCAAGGCGCCAAAATTCGCCATTGTGTATTTTAAGTTGTGGCTCAAATTTTTTATGGTTCTCTTTATTGGTTCTTTAGCTTTCCGAACCTTTTCGGTTCCATTCTCGGGGGAATGATGGAACGGGTTTTCAAGGAAGTGTTTTCTATACTAAGTGGAAGCGAGATCGTGGCTATTTAGAGTGTGGCTACTTTTCTGTAGATATCGTTGGCTACTAGAAAAAATATATTTTTTATTTTGGCTGGGCAGCAAGTTGGGGCAATGTTGGATGGTGTGTGGGGGGTGTGTGGGGCAATGGGTCAAGTTATAGGGGTGGATCGTATGAATTTCCAGTGTGGGCGTAGTCGTTGGTTTTGTTAGTAGAATTTGAATAGGATTTTGTATGTAGCGTTTCCAGGGTGGATCTTTCCGAGAAGTTTGGTTGTTTTTCTGAACTGTTTGCATCTTCCAGAGTGGTGTTGTGGTTGGTGTCTCTAATGTGTTCCGAAAGTGCACTTATTTGATTTGAACTTCCCGTGGAGGCGCGTATGTATTGGGGGGGAGGCGTTCTCGTGGGAACTGTTTTGTTTGTCCCGTGTAAATTACAAAGACAAAGGTAACGTAACTATTATAATTACATGGCGAAGTGATTATGTTGCAAAAATGGAAAGTTTACTTAACGATAACACAACATATGTAGAATTACCAAAAGATAATTCAGTTCTGATTCAGAAATCAATAAACACTTTGGTTAAAGATTGGAAAAATTCCGGTAATGTGGATGAAAACACTAGGAAAATGTTAACCAAATATAATTCGGTGATTCCAAAATTATATGGTTTACCAAAAATTCACAAACCTGGTATTTCATTTAGACCAATTATTAGTTCAATTAAAGTCCCAACACATAGTTTATCGTCATTTTTGAATAATATTTTAAAATTTAGTGTTGGTAATACTAGTTCTAATATTCTAAATTCGAAAGATTTTAAACAAAAAATTCAGAATGCCACACTTTCACAAAATTTCCTTTTAGTTTCTTTGGATGTTACGTCTTTGTTCACTAATGTTGATAATAGACTTGTCACCAACATTGTGAAAGAAAACTGGAGGAGTATAAAACAAAATTCAAAAACTAAATTGACTAAAGTTCAATTTATGTCGGTATTACAAATTGTTTTGACTAATTCTGATTTTTCTTTCGGCAATGAAATTTATAAACAAACTCTTGGTTCTCCTACGGGTTCTCCAATTAGTCCCATAATCACAAATTTAATGATCGAACTTTTGGAAAAAATGGGTTTAAATTCTTGGGATTTTCAACCTTTATTTTATTTTCGTTATGTAGACGATATTATTACAGCAATCCCTGCAGACAAAACTGAATTTTTTCTTGATGTTTTTAACTCGTTAGATAATAGAATCAAATTTAATTTCAAAATTATTGGTCGTTCAGCTACCAATTTAAATGATATTTGGTTTTCAAAATTAAAAGGCCCGATCCCATTAAAGATAGAGTCCAATTTGGTCTATCAAATAAAATTTAATGATTGTAACGTAATTTGCACGGGACAAGCGGGGAAGTTTTTACGGGGACGTTTTTTTCAGCAGAGATGCCAGCCATGACATTGTTTTGGAAGATGTGCGCATTTGGGAGGAGCAGCCGGGTTTCGAGAGGGGTTGTATTTTGGGGTGATACGTGTGGAATCCTGTTCAAGTTCTGTTAACAAAGTTAACGGTTGCGCTTGTGTTGGCGATTCATACGATATATTTTTGTAGTTTGATTTTTTGCTTTTACACATTTCCATCTACAGTTTGCGTTTTTTGTGGTAAAATTTTATTTTGTAAGTTGTTTTTTCTGTAGATGTGATGTCGCAATTTGTTGCCTAGCTGGAGTGAGGAATGTGCTTTTTCTGGTAACTAGCGGTATCTACGGAGAAATGGCTGCATTTTGGATGGCCTTGATTTCGTTTTTGTTTTGTATAGAAAGTGATTTTTTGTAGAAATGTTTTATTGTTTTTTTGAGAGTGGAGCCAAGAGGGTTCCGAGAGCTGGGAAGTTGATGGGGAGAGTTGTGGGGGGTTTGAGCTAGATGCTGTTAACTATAATTTATAATATAAAAGCTCCTTAAACAATTTTAAATTGTGTATTTTGTTTATATTTTTATATATTTTTACAATCTTCTTGTGCGATCGCCTGTATTGAGAGCTGATTATTAGCAAATGGTAATGGCAATGGCAAGGTAGGTGGGGTACGTATCGTGACCTAGTTGGTTTCTTGGTACAGTTGTGATCGTTCACGGTGATGAATCTCGTTCAGTTCAGCAGCGGTCATTGTTGTAGTGGTGGTGGTGTATTCTCATACTTCATCTGAAAATATAGTGTTTTGAGGACTCTGTAGGCATATTTATGGGTTTGGAGACTGGATTAGTATTTGTAATGCAGTACTAATGATACGGAATGGAATCTCGTTTTGACTAATCCGGAAAGAATTATTTCGGATTGTAGGAAATTCGTTGTAACGTATTTTTTGGGTTGGTTCTGGGTGATTTTTTTCAGGAAACAAACTGTTTGCTTTATCCAGAAGCACCCTTTCTTATCCCAAACTTTTTTAATAAAATTTCGAAATTTCTTTTGAAGCCGCTGGACGAGGGTATTGTCTGCATATTCGGGAATTGCGGTTTTTCCGTTTTATCTCAGTTCTTCAGTAAATGTAAATTGTGTTAACGAAGCGAACTGCTCCAAATCTATTTGGTCCAAATTCTGGTTTTGCTCTAGCGATGATATTTCTTTATAAGTTGGGAGTTGCTCGCCTGCGGTCGGGACCGAGAGCCAAAGGTGGTTGCTGGATAGAAGCAGTAATCAGTACTTGCTTTTGTGATGCATACGATGTTGCTCGGGCGACATCTATTATTATAGGCAAGATGATTTTCTCCAGTGGTTTATAGTAAATACAATTTTTCTTACTTAGAATATGCCGGGGGGTGGTTTCTCGTTAGATTCGATTTCATAAATCAATTTTGTATGAAAGCTATTAAATTTTGTTTTAATAGAATGTCTGGTAAGCCATCTACTGTGGTCAGGCAAAGATCCATTTTGTAAGGCCAAATTCTAAATTTTTTTCAAATTATGCATGTCAAAATTCCAATTCAGCTTGATTAGAGTAGTAGAAGACTATCAGATTATCAACATCTCATTTATTGAAATATTTTTTATATGAGTTTGGATCCGACGTTTAATAAAGCGGGATTTTGATTTCAAGATTTGGAAAGACGAGATTTTGTACCAAAGCCTTATATAGTAGAACAAAATATGCTTCCAGCTGGTTGATCGTTGACATTTCAAGTATGTATTTCCAGAGTTTACTGTGCGGCCATTGTCATTGATAATTCCAAAATATCCCTTCAACGAATTTCATTTGAAATATCTCTAAATAAAGGTTGATATAGCTTACTTGGTACGGTTATGGTTGAGATTAGACATGTAACCTACAATTTGGCTTATAGTTCGTTCGAATATAACGAATACTAGTCGCTCTGAATGGTGACTTATTTTCTCATAGCATTTATTATATCAGAACCAGCACGTCATTCTTGGAAGTATATATTTCTCGTGATCCTCTAATTACTTTAAGGTTGCTGCTGAAGCACTTTCGGTTTCGATTTAATGTTCTTTTGGAAAATGATCGTGTTATTATTATTGTGTTATATACAGGAGAAGTTTGAATTCTAGGTCAATGGTTAAATATTTCACCGTCACCCAGTGCATTTTATCCACTTTTATTTTGATATGGTCTCGTTTCATTTCAATATGTTTTCACGAAGTTAACCGTCAGTCTACATGGACGCCTAAGTATTTTGCTCCATTTGCTTGAGGGATTTGTATTCCGTTCATTGTGAATGTCACGTGGGTCGATTTCTCTGGTGGGTGTTTCAACAGGTGCGCTTCAACTTTTTTCCGATAGGGACGGCGAACGACGCCATATTTTTTATTAATCTTTTGTCATTTGGAATAAATTAGTATAAATTTCATCATGGAACGCTACACACGTGAACAGCGATTGCAAATCGTGCAAATGTTTTATCAAAATAATCGTTCTGTTGCTGCTACTTTAAGAGCATTACGGCCATTTTACGGTCCATTTAACAAGCCAGCCCGTTCGACAATCGACCGTATAGTGGCAAAATTTGAGTCTACGTTTTCGCTACATAATGTTCCGGTGCCCTCGAGTGCAAGAAGTGCTCGAAGTGTTGAAAACATCGCAGCCGCCAGGGCTTCAGTTCAAGAAGACCGAATGTGTCGCTCACACGACTTTCGCAACAATTGGGCCTTTCTGTGACATCATTGTGGCGAATTTTACGTAAAGATCTTGGCCTACATCCGTATAAGATCAAGCTGACACAACAACTAAAGCCGTTTGACCATTTGAAGCGACGCCGATTCGTGAATTGGGCTCAAGAGCAAATCGAAAATGATGCAGATTTTCACCGAAAAATCATCTTCAGCGATGAGGCTCACTTTTGGCTAAATGGATTTATCAACAAGCAAAATATGCATTACTGGGCAGGAAGCAACCCACACGTGATTCATGAGGCACCGTTGCATCCCGAAAAAGTCACTGTTTGGTGCGGATTACATGCCGGCGGCGTCATTAGGCCATATTTTTTCATCGACGATAACGATCGCCACGTTACTGTTAATGGAAATCGATACCGCGATATGATAAACGATTTTTTTGGCCGCAATTGAATGGAATGGACTTGGACGACATGTGGTTTCAACAGGGGGGCCACATGCCACACAGCACACGATACAATTCGCGTTATTGAAGACTAAGTTCGATGAGCGTGTTATTTCGCGAAATGGGCCCGTCAAGTGGCCGCCGCGCTCGTGTGATTTGACACCTCTAGATTATTTTCTTTGGGGTTATGTGAAGTCATTGGTCTATGCCAATAAGCCGGCGACGTTGCAAGAGCTCAGAGCCAATATAGATCGTGAAATTGCTGGAATTTCGGCCGATTTATGCGAAAGAGTGGTCGAAAATTGGGTTCAAAGATTGGACTTCGTAAAACGTGCACGCGGTGGTCATGCAAAAGAAATCGAGTTTCATACTTAAATGTATATGTTCAAATTCGTTAATAAAAAAAAAGTTAGTTCAAAAGTCGAACAGTTTGTGTTTTAATCAAAAAAAAAGTTGAAGTGCTCTTATTGAAAAACCCTGTATATGTTGTGTCAGAGTTCCAGATGCCGTTTGTGGGTTTTTATGGGTAGATACGATTGCCGTAACATCGGCAGACGTTATAATTTGCGAAGACACATAAAGCGTTTGACATAATATCTGCGATTTGACAAATACGACTTCATTAGTTGGTAAATTTCTGGCAATTTAAGATTAATTTTATGAAGCAGACCCTCCAGCCAACTTTATCGAATGCTTGGGCAACATCCAAGAAGACGGCAGAGCAGTATGTTTCTTCATAGAAGCTCTTGTAGAACTTTCTAACATTCCTCTTAAGCTCAGTCAGTTCTTCCTCTGAAAGCATTTCTCATGTATAACATAACTCTACTATATTGTGCCTCGATATATATCTTATAAACTAATATTATTTTTAGTTAAATTTAGGGTATAGGTACTATCTAGAGCCTTTCTTATAGTAATGCATTTTCTTTTGAATTGGTTGAAAAAAATTCCATGCGTAGCATGGAAATATGCATTCTAGCTGCTTCGGATTGCATTTCCTTATTTATTTTATTGATAATTTCAAGAGCATACAATAAAAATACTACATATGTAACTAATTTACGTTTCAGGTTGTACGTTTTCGTTTCCGTGTGTCTATTCGATGTTATCCAATTCGAAATAATACAGAGGAGGTTCACACTGTTCCAGGATTCTATCGATTGCAGCATTAAAATTAGAATACAATCTTAAGAAAACTGGTTTAATTAAATAAATTATAAGTATTTATATTTACCTGACGATACAACCGGCGTGTTGCAGCTTATGTTAAAATTAGGAGAATTTCAGTTCCAAAGAATTCCTGAAATTTTATAAAGTTTTCACTTCTACTTGGGCTATTACGAAAATAATGGTTAAATTCTCTCAAAAGCGAATCTATAGTGCTTGAAGCCAAATTATGTATTGTCTACATTGTCTAGACAATTATATTAATGGTGCAGATAATCTCGAAAATGTAGACAATATGTCGGTAATGTTGAAAATTATTGTTTTTGTTAGCAATCACAGCACAATTATCCTCGCTAAATCCTCGGTCTAGCTCATTCATCTAAGCCACTGAAAACATATCAGCTTAATATGTTTTCAGTGGTTTAGATGAATGAGCTCTCCATGATATTCATTGACAATTTTGGTCGTAAATGGTCTTCTTGTAAGTTTGGACTATTCATCATGCAATCATGTAAATACGGATACTCCCGCTGCAGTTTTAGAGAAAGGATTGAACACTTCCCTAAGTTTTGTAGTGGTGCTCTTCTGTTTAATTACACATGGGGTATAATAGGTATTGCTTGATATATGATATTCAAGCTTTTCCTGCACGAGTTTCATAAATTTTTTCACGAGTTTGCATAAATTGTATTGTTCATCAATTGTTTGAGTGATGGGTCTCTCTTGAATTGGTTTTCAATTTGTATTAACCCATTCCATCACTAATAATATGACATAATTTTTTAATTAAAAACACTATTTAATTATTACAAATTTTATTTCAAAGAAACCTTAACACTAAACTCCACATAAAATTAATACGGTACAATAGATATTTGTTAAATCTTCATCTCCAGGCAGTTTTGGAAGGGTATGGTATTTTTTGAAATATTCTGGCATGTGGAGAGCCACCAAGCATTTCTCACATTCCCATCGTGATTCACTTTTATTTTTCAGTTATGAACACATTTTACAAAGCCTGGACGGGTTTTGTTGGACAGGATTTGGAGGAATTTGTCTAGAGAAATGTGCCCATTGTACAGCCTGTAATCGTAAAGGGCATGCTTTTCCAGATGCCCTTCCTCGCCTCTTGTATGGTGGTAGCGTAATAATCTCCAATATGCTTTCCGCAATACCTATCCTATAGTCGGTATATGTCAACCTTTGCACATTAGACTCATTTTTATGTAATGCAGGTATTATATAATATTCCTTGGAGTACCTCCGCATTAGTAGATAGGAAGCCAAGCACTGGCCATTTTTGTCGACTCCACACATCCCACGATTATAATCGATGACTGCCTTGGGTTTTAGAATAGGATTCCCAGTTGTATAGTCATTTTTACCCGTATTCGTCAAAGAAATATTTGAATGCATGGTTGACACCATATGATTGGTTTTTTTGTCAATCTATCTTATTGCAGCTATGTCATGGCTAAACAAAATTTGGGCATCACCTCGTTTCAATTTCTTTTGTTTTTTGCGTTTATTCTGTACGTTGGTGGTGTATTTTTCCTCATGCAACAAACTGTTCCTACTACATTTACTTTCTTATTTTTCAAATTATGAAATAAAACTGGAGATGAATACCAGTTGTCTATTAAAATTGTGTACCCATCTGAAGTATATGACTCCATCAGATTAGACACGTTTCCTTCACTAGCTGGTAAAGATGTTTCTGTTTTTTTGCCTGTATATATTTCAAAATCTAGACAATATCCCGAACTAGATTCGCAGATTTTGTGAATTTTTATGCCAAATCTTGCCCTTTTTGATTTGTTGAATTGGACATAACTGTGGCGTCCGCGAAACTTCATCATTGATTCGTCGATAGACAACTCCTCATTGGGTCTATATGTCGGGAATTAATTTTTCAAATAATTTATTATTGAACTTTTATCTAACAGAGCATTGTCTGCAAAATGCAAATTTGAAATAATTTTTTCAAATCGCTTGGATTATATTATTATTATTGTTCTAAAAAAAGGGGTTTTTGTCGATTTTATTTCACTCCAATATGACCTCAATGTATTCTTCTTCACCTGACTTTGGAGTATACAGATCACACAAAATGCTTTTATTTCATTTGCAAATACATCAAACGACTTGTCATCAGGTTTTGTTGCGTGCTTTTGCTTTGCAAATCTGTTAGTTTCATCTGCAATCACTTGGAAAAAACCGTCGCCAAAAATTATTTTATAGATGTCGTACGGCGTAGGATTTCGTCCTAAATTTAGTTCTGCCAAGCGACATAAGCCTGGTACTTCAGTGACAGGAATTTTGGATATCTGAACTGAGTCTGTATTTCAAATTCATTCCTCATTTTTGCTTTTTTTGCTAGGTAACTCGCGATCTACATTTTGTTCTATTGAACTGTCACTTGACACTTCAGAATCACTATTTGAACACTCCAAATCGTTTTTCGAAGATGTAAAATCACTTGATACACTAGCACGTTCTTCAATTTCACTTTCACTACAACTTTCCAGAAACAATTGTTCCATTTCAACTTCATTTGATAAAATAATACGAGCGCGACGAGATCGTTTACTACTGCTGGCGGCCATTTTGGAAACACTGGTGGTTGTCAAAATACGAGTTAAAAATAATACGTAAACAACTTTAGTAATTATATTTTTTCATCAAAATATAATTCGTAATTATTTTATCAACGATATTTACATGAAAAAAGTTGTTGTCAATGATTTTTTATGCATAAAATATTACGCAAGACAGACCGGCGATTCGCCGACTTCGTGTGTCAATGGGTTAATCTGGCAGCGGCTCTTTTCTAATTAGACACCAAATTGGAGCTACAATATAATCAGTTTACCGAGCTGAATAAACGGCAGAAAGCGCAGAGTGAGAAACAGGATCAACTTATACGAGCCCAAGAGCACCAAATTGAAGCACTAAAAGATGAGTTTAAGTGACGAAAGTACAGTAAGTTGAAAACGAATCGAACGACCCAGTTGAACAGTTCTAGTTTAAAGTTCATTAGGAAGTTAAAAATAAGCTTTGGGGGGCATTGTTCGATTGCTCTGAACGTTGTTGCCGAGAGCTCAAGTGAAGTTTTAAAACCTCAGACATTCGATAATGAAACTCAGCTCGAGCATTTCTAGGTTCAAGATGGAGTAAAACAATTTGGTTTTTGAGAATCAGAGCAGCAGATCTATAACATATTACACTAAAGAAAGAGGGAGATGACGACCGTGTCTTGACAGAGTTTGAGCTGGAAACCGACGCAGAAAGAAGAAGTCTATCCACTGAATCAATACCGGAGCGAAAATTTAATTCAAACTACGTAATAGAAGCGCTTGTAAAAAGAACGTCAAAAGAATGACAAACATCGTTCAGCGACAAAGAGAATTGAGCAGAAATTCAAATGCTGAATTGTAATTTTCATATGTGGAGCAGGGCGACTTTAAACATTTAAGGGGGTGTTTCAAATAAGGAAATTTTCGCCACGAAATTCGAAATTGTCGGCAACGATGAAATGATGGTTTCTCGAGACAGCCTGATTTCCGAGATAAGCATGAAATGAATACTGGCGAGAGGAACAGTGACAAGGAATAAAGTAAACAACAGAGGATTGAAGAAACAAGGAAGACCAGATGCAAGCACTCAGTTCTTCATTGGACAGTCCAAAACTGCGCGTGAAGAGAGTTAACGGCCAAAGAAAACCAGGGACGAATTGGCTTACCAAGAAAAGGAAAGAACCTGAGAGGTGACTCAACAGAAGATTCCAGTACGATGGTTGGGGATGAGTCCGGCAGTGGAGATGATCGCTGGAGAAAGGGCGATCCAAATGGCCGCTACAAAGAGACGTGCTATGGTGGTACGCATTTGAGTTGAGCAAGAGGAATGCTGTAAATACAACGTAGAAGATCATAACGAATAAAGCATAACGATCGACAGCCACAGACACAGCAAAGTGTTATCATCCCAAAGGTCACTAGTTCGAGTTCAATCCGAAGCAAAATTTTTATTTATTATAGAATAATAATTTCTTATTATCCGACGATGTTACCGGATCATGTATTCGTCGACGGAAGGGAAATATGAAAATAACGAAAGCAATTGTTATAAACGACGTTAGTGAATAACAAACTATGTACAACTTGCAAGTGAGTTACAATTGCAATACGCTAATAAAGACTGAACCAGTCAGTCCGTGTAAGCGTTAAAGTTGCATTCAATTTTAGCCATTTGCATTACAAGTAGTGACGAAGCAGATTGTGGGATTTGTTCAGGAAATGTAAGCTAGGAAATCTCAAGCGTTCGTTGGTACGAAATCACTACAGAAATGGCCCTAGTACAAATGGACAAAAGTATGAAAGCGAAAGAAATGGACAAAACTATTAAAGCGTTAGCATAGTGCTTACGCCTTATTACACGCAGTTGTAATTTAACAGCGAACAGTAATAGTCGAGCAGTAAAAAGTGAACCGTGTGTGAATTAAAAGTGAAGAGGGGATACAAAGTGATAAATAGTTAATGTGTTGAAGTAGTTAAAGGTGTTTGTAGATTAAGTTTGTAACTTTAAACGTTGTTTCAAATGTATGGAGTATGAATGTTTATTATCAATTAAACAATTCAAAATGGTACTTAACTAAGTATTATTCACTTACAGGTAAAGCATGACACACAGTAATCCAAATTATGAGTTTGGAGCCCACGTTCAAGTAGTTTGCTTCTTTACAAAGTTTGCAGTCCATTGTCCATTGTTCAAGTAGCATGAATTACAAGTAATTAATTTACGACCAATGTCCCAAAGTAGCACCTTGGAGAAAAAAATATTATTTATATAGTTTCAATGTTCGTAGATTCGTGGAATATGTAAATCCGTGTCAAATCAAATAATCCTCAGGGTATAGTTAGAAATCAATTTAGAATTAACTAAAATAAATTAATTTATTAAAAGCGATTTTGAATATATACTAATCCACTAGAAAAATTTAAATTTGTATTCTATTTTATTTTGTACAGTAGTGGCCTAAATATTCATAATATAGTTTGCACAGTGCATTGTCAATTCATAAACTAAAGGTGGGTGTTACAGGAATTTGTATCTAAACTACTTTTAACCCCGCTATTTATTTCATTTCGCGCAACTTTGTATATGCTTATAGTAAAACCACTGTGCACCTCTCTCTCCCAACATAATCCGAACTTTTCACGTTAAATTTTCATTAAACAAAAGGAAAACCAAAAATCTATTACATTAAATCTTATAAACTTTAACTTCATCTCTTAATAATTTCGTCTAACATGTTTTGGTTTTTCAAATTTTTGTTTGGTTTATGCTGTTTAATTAAAACAATCTGTTGACTGTTTTGCATATCAAGTCCATTATCTTAAGATGCGAAGATTTTACATTTTTCTTCTTATCCACCATCATCCACTAGACTAAAGACTTGTTTGTGCCGCTTTATGGATTGTTGTTGTTGCAATTTTCATTTGATTTATGATTTAATTTGTAAATAAAATCGTTATAAATTATATAATAAAAAGTCGATTTGGACTATATTTTAATGACCAGCACATTTGATCATATGGTTCATAATATTCATTCAGCGTGCTATGTTTGTGAGTAAATTAAGATGGTGTAGAGGGCAAATTAATGCTCGGCACAGTTAATGTCAAGATGTGACGTCGCGTAATAAAATCAAAATTTTATTTTTCATCATTTGGATTTTTATAAATATTAATGTTTATTCAGATAAATACGAGTAGCTACACATATAATACACACACCTAAATTTCCCAAAAGAAATTCCAAATAAAAATGGTAAAATCTAAATAATTTACAAACAAATATGTAAACCAAACCAAAGAAATAAAAGTATGTAAGATTTGCCACCAAAAAAAAATTACATAAGACTGGATAAAATGTGAAAAAATACAAACACACATACAGTAAGTACAATTTTTTTGTTTGTTTCATTTATTAACTCTAATTTCCTTAGGGACAACATAACATGATGCATAAAGTATATGATTTTGTTATTCTGCGAAAAAAATTAAATTATCTAAGTATTGTTGAAGTAACTTTTCTCGTGATATTAATGTTCTTATACATGATTAGCTTTTATCGTGGTTTCAACTACACAAAAACATCTAGCTCCAAAAAAATTTAATTGCATCGGCCGGGAATCGAACCCGGGCCGCCCGCGTGGCAGGCGAGCATTCTACCACTGAACCACCGATGCTTATATATAGCAACAAAAATACAATTAATTGGAATCATAACTTTCTAATCTTAATTCATTTATGTATCTTATTCATTTGATCTTATATCATTCTAATCATATAATGTTTTCAAATAATCAACTTTTAGGGGTAAACTATCGCTTAACATTTCTTAATGTGGATACTGAATACTAGATGTCACTAAATACAGATCGTTGAACTATTGTTATTCTAGGTAGTTTCGATTTCATCAGATTAATGCTAATTACATAAACTACGCGTTTAAATGATTTACTACTAATATATACAATAATTAGAAAAATTAATGCAGAAAATCCGACCACGTCGAGCGAATATAATTGGAAAAAATTCAAATAAAGTGCATTTGATTCCATATGTTTTGCATCGCCGTGACGAATTACATATTTCGCCCAGTATGTACCTGAAATCGTGAGTATATTTCAAATTATCGTTCACTTCACGAATTGATGCGTATAATAAATTCTCGTTTAACCTTAGAATCGTGTGGGGGTATGGGGTGCTTTGTTCCCCAAGTGTTTTTCGATTCGTAGCAATAAAATAGACTACTTGTTCTACACAACCAATCTGTAGCTTTGTTATCGAAATGAATTGCGATTTTATTTTGTTGTTATTTCGGTAAGAGAGAGCCGATGCGTATACATCCTCTATATGTGTTTGGGGAGATGCATTCACCTGTATTTATGTCAGTAGATTTTTTTATGGAATTCGATATCTGATATGTTCTCTTTTATTCCCACGTTTTTTTGTTATTTTGCATATGCAAATGTTGAACCGCTTCAAGATATTCATTTGGTAGAAGTTGGTTAGGATATGGAAAATATTGATGGTAGTGCTAACGAAGAAGAGTCAGTGAAATAGCCATAAGCAGCAAATCGTGGCCAGAAATACACGGGTCAAAGCAAAAAAGAAACAAAACCAGTTTGTGGTCGATGCTATCTGCTGCGGAGAAAGCGAGGACTGAAGAATTAGAGAGAAGAGATTGGACTCCATTCCCTGTAGCACTGAGACATTTAAATGCATTGTTTATGCAGCACATCAACGAGCACATAATCAGAAAAAATTGAGACCTTGTCGAGATACCAATGTGTATGAAATGTACGCGTTTATCGGCATATTACTTTACGCTGGCACAGAGATATCAAATTTAGGGATTTATTCCACAAATCTCATATGCCATTTTATAGAGGAGTGACTTTGAGTTTCGACGGTTCAAGAACTCGTGTGGATCGATTGCGAGAAGATACGTTGGCTCTAATTCGGTGTATTTGGATTCTCTTTAAAATGAATTTAAATTTGCCTTTCGTTCCGTCTAAAGAACTCACGATCGATGAGCAGTTAGTGACTTCCAGAATTAGGTGCAGCTTTCACCAATGCATACCATCCAAGCCAAGCAAGTATGGGATTGAAATATTTTGGCTTGTAAATTCGAAAACAAATTATCCTGTACCAGCAGAACTTTATTTGGGTAACCAACTAAACGATGAAAGATCCACTGAAATTTGACACGCCTTAGTAATGCACCTTGCTCTACGCTATTTAGATGTTGGCGCGAACATTACCATGGATAACTTTTTTACAAGTTATCCATTGTCAAAAGGATTGTGGGCCCGGAATACTACAGTGGTTGGTACAATTAGATCAAATATACGTGAAATACTCTGACTGCTCGTATCGGTCGATCAAACTAAGAAAAGAGATTGTCACCGTTTTCGGCTTCTCGAATAAGGTTCTGATTCAAAAATAATGTTCTTCTCATGTCGAGGATGATGATTACTTGATTACAACGATCACATAGGCGGCGTCGACAAAATGGTACGCGACTACACCTGCAAAGGAAAAAGTAACCGATGGTCAATGGTCATATTTTATAATACGCTTGACGAGGCTGAACTTGCAGCTTGCCGATTGCTCCGGCTATGTCATCCGGCTTGAAATGTTCATTAAAAAGTTTACTCATCTCTCTCTCCCTTTCTCTCTCTCTCTCTCTCTACCAATGCAGATAAACAATCATTCACGCAGATGTGAGCAATGTAAAAAATTTTGAACGATGATTAGAAGCACGAAAACAACTGCCGTTTGTGATTTATGCCAACGTGCGATTGCAAGGCTCACCAATACATTTATCAGATATACCAATGCAACAATCAAGAAAATGAATTCCTCGTATGAATGTCTTTTATTAATACTGGTGAATTCAATTAACCGAACACGGGATTAAACTGGTAGAAGGGTTCACGATTTTAAGGTTAAATCAGCGTACGGCACGGTTATCCCAAAACCTTCATTCTTTACACGAAGTACATTTGCCATTTATTCACTGAAAAATGGGATCATTACAACCGGTACACTATAATACCGTGCTTCAGTAAGATTTCTGTGCATGCATTGCCCGCTTTTTATGATCCGAACATAATTTGGTACATTTATATTGTTGTCCGTTTCACATTTCCATAATTCGTTCAGCCGTTTAAATATATTTAGTTTATTAACTCATAAACCGGTTAAAACAAACAGGTGTAAATAAATCATTGAATTTTTATGCCTGGACAGATTCGTCGGTGATGTTAGCGTCAACACATCCAAGAAAATGGAAGGAATTTGTTGCAAACCGTACTGCCGAAATACTACTTACTATTTTTTTGGAAAATTGGAATCATGTTCCATCTAACGATAACTCCGCAGATGCAGCAAGGTTTTTCTCGAGTAGCAAGGTTTATCTCGAGTTAACCTATTTTGATCTGGGGTGGTACGGACTAAACGGGCTGAAGGAGCGAATGGAAAACTGACTTAAATTAAATGAGAACAACAGCAATACTCTGTAGTAGAGAATGACCAAAAAGAAGTTTTGTGTTTCAACAAATTAAGGTGGCGTCCTTGTTCGATATTTTTGCAATCAGTTCATCAACTTGGTCTACGATAAAAAGAGTGTTCGCATATTGTCTAAGGTTTATACAAAATATAAGCCCAAAATGTAAAAGTGGATGTACGAGTAGAAAAGGGTTAGAATATTAATATTGGTAGATAAAACAGTGCCATACCAAAGTCTACGGTAGTAACGTTGGTACCCTTTGTTCATGCAGCTGGAATGTAGAGACACCGCCTGCTCTCTACATTCCATTTCAAAAATCATTCAAGGCAATTGGCAAGTATTAACATCTCAAATACTTCACTCCTGTAACTTCTTTGAGTGACAGCTACTGTGGCATTCATCCAGTACGAGTTAATTTTGCAGGTCCAATTACTCTAGAGACAATTGCGGCATTTGTTTGTATGCCAATCAAAGCAAAACATCTAAAAGTGGTGTCAGAATTGACAGTTGATTCTTTTATAGCGGCTGTAAAATGGTTCATTGACAAAAGTGGTTTACGTACAAAAATCATATCAGATAATTCCATAAATTTTGTCGGCACTAAGGGAAAGTTAAGTGATATTTATAAAAAATTGTCGAATAATTTTAATAAAGTCCGGAGCGGATATGGGTGGAATTTTTGGCAAAAAAATCCCGTAAAACTAATGCAGTATGAGAAGGTGCATTATCGTGGTGCAAAAACCAAGAGTTGTCGACCCATAATTCCGACCTCGTTTTACAAATAGCTTCGCGCAAACGACGCATAACACCCAAATAGTATTCATTGTTGACAGTTTGGCCGGTCGGAAGGAATTCGGAGTGCACCACACCGCGATAATCGAAGAAAACTGTCAACATCACCTTGATTTTTGACTTGCTTTGATGTGGTTTTTTCGGCTTCGGCTCACCTTTGGCACGATATTTGGTGAATTGATCGTCTGTTTCCGGGTCGTAAGCATAGATCCAAGACTCGTCGCCAGCTATAATACGTAATATCCTGGAAAGCATTGTTTCACAGACGTCAACGCGACGCTGTTTTTCCAAAAAATTTAGTGATTTTGGAACCAACCGTGCTTTCATTTTTCTTAGATCCAAATGATCTTTAAAAATGGTTTTCACCGATCCTTCCGATATTTCAACGATACCAGTAAGGTCTCTGACTGTTAGTCGTCGATTCTCGAGCACCAATTCCTTGATTTTATTAACGTGTTGATCATCAGTTGGTGTTGGTGGCCGTTCTAGACGTGGTTCGTCGTCAACACGTTCTCGACCCTCTTTGAACAATTTGTACCAATCAAAAACACTTACTCGTGACATACAATTATCACCGAAGACCTTTTGCAACATTCTGAACGTTTCGGCGCCACAAAATTGATTCCGCACACAAAATTTAATAGGACCTCTTTGTTGAATAATTTCACTCATTGTAAAAATCGCCGAATGCATTTTTAGTACTTCAGAAAGACAAGTGTATACTAAACACTAATGATTATTTTAATGTGACATTTGACACAGATGTCACTGACAGTCATACCAACAAAAAAAAAAAATATTTCGATGAATGGTTTTCCGCGCGAATCTTACTACTTTTTGCCCACAGTAGTATATCTAATCAGCTGCGTAATGCCAGAACATGACAGAACGTTGTGTTTTTCTCTTACTGTATTTCATTTTCCGTAATTATATTTCCCGGCACAGGTGTCACTTTGGTCGTCTTTTAGAACCTTGAAAAAATATTCGAAGTAAATCAAACTGTTAAAAAGTTTACAATTTTTGGTTGCCAAAGTTTTAATTGCCCACTTCCAAGTAAGTACATAAACCATTACTTCTTTAATCTATTATATATCAATTATAATTTATAAATAAAAATTCAATAACTAATCGTTTATTATAATTATATTTTAGGCCGTCGATTGGGATACAAGAGTGATCGAAACATTACTGAATGTACATACAAAAGTTAAGAAACCGAGAGAACAAAATAAAATAGCGGTGGGATAATGTAACTGAATTTTTTTTTTGAAAACACATTTACTTGTGCCTAGGGGCTGCTTCATCATAATAGATTTGTACATGGGGCGACCCCGTTTATATGTAACTGGCCAAATTTTTGGTTGTCATTTCAGGGAGCTTTATCGCTCGAACTCCATCGTCCGAGACACTACCGAAATAGTTCGATTGCAGAGAGAGTTATGAGAGTTATCCGTGTTCCTATTGTTTGAATGGCAGAAAATCCTCATTTGTGATTGATGTGGAAGATTGTTCAACACTCAAATTAAGTCATAGACGTATTCATTTTGAGAAGGGGCCATTCGTGAATAATGTTAAGAATGTAACGAAATCTAATCATAGATAGTCCACCGTTAATTTGTTGGTGCTAGCAAGTGAGAAATCTTGATATACTAGGAATCACCTATATTGTGGTTATTATACGATCCTGATGAGGTAGGAAGCACATCCAATGCAGGCAGGACTATTAAGTAGAAAAATAAATTTATTTTTAAAAATGAAACATTTATTTTGTATAATTAATGTATTAACATTTTATTTTTTACTAAACAATTGTTTATCTCGTCCGGCATGCAATAGAGTAGTGTTTCCGCCATATTGGTAATTGTCTTGGCATGACCCCGTAAACATGATAAGTGTTGTGCTTTATCAAAAACATTCTTGTATTTTAGCATTTTATCTTGATCGCATAAAGTTCATGGTGACAATTAGTAAATCTGGATATAAACTTTAGACACATTTTTGCCCAATCGTTTAAAATTCTGTATGCACATTTCCAATTCAGAAACATTGGAACCAATAGAACCAATTGTATTTCTGCTAGAACTTCCAGCGCTGATTGATAATTTTTATCGTGATACGAGTACTTGTCGAAGATATGGAACAGCGTTAGAAGTACGTAAATCAAAAATATCACGATCACGATGTCGCCGATTTTCGAATTCCTTTGCTTTTGGGTCGACGGTTGGAATAACCACGTCGATTATAGAATCCGCATGTATAAAAAACATAAAAAAAATTTAAATTATAGCACCATAGACATTTCTATAAATTTTCGTACAATTAGTAAAGTAAAATTTGTTTTAGATCCACAACTATTTTTTTGCGTTTGTACGGGGAATCAGAAAAAACGATTTGTATGGAAATCAATACAAATTTTGTTGGCTACTTTGATTTATAGCAATTGTTTTCCATTTTATTTATATGCATTTCCAATCCGCATTCGATTCGCTCCCGCGGATTCTATAATCGATGTGAATGTGTAGTTTGATGTTTGCATATAATTCTCGGCCAGATCGTATATACGAGTAGCGTTTTCAAATATTCATCTTTTATTTGTTCATCTGCGACTAAATCACACGCAACTTTAACATCAATACCAATCGATTCAAAGTGATCGTGAAAATGTTCAATTTGGTTATATTTTACCGAATAGTATAGGCCTGCGATAGCCAAATCTGAGACATATACTAAAAATATGTTTTTTCTTTTTCGGATCTTTTAACTTACGCAAAAATAAGAAATACTGAAGTGCTTCGGCTGAATCGATGATTTCGAATTTTTTAGCGCACAACATTTCGAGATGGCGTAACGTGTCCTCAATATCGGCTAACACTAAAATATAACAAAACAAGATTTATTGATAATTGGTTAAAACATAACGGATCAATTAAATTACATAATGGTTTCTGAACATTGAGTGCTCCTCCTAGAATACGCAGTTCGTTAAAAGCCAATGTGAACGGCATGGACACGATCATTTTCGAAACGAGATAATAATTCCGTCCTAAATTGTCCAGTCAATATTAAAATATTAATTCTCGGCTGCGTTAAAAAATTTCTCGCCGTATGTCTGCAACATCACTATCTACAGATCAGCATACGTTAAATTTCCAATATTATCAGCAGAATGACTGATAATTGCTGATGCATCTTTACAAATTTCTGTATCAAATTTGGCGTATTGCTTTTTCCACTATAAGTTTATTGTAATTGTCTACTAAGTGGGCGTATGTCATTGTTTAATTTATGATTGAAGTTGTAATCGTTTAGTATATTCTGTTCTGCACCTTTACCTCACGTCAATCGGATATTATGTGTTCACATTTTTGGTTTTGTGTAGTGCAATGCGATTTTTTCTTCACTTCTTCGATTGTTGACAAATTGCCTAAGTTTGTTTACATTTTTGTTTTGACAAGTAAGCTGCACAGTTAAATTTAGTGTTAAATTTTCACTAGCTCGCACTCGTACTAAAACTGCTAACTTTGTGGCGTCTTCACACCTTGTATCGAAATTCAGTACATGAATTAATTAAAATTGACTAGCACCTGAATGGTTAGTTTATAAACCAACTTTTTGTAAAATTTCAATTATAGAAGCCAATGTAAACAACAAAAAATAGTTTAGTTTTAAGTTTTTGGTTTAGAGTTTTTCATGAATTCTTTGACACAACAAGAAATATTATTTAGGCATGCAATAATAGGTTCTATATTTAAAAGAAATAATAAATAAATAACTTAAGAAGCTAATACTTAATTTGGTCTTTGAATGTTAAAACTGGGGACCCCGATAAAAATTCAGAATCGTCAGTTAATTTATCGAAAATTATCATCACCCAAATCCATTAAGTGCTACATATTTTGAAATGTAAATGTGTTCAAGTCCACTAAAAGTTTACGTGAGAAAAGAACCAATCGCTGCGTCGAAACATTAGTTTAAACTAAACTCAAACTGCTATGATTGGATGGATTTCAATTAGTGCTTTTACCAACATCGGGCTATTTTATATTCGTGCCTGTGTACTGGATTATGGTAGACCGCAGCATCGTCAGCCACATAATCGCTTTCAACTTATTACCAGAGAACGAGGTGACACCTTAAATAACGTGCCTCTGCAACGGCTGATAATTGGATAAACTAAACAGAATTGCAAGTACCCAATTAATTATTTACGGTGCAAGTTTTTTAATTTTAAATTTAATTTTAATTAAAATGTATTTCGCCTTTGCAATATTTGTGTTTTCGGTAATTCTTCTTATTTTCGCTTAATTGTTTCGGCGTGTGGTTCAAGGTGTGAACGATCCACCTACTTTCCTAGCATCGACGAATGATATAGACTTGTCAGCGGCATCAAGCAGCGGTTCAACAAAGGAGCCTAATATCACGTTAACTCCCTCTGAGCTGGCTGGGCTTATTATTAATGCTGTTGCCAAGGCTGTCTCACGGTTTAGTATAAATTCTAACGAAATTCCAGAGACTCCGCGACCAAATATTAATTTTTCTGCCGATGCTGGAATTGTTGCTCGAGGGGCTTTCAAACCCCCACAGCCGCTTCAATCTCAAAATGCAATTGTATGGTTTGAGATACTCGAGCAACAGTTCGCGTTGGCAGAAATTACTGTCGAGTCTACTAAATATGCTCATGCGGTGGGAGCGCTGAATGCACGACTCCACGACACATTTGCATTTATAATCACTAGCCCGAAGGGTAATACACCTTATTCTACATTTAAAGCTGAGGTGATTCGGGTACTTGCTGAATCAGAAAAGTCGAAGGTTGATAATCTGATGCATGGCTTGACACTTGGGACAGGAAGCCGTTGGGTATAATGGAATTGAACGCTGGTGACAATATTAACGAAGCGGCACTTCGTCAATTTTGGACGAAGAGGTTGCACCAGTCAGTTCAAATGGTGCTCACACCATTTGAAAACGACGTCTCCCTGTCAGTCCTTGCAGAACGGGCTGACAACGTGCATGAGACTATGGCTCAGGTACAAATAAATTCTATTGCGACTTCTGCATCTTGTTATTTAAATCAAATTCAACTTTTTCTCAAGACAATAAGTTCTTTCGGAATGCAGAAAGACCTTGTTATCGGGGATTTCGGAAATTTTTAATCAAAATCATAGTTCACGATTTAATTCAAAGTCACGTAGTCGTAATAATTCGCGATCAAATTCTAGAAATAATTATCACGGCAAAACTCGCCAAATTTTTGAAATTATTTCAATCCTTTTTATGGTGATCCTTCGGCTGAAAATAATTTTATGTATTTTTATCATCATCATTTCGGCACAAAGTCGTTAAAATGTAAACCAATTTGTAAATTTGATTCAAATAACTCCGATAACAATGTTCTAAAAAAATAGATAGTCATTCACAATTGGCGGTGTGTAATGACGTTTCTAAAACTAGCAGTAGATACAGGTGCAGATGTCTTAGTCTTGCCATCCCGTTTTGTTCGGAATCCAAGTGACGATCCATCATTCAGGTTGTTCGCAGCGAACGGTTCTTCGGTAAATACGTATACGATACTAAATTTTTAAAACTTGACCTCGGACTACGTCGCGAATTCTCCTGGGAGTTCATAGTTGCTGATGTGTCGAGACGTGTCGAGCATCTCCTCGTCAATTTCAACACTTAAATTTTATTGGTCAATTCACGACCGATATTCATCACATCTCTGGACTGGATAACGTTGTCGCAGATTTTCTTTCTCGCATTAATCAAATTATTATTCTCGAAAGTATTGATTATGCTATCATCGCAGATGCTCAGACCAACGACGAAGAACTTCAAGAAATTAAGTAAATTTCCCGTTTCTTTCAGTTCAAAAAAATTAATTTATTGCGATATTTCTACTACTACACCTAGGCCATTCATTCCCCTAAATTACCGAAAACAAGTTTTCGAAGCTTCCATCAAACTTTTGACACAGAATGTCATCTGATCATCGATTAAAAAGGACGTTCAGAAAATGGCTCAAAGTTGTGTAGCTTGCCAAAAGGCTAGTATCTTTCGACATACAAATTATCCGCTTGGTAACTATAAATTAACTTCCCAACGCTTTTCGCTACCAGTTTCTGATAATCAGCGATATTGCGTTACATTGATTGATACAATCATTGGATAGCTCGCTTTGGTGTGCCAGGGTTCATTGTCACGGACCAAGGGATGCAATTCGAATCACAACTTTTTCGCAAACCGGCTAACTCGGTTTTGAACGTAGGAAAACAACTAGTTACAATCCAAAATGTAATGGCATGATCGAGAGATGGGATCGGGTCGTCAAATCTGCTATTATGTGCTACGGCCGATCTGAATGGGGCTAGTGTTTTCTTCCTGCAATCTTACTTGGCCTACGAACGACTTACAGTGACGAACTAAAAGCTACTCCAGTTGAACTGGTTTACGGTTGTACAACTCGAGTTCCTGGAACATTTTTAGATACTACGACCAATCAAATTTTACAATTTGATTTTATAACGAACTTAAGACGACTTGTATCGGCTTCTCGACATACTACGGACAAAATTTTCATCAGTAAAGATCTGCTGACTTGCTCGCACGTTTTTTTACGGACTGACGCAGTACGCAGATCACTACAACCACCATATATTGGACCGTATTTGGTTCTCGGCCGTACAGACAAATTTTTCACTTTGGATCTGAGCGGACGTCACGTCAAAATTTCAATCGAACGACTCAAACCGTGTTACGTATACAAACTGGATTACTTTTATCGACTCACGAACCAGAACTTATTATTTCGGCTGACGGACCTAAATTGTCTATCAAGTCACCAAAGGCCGAGACAGGCACGGTCTTATATTGATACTTTTTAATATTTCACTCATACTGACATTCTTGGCGACACTTCCAGAACTTGTTATATCTCTGTACTTGTGCAATGTTTATAAATTTTTATAATTTTTTTTATTTGCTTAATTAACGTTATAGCCAATAGACGTCAGGAGAAAACAACTATATTTCAGCGATTACAATTATTACTGTTTTTGGCTTCATTTATTTTGCTATCGGTCATTCCATTGTCAAATGGAGACGAGAATTTAAAATAAAAACGACTATATGAGAAATAATTGTTGTCATTTTCAATAAATGTTGTCATATTTGTCATAAAGGGTTCGGTAGATACTGTATCTATTAGAAGTTTACATAATTTTTCGTTAAGGGTTAAATTATCATAAGGCAATTGATAGCCGGTTGTTTAAACTTAAGTCTCTGCCAAGGCTTCTTGGCAAAAATGATGGTCCTCAATTCCTGTATTTGGGCTATCTTGTGAACCCATTATTGCAGCGTGTTCCGTATAATCTTCATAATAGTCGTATGGATTGACTTTAGGTTCATGATAATAATCATAGTCTACATTAAATAGCTTATACATGAGGCGTCGGTTGGTACAGGTTTTGGCAATGGTTTGGGTGGCAACCTGAACGAATTCCCAAATTGAACGGGGTTTTGTTGTATTAAAGGTTTATAATTATAATATTGTGGTGACTGACCAAAAGGAGATCTACACTCCGCGACACTTAATTATCTTCACTTGAAAATTTTCCATAAAACCTAAGATAATACGCCTAATTTGTCATCACCTTTATTTTTATCGTATCTAACTTTGCAATGACTAATACGCATACTTGCATGCAATGCGAAGTGGAAACTCCCCATTTCTATTTTTTTGCTTATTTTAACTGCGACATTTGATTACCCTCATCTGTGAAATTATGTAATAAAACCAATTTCGTTCTATTGTTTTGATTTTTTCGTCCTCCATTTTTTCTTACAACATCATAAATTCTATTAGGCAAAGACCTATAAAGATTTTGTAGAAATTATATCGATACTTTCTCGAAAGCATCATACACAGCTGCCATAAGGTCATTCCGGCAATCGTATTGTCTTCCATTCGAATAAATTTGTCGCGATAACCATCCTCAACGATTTTCAATAATATTTAAAGCCGGAGACGAAGCCGGCCAATTCAAAACTGCTACCGTATTTTCTTCAAACCACTGTTTCATTCGTGCAGCTGTGTAGATTGCGTTATCCTGCTGGAAAATCATAGATGCCCTTCAAAGATTTCGTCAAAATTGACATTTTGCAATGAAAAGAAATTGCTGCCCACACCATTATGAAACCAACACTAGTGTGGCGGCGGGACAAGAATAGCTCCGATTTCCGCAAATCACGGAAGTAATGTCTAAAACCATCTGGTCCATCTAAATTAAACTTTTTATCGTCCGAAAAAATAACCTGGAACCATTCTTTCTCCAATGCAGATGTCCACGGCAATATTCCAATCGAGCACTTCTATGTTGCTGGAGCAAACGTCATTTTTTCATGTTTTTTTCGCCGGAGATGTGCACACTTTTTTATTATCCTCTGAACAGTACGGACACTGGCTGAGACTCCATTTTTCAGTTTTTTTGCAGATAGCATCGAGTTCAAAGCTTCGCGCAAAATATCTCTTTGTTCTCGTTTTGTTGTCATCCTTGCTGTGTGACTTACTCGATTTTTTCCGTAATTTTTTGGATGTTTGAGAGAGTTGTTGATGGTCGTAAGAATCTTTCCAATTTCTACCTTTCTTAGGATTTTTTCTCGACCAATTTTCACCACTATTAACTGCAGCTGGTAATAAACTTAATAAATTGATGATAAACTATTAAACTGAACACAACTAAATTTATTTACACGCACCTTACGCCTTCGACGTCAAAAACAAAGTGATCAAGTACGGTAATCAAGTGCCGTAGTTTAAATAAGAAAAATAATTGAAATGAGGCGTTTCCACTTAGCATTGCATGCAGGTGTGTGTAGTAGTCATTCGAAAGTTAGTTAAGATAGAAACCAAGGTGATGAAAAAATTTCAAATAATTAGTCGCATCTTAGGTTTTATGAAAAATTTTCAAGTGAGGGTAATCAAGTGTCGCGGAGTGTATATGTATTGAATGATGTCGTACTGATAATCTATTGAAATTTGGATATGTTGGTGTTCAAATTTGTAAATTATAGGTTTATGATTTATTGGTCTGTTAATTGAAAATTCTGAGATTTTGTTTCTCAAGGGGTCTATGTTTTGTTCTTTTATACAGTATGTTCTACAGTATGGTGGGTTACTTTAAACCTGATAAACATGCTGTTAAACATTTGGAACTTCTGAAATTCTTGCAAAATAGGTTTCTATATCGTTACCATTTGTTGTATAATAAAATACAAATCTCGAATCAAAACAAACCCTGGCCGGGTTAAGTCGTTTGCCTTATTTATTTGCTTTATGAATATTATGTTTTTATATTATCGACATTTAGGGGTAAAATATCGTGTAACATTTCTTACGATAACAAATGTCACAATTACAGATCGTTGAACTATTTTCATTCTAATTTCGATTTCATCGGCTTAAGGCTAAATACATAAACTAAACATTTAAATAATTTACAACTAATATATACAATAATTAGAAAAATTAATACAAAAAATCCGATCACGTCCAGCGAATGTAATTGGAAAAAATTCAAATAAACTGCATTTGATTCCATATGTTTTGCACCACCGTGACGAATTACATATTCCGCCCAATATATACCATTTTCTAATGCTGAAATCGGTCGATCGTGATATAATTGTGATCGATATTTTGCCATGTGAGCATAATCCAAATTATCGATCACTTCACGAATTGATGCGTACAATAAATCCTCGTTTAAGTCAGCATATGGCACGGTTATCCCAAAACCTTCATTCTTCACACGAAACACATTTGCCATTTGATCGCCGAAAAATGGGATCATTACAACCGGTACACCATAATACCGTGCTTCAGTAAGACTTCCGTATCCGCCATGCGTAACAAATAATTTAATATTTTTGTGCTGCAAAACATCGGTTTGCGGCACCCATTTCATGATCCGAACATGATTTGGCACATCACTAATATCGTTCGTTTCACATTTCCATAAAATATTTTCGTTCAACCGTTTAAAAACGTTTAGTATATTTCGTAGCAATTCCGGTTTGATATCGGCACATTTCAAATTTGAACCGAGACTAAACAAAATAACACCATTTACGGATTGGTCCATCCATGTTTGTAGATCATTTGGTAATGGATCGGATTTGGCGCTTAAATGAATTCCTCCAACTTGTACAATTTTTGGTAGGAGTGGAAGCACTGAATTTTCACTAAAATGATCTGCAATAAAAATGGCTGAAATATTCCTCGATATAACATCATAGGCCGGATATTTTGGTTGTGGGAAAAATTCACTAAAATTTAAAATTATATTATTCACTCGTTTAACGAATATGTACTAAAACATCTTACTTGTAAGCCTCTTCGTGACATGTTTTATAGTAATGAAATAGGCCCCGATCCAATAAATTGCTAATGAAATTTAGAACACGGCTCTTAAAGTTCATAGGGGTTACATATTCACCATAAAAGTTAGGAAAATATGACACTCCAATCGGATTTCCAACTTTTTCGATTATATAACTTACCGTCCGTATGGTCGAAAATTCAATAATCGGACAGTTAAAATGAGCCCCAAGCCCATATAAAAAATCAGCATGGAAACCCTCCATGATCACTAAATCAAATTGTTCATTTTGCATAATAAACCGAATTTCGGGCAATTTAAGCATATCTTTCGCCTCTTCGATCGACGCTCGCAAAAACATTGGTAGTGTTTTGTATGTGTTAATGACGTCACCAGGTTTCTCAATAAATTTATTAATGACGTCTATAAGTACAAACAGTTAATCAATTTTATCATCAAATACAATAAAAAAATTTGATTTGTTACTAACCTTTATGCATGATTTTTTCATCTGTTTTGATATGACGATAATTAGTAATCTCACCTACTGGTGGGAATGGACTTGCCACTGTCACATTATGGCCACGCGCGGCTAATCCTTTCATTAAACCATCGACCACAATAAAATGCGATCGACTTGATGTCGTAAATGTGCATAAAATCCGATATGCATGTGCGTGACATGTGCAAAGTAAAACACTTACGCTAATCAAAATTAATTTAATGCCAGAAATGTTTGAATGCATTTTATTACGTGAACTATTTAAAACAACTAAAATAGAATAATCGCATATAAACAAAGTGTAATTTATATTTATTGAAAATAGTTGAATACATGCAAGTTGAAATTATACTAATAACACAGTACAGTACACTGAGCAATTCATTGTCTTACATAAGTGAAAACTATTCGTAATCTATACTTAGCTTAACATAATGCGCATATTGTCAAGTTGATGTATACAACATGTCAATACTTCGATATGCACTCGTAAATAGTTTTCGACTTTTAAAAGTTAATTTTATTTCGATATATTCATATCTTATCACACCACTTACAATGTTTTAGTTTATCACGTTATCACAATGAAATTGAACGTGTTATTTAAGCACGTCGTATTATGATAGTAAAATTCAATCCAGATACGATGTGACTTTAGTTAATACTGATCTCAGTTCTGATTGTAAATATTTCAAACGATAATACACATTTTTAAGACAAGTCAGTGTCGTCACAAGTAAACAAAGAAATATAACGTTATTGATACTTTATGGTGAACTTTCTGGGTGACGAAAATTTTTCTTCTTGAATTTGTTTTGAATTGTTTCTGTGGGGGGTCAACATTTCAACCAAATATTGATAATAATTAATAAAAAAATGAACAACAATTGATAAAATTGCCTATTCGATGCCTTAGATGATACTTTTCCCATTTACAAACACAATTTAAAACTTACTTTTTACACCAACAACAATCGATCTTACAAACTTGAGCCCTGCGATGACCTTGCCGGATCTTCTATAGTATTTATCACACTCCAGTTTCAATCCATATTTCTATAAACTATTTCCTAGCTGAAGTTGATTGGACAGTTGTTCTATCAAACATGAACATCAATGGTGCATTAGACAACTTCAATGAGTTGTTAAATATTGTTACACGAAAGTTTGTCTCTACAAAGATAATAAAAAAGCCTCACGCCCGCCATTGCCCATGGTTCACCCAAGAGCTCAAGCAACTGGAGGCCCTGCATAATAAAGCTCACAGGGATAAAGGCATACTGGTTTAGCTTTCGATTTTACTTTTAGTTTCATTTTCAGCGCAGGTAGTTCTCCGAATGGCGGGCGCGTACATTGAGAACATTTTTAACGCAAATGAAACGGCAGTGTTTTGCCAGTTCCTGCCTAATAAAACAATCACACTGATAGGCGGATCTTGTAAAGGTGGAACAAAATCAAAACAACGACTTATCGTTATGTTGTAACGCCACAGGATCAGACAAATTGAAACCACTGGTGATTGGGAAATCTCTGAAACTGCAGTGTTTCAAAAACGTTCAGTCGCTACCTTACGAATATCGGGCCAATAAAAAGGCATGGATGACCCAAATTCTTTTCAACTAGTAGCTTGTCGAACTTGATATAAAATAGAAAAAACCTAACCGTAAAAATAATTTGAACTCGAAGTTAACAAATGTTAATGTTCAATTTTTGCCACCTCATGTATCAGTCAGGATTTGCGAATAATCCAGGAGGTTAAAATTAATTATCGTAAGAAGTTGGTGGAGAAAGAACTTTTAAATTTAAAACATGGGTATGCACTATTAACAGCGGCCTGGTGAGATGTTCGGGGATCCACTATTCAGAAATTCAATCGGAAAACGCAACTTTTCGAATCAGAATACGATCAAGATGATATTCAACTGATTGAGAATGAAATCGATCAAAACAACAGCAATACCGAGTTGGAAAAGCTTTGGAAGTCAATTAATGTACCTCAAGTCACATTTCAAGATTATGTGTACGTCGATAATTTCAGACGAATTGACTAATGAGGAAATCGTAAAGAGTGTTAATGAGGCATCTGCTTCATTGGGATTATCTCTCGACAGTGATAGTGACAACTGTACCGAACCAGTAAATAAAACTAAAATATCGCTTTCTAAACCTAGTTTAAGCGATATCAGATGTTATTTGCCTTCGGTAACTCATGTCTTTGATGATTTTTTAGTCAGTAGTGATGGTGTCTACTACTTATATACATTTATTTAATTTGAATATGTTTTCATCGATGTTTAGATGTAACTACAGTTTTCCATTTTGTGTACATATGTATGTACTACATACCGGCTGACTGACACGAAGTGTTACCAACTTCAGACTGTCATTGCTGTCAAACCAGAGATGACAGAGCGCTCAAATTTACACTAATGACAGTTCATTCAAGCGTAATAGTGTGATTGCTCTATATTTGGCTGGAAAACCACAGCCGCAGATTGTAAACCAGTTAAAACATCTGCATGTGAATAAAATGTTTGTGTATCGCACCATAAATCGTTATAACGATACTGGCAGCATTGCAAAATGCCATGGTGGTGGACCGAAATGCACTGCAACATCGCCGGATATCATTCGGAAGGTGAAGGCCAAATTGGCTCGGAATCCGCGCCGTAGCCTCAGAAAAATGGCTCGTGAGGCGAACATTGCGCTCGAACGGATGCAGCATATATTGAAAGATCATCTTGGACTAAAGGCCTTGAAATTCCATAAAACATGGTCTCACCGATGCTCATAAAAAAGTTAGAGTGGAAAGAGCAAAGGAGTTGCACGAAAGTGGCGATTTTCCGAAAGTGGCGATTTTCCGAATTTGGGTTTCCTCCGATGAGTCACCGTTCGTTATTGAGCAATAAGTGAACAAGCAAAACAATCAGATTTACTTGCCCGGCCGTTCTACTGAAAATTTGGACCAATGGATTGCCACTCAAAAACAAGCGCCGCCGATGGTGATGGTTTGGGCCGCCTTAACGGCCGAAAGCCGTTCACCACTCGTTTTTTTAGACCGTGGCATCAAGATAAATGCTCAAATTTATCGGGATCATGTGTTAGAGGGAGCGTTGAAGCCTTGGGCACAAAAAAATTTTGGCAACAGAGCCTGGACATTTCAACAGGACCCGGCGCCGAATCATAAAGCACACGTCAATCAAGATTGGCTGAGAAACAACGTTCCGCGGTTCATTTCCACTGCCCAATGGCCACCAAATTCACCGGATGCAAATCCGCTAGATTTCTCGGTTTGGGGTATTTTGAAGAGCAAGGTTGGGGCAAAGACACCAAAGTGTCGATCATCTCAAGCAAGCGCTTCACTGGGTATGGGCCAAAATACCGCAGAGCCACTTTCGTGCTGCATGCAATAGTTTTGTCGGACATTTGAAGGCCATAATCGAAAACTGCTAATGCAATTCGAAAATTTAAATAGTTGTGAACATTTTTTAATTTGATTCAATAACATTCATCAAAAAATAAAAATTCTGTGGCGTTTTGTTTTGGTAACACTTCGTGTCAGCCACTCTGTATATAAATAATTTTAGGTTTAACTGTCATTATAACTTGAATTTTGTAAACGAAGTCTGTGATTTGTATGTAAAATATGTAACTTAAAATACACTGTGATTTAATTTTTAAATACATATGTATGTTTTTTTAAACTTAAAGTTGAAATTTCATTATAACGAAATTCCGGTATCACGTAGTAATTTTCTCGGTCCCGTCGGTTCGTTACAACGAGATTTCACTGTATATAAAAAACTTTAGTTTAATTTTTATAATTAATAAAAAAATGTATTTAAAAAATAATAATTGTTGGTGCTGTGATGCGAGATGTACTCTCCACGAAATCCGAAAACTGAATAGGAAAAACTTTAAAATGTTGTATAATTTATATACAAAATTTTGTAATGCAATCTGCAAACATTCTAATTCTAACAAACACTCTGCAAACATAATTGACATTTCCCACCCTTTGGTGTATGACGAATTTAACAAATAATGGAGCAAGTTGAGCGCAACATCGTTTAACAGCATTTCTTTGTGTATGTTGTTTGACATAGACCTCCGGCCCGGGTTGATATTCATATTTATCGTATGCTTTCTTAAGTTTTGCACTGTTTTGATATGTAGCATAGCGAGTCGATTCTCTAATGGTAATGATTTTGCTCCCGGTTCCCCTACCGAATCAAATTCACGTAATACTTTGAAATGTACGCCGCTTGTGATCATACGATATCAAAAGAGAAGTTAGTATAGTGAGTAACTAATCGATTGGTGTATCACAGTTCTCAAAGCACAATTTATTTCAGCTAATTTAGTATCCCACGTTCGATGGTCTTCTTGAACAAAAGCACGAATTAACTGCCAAAAACGATCTATTCACCCTCTCCGAGGCATTGGATTGGGGAGAATAGGTTGCTGTTTTGGAATGTTTGTTACCAAAACCGTCCATTAGCTTCATTAGGGTATGAATACCCTTCGGCGTCCCATACAGAAGAAATACTTAATTCAAATAGTTTTTTGTGTTACTACTGTTCAATGGTTTTAACAAAATAAACTTAGTTAGTTGGTCTAGAACTATAAGGATGTACATATTACTGGTTTTTGATTTAGGGTAAGTCGACACCCATTAAGGCGACAAATAGTTTTTGGAAAGGTCACTCTACCCAGTACCGGCTTCGACATTTGATTGCCCTTAGTTGGCTTGCATATGTGAAACGGGTTAGCCTCTAAGTTGGTTGTTGGTTGAGGCCACCCCGGTTTCATAGAAACATCAAAAAAATTATTAATTTTAAAAATTGGGAACATCCTGTATTGTTTTTTTTTGTTTCCGACCAACTTAAATCTAAAATTTTAATGCTGTTAAAAACCTACTACAAGAATATATATATATATATATATATATATATATATATATATATATATATATATATATATATATATATATATATATATATATATATATATATATATATATATATATATATATATATATTTATAAATATATATTCTTTTAATGATAATCCTTATTTATATGCTGAGGTGCAAAAAAAATTTTTTTTATCCCACACTGGTTCCCCTTTGTTGTTCTTTCTTGTCCTGGCTGGAGCTCTTTCCTTCTCCTCGTGGTGACATCCTCCAGGTATATAATGCTCGCCAGGTTGCTTGTCTCCTCCACCATAGTATTACAATCGCAATGGCTTCTACCATAAGGATCGCCGTAAATGTATATTTTCCAACATGGTGTAAATTCATGATGGGTTGGACGTTTTCTTGTAATTTACTATGGTTTGCTGTAATCCTGTCAGTGCCACATCTATATCCCCTGAACTGATGACCGCCCCACGAGTGTGTATTTCCTGTGACAGGTTAAATTTTGGCATAAAAGAAATCTGCCTTGAGGAGACGCTGGGCTTTCAATTTGGATGGAACGTTCATTTAAACTACATCCTGGAGGCATACTTAATATTCCGCTGCCCTTTAGTGTAACTGGTAGGGTTTGTCTTTGCAGTGTAGATCGAATACTGATTCTTCATATAGCACCAGGATCCACTGATTTCTTTGCTGTAGCTGCCGAAGGTAAACATTGGGTAGCACTGCTCTGACGCGACATTGGGTTGGTGGTGTTTTTTCATGTACTAGTAAGGCTACTTCGCAATTTACATATTTAGTTTGAATGAGGTGTTTCGGTGCTATCAGGGAGCAAATTCAATGGCCTTTATAGATACTGGGTGGTATGCGGATCGCGCTGCGTTCACCATCAGATATGGGAACTCTGGGTCTATAAAAATAAACTGCTGATCATGTTTTGTGGGCACCGGTATCACGTTTAGTACTTGATAGTCTGCTCCTTGCAGCAGCGGTAGTTGCACCTCAAAAATCACCTGATTTTGCACTATTCCAGCTTTGGTGGTAACTGGTATATCTGAGCCCAATGTTTCTTATACACTGGCACCCGGGTCATACAGGGGAGGCGTTGTTGTAGTTTGCTTAGCTGCTCTTCCAACTGGGTTGGGTCCAATAACTGGGTGGTAGTGCGCGCATGGTGGACATCAGTTAATATTTCAACTAATTAGTTTTGCATCGTTTGAAATAATATCATGGCTGATGTTAGCTGAAACAGTCTATCTGTGAACTCTTCATCTTTCAAAACGCGCTCTATTTCTTTATGCAACGCATAATAGTGTTTCTCCATTCTCATAATATTCGCGGTCAATACTTGGGTTTGTTGTTCGACCAATTGCTGTAGTTGTATATTACCTGCTACAAGTTCCTGTATTTGTTGATGGTATTCGTTGGCATCCCGTTAGTTTAGCACCCCGAACAAATCTCCGAATAGGTTTCCAACAAAATCTAACGGCGCCCTCTTGTCTCTCGGAGTTGGCGCTTGCAATATACAATTATTTTTTTGTAACCCCACCATGAGGTAAGCGGCAGGTTGTAGTAACTCCGAGCAGTTTCGTATATACTGTGTGACATTAGGCCCTTGGCAGGTTCTTTGAAGACGATCGAGAGTTAACTGTAGTAAGTTCCATTCTTGCAGTAACCGGTTAGATTATAGAACAGGATCAATTTCCAACTGTTGGTGGAAAGCAACGCGAATCCTAGCTCTTCGAAGTAAATACCAGGTTCGGTTTTAAACTCCTGGAACTGTAAGTTGTCTGACGACGCTGTATTTGTCCTCACCCCCCATCAACAGTAATATAATTACCATCAGCATTGTAACCTATCTATGATATTAAACATAAATTACTTTTAATGAGTACCTACTACTCGACTACCCTAGCCTTAATTTTATTGACTATAACTAAAACTGGAATAATGATATCTCGTTATGCCAGTCTTCACATTCCCATTCCATCGTCTGCGTAAATATTCAAAGTTGCGCAGATGGTCCAGCGGGAACATGGTTCGCGACTGTAGAGTAATTCTCTTATAAGAGAAAACTTACAAAAAAATTATTCCACTTATATACAACCACAGGTTAGTATACATTTTAAAAGTTAAGAATATCTCAAGGAGCGGTAACAGAAAAACTTGAAAATAGATTGAAATCAAAAACCACTATTGTTTAAAATACTATGCATAAGTTAAAAATCATCATATCTCAACCACACACGTGAGGTTTTGACTTAGCTATTCAGCCATATAGGTGAGACCCCGTGAATATCTCTAGATTCCGAGATATAAAAGTAGAAACAGTGTCTAAAATAACCTTCTTTAGAATTAAAAAAACTTTAGAAAATTGTATCACAATTTTCTCGTGTTTTTCTAAAATTGTTAGAAAATTATTTGTTCTTTACAGCGACACTATTAGGGATTCAGCGACTTCTCTAGGATAAATGTTAAAGATTATCTAAAAATGTTTCAATTTCACTACAAAACAAATCCAATTGGAATATTTTTAAATTTAACAGTGTACATTTTTGGTATTATTTTTGGTATGTATTTCACAATCATGTCGGTGTGAACGTTTTTGTGAAAATGAAAAAAATCGAGTCTCGCTGTTATTAAATATTTATTTTTGAACTTACTCAGACCAGAGACGAGTTAGCCGCTGTGTTTGGGGACTCTGCACCATCATTTACCACAGTAAAATTTTGGGCAACTGCTTTTTTGAGTTCTTCATTCTCTTTCTTTAAAATTGTAAATTCTTCTTTCAATTTAGTTGCAAATTTCTTGAAGATCTTGGTGATCTTGATAATTTGGAACTTCGTCCAAATGGGTTAAACAATGATTGGCCCACCCCAGAATCTGTTGGGCCTGACTCCGAAGAGTGTGGATTTGGCAGAGTCTCTGCTGCTGTACCACCTGGGATACATTCAGTATTTGTTGTACTCATTGTTTGTTTTAGCCAATTTATACCACTGGCATTTGGTCCCAGAAATAAAATGATATGTAAATTGATATTCCGCAGATTAATGTTGTGCCTACATCTTTCGTGTATAAGCATATCCAATGTTGCATTGGCAAGTGTGTAATGTTTATCCTTTACGAAAAGACGCTTACACTCATATTTGATTATGTCGTGTAAAATGGAATTGAATGCAACATTTAAAATAAAAGTTTATCAATTGATCGTGTGATTTTTAAAATTTGTACTTTACTATTTTATTTTTGTAAAATTTTCTTATTTAATTCATTTTATTAACTTTTATTCTGGGATCATTTGTACAACACGAGAAATTACATAGCGTAAAGGTGTACTCAAATACAGGAATAAAACAAATCTTCTTTAATGTTTTTGTAGTCTGCTAATACAACTCGTAGTTAAAAGTTGCGTGTGTGATTCTATAAAATAAAATAAAAATAAAAATTACACAAAAACCTACCTTACCTTATGCTATGGCTAAATATTGTAAGACAACAAAATATAAATAAATTGTGATGATAATTATTTTTGTGTTAAATATAAATTTAATTTTTGTTGTACTCGTATTATGCTTATACGTATTCGGAAGAATTTATTTTTGTTATGTGTTCTCGTAAGCTTATGTTTATGATCATTGGAAAATTATGCTTTTCAGATGCGTAATGTTTTTCTGTTCACTTAACTATATTTACAACATCTTAAATAGAACTTGGTTGAATGACATTAAGTTGGGTGTGATCTTGTCCTAGAAACATAGACGGTTCTAATTCATGGGCTAATATAGAGTTTTTCCATCGCTTCGTGTCTTTTGGCATTTTCGTAAACACTTCGCAATTCATTGTCAAATTAAGCTATCTTGGCTTAATATTGTTAATTTACAGAAGAGAATTAAATATCATATCGTTAGATGAGATTGTACCTGTCACTTGTAGCTGCCACTCAACTAAGGTGGATGACAAATGGATGAACACATTCTAGATTATAAAAATAAGAATTATTCAAGTTGTCCAGTTTATCGTTATGGATTCGGTCGTATTATTCTATAATTCTAGTATGTATCTCTAGAGGCGCTACAAACAGCGAAAATAGTAAATGATTAGTTCAATTGTAACCATATAATAAATATAATGTAAAATATATGTAAGTCAGAATTGGAGTCAGATATACCGTTGACTGTCCGTTAATAGAAATACAATAATAGCCACCTCGACGTGATTTTCTGAGGGCATAGCCCCTGCCAGAGAAAAACTGTCATCCTGCATGATTATCGAGTATCCATCAGTAAACGGTTTAACTAGGCGCCAAAAACAGCCACTACGAGTGTCACCTCAGCATCGCATATCACAAGTCTGATGCAGGATCAAGTTAGGATAATATTGTTAACAACGTCCAATAACCAAACATGACGATCGGCTGTAGAATAATTTAACAATACCAACAATCCAGTGATAATTATGGCACCTCTTTCTCTCGTCCCGGGATCCCAGAGGTTGGTTTCACATTATCGAATCTCAGTTTTCGATCGGTAAAATCAAAATGGAAATCCGTCCGTATAATCGTCTTCTCGGCGGTTCAATGTCTAATAACCGTACACCGTACACTTAATAGGTTTTTTTTAGAAATATGGTGTGGTTCAAACCAGATAAAAATCTATAGATTGTTGCAGGGTCTTGCGCTAGGTGGTTTGAACACAGTTACTCTTCCGAATGAAAACCAATGGCGGAGATAACGTGGATGATGAATTTATCAATTTGGTTAAAACGATTGCCAATTCGTGCTCAAGAAATATTAGCACTAATTATGGATTCGTTAAACATAACCATACTTGCGGAATTATCAGCTCAAAAAGAGACAGCCCAATAATTGAAATGACTTTGTTGCAAATTAATGAAATAAATCGTCGGCTTGTTGAGATGACTCGTGGAAAATCCCAAAATATTTCCAATCATCGGCCTCGGCCACAAAATAGATGCACCATATATATTCCGATTCGGCAAAAGGATCAGATCTATTGCTAAGCTATTTCCATCAAGGGTTTAACGACAATGCCAAGAATTGTAAAACAATTGCTCTCGATGGAGTGAGTTTAAAGCAAAAAACTAATTTAATCTTTATAAACCGCAACTTATGAAGGAAAATATCGTATCGCCTCAAAATTTTATTTAGATTTAGATCTCGGCCTACGAAGACGATTCACATGGACATTCAGTTTACCAGATGTAGCAACGGCAAACACTCAGGCTTGTTGGTCCATATGCAAAAGAACCGTTTAGTCGATCCACTAATCTCACTACGAGTATCAGCAATTTCATCAATCATCAGAAATTCAAACATTGAGTGTTGCGCTTATTAGAGGAATTCAAGGAAATTTCATTCGTCGTCCAAGGTAATGCAGTTGCTAATCATCTCGTAAAACGAGTTCGAGTATTTGGTTACACAGGGTGTTTACGGTCATCCAAAACACCTTGGTTCAGTCCATTACGAATACGAACAGCGAATGGAGACCATGAGGCAATTATTGTGCATTTAATGACATCACCAGATATTGTTATTTTTACTCATCGCAGGGATGTACAATGTTTTCAACCATTGACCTGAGAAACGCAGGCAACACATTACAGAGTTCATCCAAGCAATCTTTGAAGGCCTGGATTTCAGTTTTCTTATCTTGACGACTTGTTAATTGCTTCACAATCAATAACACAACATTTACAGCATTTAAAGGTTATTTGCGAGAAATTAAGCAATGCAGATTTAGTAATCAACATTGAAAAATGCCATTTCGCAGCAGGAGCCAAACCATCCAGTGAGCGTGTTAGTGATATACCGAAATTTAACAGACCGGTAAACGTTAAACAGCTTAGAGGATTTTTGGGAATGATGAATTTCTATCGCAAAGTTATACCAAATCTCGGTGGGAAATACGCAATCCTCTGTGATTATCTTAAAGAGAGCAAGAAAAATAATTCTCGAGTTATCAATTGGACAGAAAAAACTATTGCAGCATTTGGTCTTCCCAAAAAACAATTAAGTTAAGTTGTCATGTTAGCACACCCGTTACTCACAGCCGAGCTGCAGTAATGGTATATGTATTCGACAAAGCCATTGAAGCAGTTATTCAACAAAAAATTGTTTCTTCTCATTCGCAATTCGGGCCTAATGTGAACAGTACTTAAAATCAAATAAAACCGACTACAAAATGTCCACCGGAAAACCCTCCAGATGCCAGTTGATTTCGTCTGCCTATTGGAAGACGGGACAGGTTAACAGAAAACCAGGATTTCTGAACCGCTATATAGGTCGTCAATTTTAGCTACAAAATGCCCACCGAAAAACTCTCCCAATTACCAGTTCATTACGTCTATTTCTTGGAGCACGAAACAGGCTCACAAAAGACCGACATTTGTGAGCCACGCTTGTCTACCAATTTTAACTGTCAAATGATGGTCGAATTTCATATAGCTAATTTGACCACATTTTGTCAGATAATTACAATAGTCTGATGTAAGCCACATGCATAGCGACAAAATTGTCTTTAAATTTCGTCCATTTTCTGGCAAGGATTAGACGCACAGATGACTGAACAATTAACCGAAATTTGACTTATTTCGTCTCTAACAGTCGAATGGCCAAAACCCAGTCATTTCTTGGCCAAAAATCTTGAAATTGTTTTACGGGTCAGGAAGTCCCAATAATTTTTTGAAATTTAACCGAAGTAAGTATAGCAATCGCAATGAAATTTTTTATTCTTATCAATCATCGGATTCAAAATCAAATACCATTACAGGTGTACTTATTTCAAAAATTTTCGTATATGCGTTAAACCTATCGTAATATTTTACACACGGAACCTGCTGTAATCAATTTTCGCGTGTTTATTGTTATTATTTTCATCTCGCGCGAGAATATGATTAAAAATATGAATATTTAAGGAAGTCAGCGCCTTTAAATTGTTTGTTACGCCGAAAATTTAAATTCAAACACGACGAATTGCATTGTTTATTACACACGGATTAATATTTTAAGGAAAACGAGTGTGGAATCGGAGGAATTTATTGTTGTGTATTTATGAAGAACGTTACGAACATGAGGGTGGATTCGATTGGTATGTTTTCCTCAATAAAACTCGTTCCTTCATGTATACGCCATAATAACGTTAAATTCGTTGTGTGAAATATGCAGAATAATTTGTTGTTGGTGTTATAAACGTACATAATTATGTGAAATTTTTATGTTCTCATGTTGAAAGGAAAGGAATTAAATGCGAGATTATCTGAAATGCGAATGGTGTATGTGGGGCTAATTGAATTTATTGTCACATATTATATTGAGATTAACACGCAAGTTTTAAATACGAAAACATTTAAAAGTACATTTTAAAACGATTGCATCTTCTTATTTTGAGAGCAAAAAAAAAAAATACGGTGTATAAAATATTTAATTTTCCCATAAAAGTATCTTCCCAGTCAACTGGAGAAATATCGTCAATAAAAAATATTTAAATGATATTAAAAATTAATAAGTTTACTGTTTATTCCAAAATACTTTTTTTTATTATTAGGGGATTTCAATATTGTATGTGTGTTTATACGCAGCTCCCTTTATGATAACATAAACATTTGTACATCAAATAACAAGCAAGTGAACAAAATTAATAAGATTACAAAACATTGATAAGAAAATCACATAATAGAGAAATAAGTCAAACAGTAAACAACAAGTTAAAAACAAAATTTGAATGAATATTAAATTCACCATCTACCCTCAGGATTCGGGAGTTTCTTTTTATGTGTGTAAGAATATGTCTGTGGGTTGTTGTACTACTACACAAAATGTAAAGGAATTAAAATGTTTTCTCATGTACCGGGAAAAATTATTAGAATATTTGAATTACTGTCGACAGGAAAAATTGTTGTTTGATGCCGGATGTCGTACAATAGAATTTTATATTCTCTTTGGTAGCTTCAATTACTTAAATTTTCAAAGGTTTCACATACTACTCCAAATTGAATTTTGGTAGTCCCTGGCCAAAACCTGTTAACTCAAAATCATCACATTAACCTTTTCAAAATTGGTTTTTATACATTTTGTGCACAACACATGCATAAAAGTAAATTTCATGGCCAGGCGTTAATTTTACTTTCAGAATTCCAGAAAAATCATGGGACCATGAATCCCAGTATGCCTCAAAGAACCCATCCTGCTGTTATAAATAAAATACAAAACGTTTTGTTATAACTTATAAGCAGTTTGATATATTGAAAATCTAAATTCAACATTTCATCAAAAGATGAACAGACCTTTTATCGAACCAATTTGTAAACCAGATTTGTCGGCTTGTTTTCTCTTAGTTTTTAAGCCGTGGGCATGTGTAGTTTTGTGTACGGGAAGCACCGATATCTGATTACGTAGACCAGTGGTACTAAACTGTGGGCATATTTTAAAATTGTCTTCATGTTGTTGTCGACAACTGGTAGAGTATTTAGATAATTCGTAGATATTGCAGATTATTGATTTTTGTGTTGAAAACAACGAGACCAGTCAAACGGATTGGTTGATCGGAATGTAACTTCATACTTAAGTTTTTTTCATAAATTAGGAGGTTCAAGTGATGTTTGGAAAATAAGCTGATCAGAAATTTTTTCAGATCATTTGATGGTTTACCAGTGTCTGCCGTCCCTTAATGCCAATTGTTTAACATGAGTCTCAGACAAGGCGTTTTCCCTGATGTTTGGAAAATATCAAATATAGTTCAATCTATAAAAATGGATTCCGCAGTGATGTGACACATTATCGTGATATTGCTATTCTGTCCTGCATTCCCAAACTGTTCGAGTCGATGTGGTTTATACCGACTTCGCTAAAACTTTCGATAAACTCAATCACCGGTTATTTTAAAAAAGCTTGACGATCTTAATTGCCACATTACTCTTTTAGACTCGTTCCAAGACGCATACTTAGAGTATTTCATTCCTTCATCTGGTGTGCCTCATGGTAGCCACTTGGGCCCGCTGTTATTTTTATTTTTTATTAACGACGTTGTCGATTGTTTCACATTCGCTGATTGTATTTTATTTGCAGACGACATGAAAATATTTGCTAAAATTTCTTGCGAATTAGACAGTGTTCTATTCCAGCGGGACTTGAACATGTTTTGCGATTGGTGTGTTACAAATTATATGTTTTTGTGAATGTGCATAAATGCCAAGTAATCACATATTGTAGATCCAAGTCTCCAATAGTCTTTGCTTACTCTTTAAACGATTGCACTTTGAATAGAGTTAATATGATTAACGATTTGGGGGTTATTTTAGCTCTGATTTAACGTTTAATTCGCACATCGATGCGATTGTTAATAAGGCCTATAAGAGGCAGAATAATGCCGGACTTCCAGAAAAAACATTGTAATTCACGCCAGTGTTGGTAGTAAGTCTATTTTTATTTCATATTGTAGGTTATGTATTTACATACGTTTATTTTTTTAAGGAAGGTGATTAAGGAAATCAATCTTGAAATTTTTTTTAAAAATGTCACATAAGTGGCAAAAGAAGTGGCAAATCATTTAAAAAAAATATAAGGTAAATATTTAAATTAATTATTCTAACCATAGACTTATAAAATTATTTCATTGCAGAAAATGATACAGCCTCAATCGGGGGTATCGACGGAAGATGGGGAGCTACTGCCAACATAATGGGAGATATTTATGAGCTTCACGACCTTTTGAAGATCAAACATGGACTATATCCAACATATATAATAGATTGGGATGCCAATGTCAATTATGCTCCATCTACCTCCGTGGGCTCATCCAGTAGCTTTCAAAATGTGAGCAGTAACTTCCCATCGAATTTTATTGACATTTCAACTGACTCAGGCAGTATTGAATGCGAATTGCCCCCCACCCCCAAAAAAAAGCAAAACAAACCCCAAAAAATGATTCTGCAAAAATGCTGGAGGTTTTAAAAATAACTTCGGAGGACGTGCGGAAAAGCGTAGCAAATGTTTCCCGATTTCGAGTTCCCGGATTTGGAATAAAACTTATTATTAGGTGATTTATGATTAATGAATATATGTGATTAATGAATTAGACTGAAATTAAGAAATGTGATGAAATAAACCAATTATTTTTTAAAATTTTTATTTGAAATACATAAATTTAATTTAGTTTTAATTTTGTAAATATTTCTGGTTGTTTTACAACCGTGAACACAATTCGTCTCGAAACTGTGCTGCGTCTGTATGGTCTCAGGGACTGTTTGTGTAGCTGGTTGTTTCTTCCTCTATTTGCCCAAAGTCGGTAAAATCTTCGGATGACAAACATATATTGTGTATTAGGAAGCATGCACACACCACTTTGACACATCCTTTGACGTCCAATTCTAGAGTTTTAAAAAATATAGAACGCCACCGTGTCTTCATCATTCCAAATGTTTGCTCTATGTTGATACGAGCGTTGAATGGAATGGTTGAACCAAGTTTGAGCTGTCAAGGATAACCCTTTGTAAGAAGTTACCATACAAATGGGATTCATGATACACTTTTATACCGCATCACCCAAAAGAAAGAAACCATCCGGAAACTACCGGACTTATATAGTCTGCTATTTATTAACACGCGTTGGTCGTGCACCGACCCCGGATAGCCAACACACATATTAATAATTTTATAATTTGCGTCGCAAACGGCTTGAAGCTGTATAGAGTAGTCCAACTTTCGGTTTATATATTGATCGCATTGGTTGGGTGCACATTTTATTTTTATATGGCATCCGTCCGTCTATTGCCCCCACAGCTTTGCTGAATACATCTGAACGTGCTTTTGTGGCAAATTTCGCTCCAATGTCTCCTAATGCTGCCATTGGTGGTAGTTTTTGTCATTTGACATTTCCTCCAAAACAAAAAAACGATCAATTCGATTTCAATACTCCATCCATGGAGTTTAAACGGAATTGTGGTGTATCGTTTCTTCACCAGTTTTTAATCTCTGTAAATATTAGGTATAAAAATAAATTTATTAAACTTTAAGATCATTTTTTATGTTTTATTTATAATTAAAATACTTACATTGTTGTTGTTATTATATTTTTTGTTATGACTTTTTACTATAGAGAAATGTCTGAAATTGACATTTCGTAAAGGTCTAATCGAGTACGTTTTATGAAAAATATAGTTAGTACAGTTTGATATAACTGGTATACAACTAGTTGATCGGATTTATCACAGAGTCCTTAGCCAAGTTGTATACCAGAAAAAAATGTATATAAGTTTTGTTTTATTTTTTTCTCACTAGTTGTAATTTATAATTGAATTAGTTAGGTTCTTCCAAAGTGAAGACACTTATGAATATTATAATTAAAATCAGTTATATTTATGTTGTATAAAATTTAATAAACGTTTTAAAAAATATTATATAAATTAATTAATATATATTTGCAATAAAATTAATATATTTAGTGAAAAAAGTAATAGTGATTGCGAGTTTGTGATTTTTATGTAAGCTGCCTTCTTTATCTTCAGCTTGGGAGTGCTGAGGGTAAAGATTGTATATACAATTTAATATATACGCTCAATACCTCCCAAAGAATCAACTCAATTAATTTACGAAATGATAATGGTATTATTCGTATATTCGCTTTTATCTCTTCGTGATCCCCATTAAGTATGTTTATAATTATAGGGGGTTGATGGTTGAAACAATACCTCATTCTAGTCTAAAAAAATAACAAAAATAAAATGAGCACTTCAATACCCTATAAATTTCAATTTCAATAATCTGTAAATTTACCGATCGCGATTTATAAATTTATTGCAATATTTGTCCTTGCAGCTTGAGGTATTTCTTCACTATTTTTCCTAATTCTTCACACAACATTATAATTAAAGTTAATTGTTCATTATTGTGTTCCATATTTTTGTTTCCACACAACACCAACATTAATATGACATATTGACATCAGATTATTTGACGTTTATTTTGTTCATTTTAACCCTTCAAACCCGTATTTTCCACCCTTTAAGCCATTTTTTGAAACTGAAATTACTGTCGATTTGGCACGGTAGGAATGGTAATTTGGTACTAAAATTACGATTTACCGTACTGAACGATTTACCTTAGATTTCGCCCGCAGCCATAGTATCATATACATAAACCAAAATTTATTAAAACAAATTTTTTCGTTCATTTACAGCCTTATTCCTCTAGTCAACTCATTTGTCATTTCAAATCACCCATTAAAACTATAAACAGAACCAGATATATAGCGATAAAATACAACGCCTGTCAAATTAAAATACACATAGCCGTAGGATGCTAACACAACCAATGTCACTGGCGCGACGACATTATCGCCGAGTTTTTTTTAGAATCCATTCTCACTTTGTCGTCGGCGCTGCTGTACTACCAATATAAGTTTCAGATTATTATGTTGGTATCAAATTTTTTAGAACATGAATTTCAACCAAATCTGAATGTTGTACACAATGTTTTAATTAAAGAAATGTAAATAGAGTCGATGATAAGGTAAATTAACTATTTAATTTGGGGTTAATTTGTTATTATTTTTATTGTTTCGTCGCTTCAACGCTGACGTACTTGTTGTGTTTACCAAAGCGACATCGCCAGGAAACAAATGTATTTTGTCGATGTATCTTGTCGCTGTATCTCTGGTTCTCTTTATACCTTTACTATGAAACCAAAGTCGACTGCCTTGCCAAAATATCGAATATGTATATTATCGCAGTCATTTCATAATTTTATGCTTTTCTAGTCTCCTCAAAATTACACTAAACTCAAAATGACAATTTTCAATTGTTTCTTTCGCCTCAATCATTTTTGGCATGACAACTGGCTAATTTTTCATAAAAATAATAGATTTATATAGTCACTCGAAACTACAAACGACTTGATTGTGGAATATGGCTCTTAATATTACATGTTGTGTTTGAAAAATATTGGCTTAAATTAGCATAGTTACAAAACTAAAACTCAGTATGTATGGTTAGTTTTGGAACCACGAGTTACGCAATCGAAACAGTTTGTATTGACTTGCAATAATGATTGTTGCTTACCCTAAAAATCCCAAGTTGATCCATATGGTGAGATTGGTGATATATAGGCTCTCTCTATATGACCCAAGTATGACAACATTTAATTTATGGTTCCCAGCAACCACGAGTTCCGGAAACTAAAGCAAGCGGTATCGACTTGTAATGATGACCACTAATCACAATAAAAAACCCATGCCGATCCGTATGTTGAGATTAGCGCTATAGGCCCATATGTGTATGACCCAGTGTATGAGAAGCAGTTTTTATTAATGGCTTCCAGGAACCACGAGTTCCGGAAATCGAACCAGTTTGTATCGACTTGCCATAATGATTATTGCTTACCCTAAAAATTTCAAGTTAATCCGTATGTTGAGATTGGTGCTATAGGCCCTCTTTATATGGCTCAAGTATGACAAAAATAAATTTATGGTTCCCAGGAACCACAAGTTCTAAAAACTGAAGCATGCGGTATCGACTAGTAATGATGACTGCTAATCACAATAAAAAACCCACGTTGATCCGTAAGTTGAGATTGGCGCTATAGGCCCATATGTGTATGGCCCAGTATATGAGAAACAGTTTTATATTAATGGTTCCCATGAACCAAGAGTTCCATAAATCGAACCAGTTTGTACCGACTTGCCATAATGATTGTTGCTTACCCTAAAAATTCCAAATTGATCAGTGTATTGAGATTGGCGTTCTAGGCTCTTATCTGTATAGTCCAAGTATGACATAATTTAATTTATGGCACCCAGGAACCACAAGTTCCGGAAACTGAAGCAAGCGACTAGTATCGACTAGTAATGATGACCACTAATCACAATAAAAATCACAAGGCGATCCGTATGTTCAGGTTGGCGGTATAGGCAGACTACGAATATTATAAAGTTTTAAAATTTTTACTTTTATTTAGTTGACGTATATTAAACTTTTTTATAAATTATATTTTTTAACGTACAATTTTCTGTAATTTTTTTTTGGGATAAGTATTCATATTATATTATTTTTTGAGATGATGTACATAGTTTACCATATTTAACAAAAATTATAAACAGTTTTAGTGTTGCCTGAAGACATTTTTTTATTTTTCTGGGATGAAACCCGGACTAATTTCACATACGTCATTTTTTTATTGACTATTGTAATCGATGGGAGTCGAAAACGAACAGTGCATAATATTCACTATTCATTATTCATTATTCATTCAGTGACAGTCGCATGTTTTGAAATCAAAAGGTGAATACTTTTCCATTTCCGCCCGCCGAATGTGTTGTGGATGTGAAATTTCTGAAAGTCAAAATACGCTACCGACTTTATAGAATTGCCTTTTTTTAAATGAACACATATTCAGCTTTTGATTGCAGGTAAGAGTCCTAGAACTTCCAAGCAAGTACAGATTGCCATGTGGACCGTTAATATTTACTGTATATATACAGGCATCTATAATTCGACAGAATTGCCCGCAATATAAGCATTCATTAGCATGAGACGCGTCATTGGATATAATGTATATTACCAGTTTAGTGCTGTTCTATCAAGGCTCGTGGCTCAGTTGCAATGGTCTACGGAACCAGATATGGGTGTTTTATATGTACATGGTTCTCCATTCCCAAGTTTCCAAGGTGTCTCATTTGTGCATTGGACCAATGGATGGTCTTTCCATTTCTTGACCATCGACACCTAGAACCACGGTGGAACTGCCATTATTTCTTGTGTTCCGTTGGCTCGTGACACGGCTATGGCTATAACACAGATAAGCGGGTTTCAAATCCCTGGAAGTTATTTGTACCATTTGGTCTTGTGACGAGAGGAGATTACAATAGGCAAGTAATAGGTGTTTCGAATAGAATGAATAAAATTCAATTATCATAAAATTAGTAAAAGAATTACTAAAATTTCAGATAATAAAGCTCTTTTGCTATGTACGAGTATTTGCGTTGCAATCAAAAATTTTACATTGAGGTATATTGGGACAAATTTGCCACAATTTCTATTTTGCAGATTATTAACTCTGTATGGCTCCGTAATTTTTCAACTGCGTGCTTTTTAATTTAATAAACATATTAGCTAAGCTACGACCAGACCTAGCGGCTAACCCTAAACTTTCTATTCCAGGAAACACGACTGAAAAAATCAAAATGAAAAACCAAAATCGGTATTAGCCTGTTGGAATAATGAAAAGTGGGGGGGGGGGGAGGTGAATGTATTCATAAATCCCAAATACACCACTGATTTCTAAAGCGAAAAATTAAAATTAGCGGACTTTTGGTAAAGCTGTTGTGTATAGTCAAAAATCATTATGCTTGCTTAAATGCTTCACATCCCTAAAACTAGCAGAACTCGTCCAGTAGAACATTACAATAGTATCTTGTAATGTTCTACTGAACGAGTTCTGCTTGTTTTAGGGATAATTATAGGGATAATTATAGGCTAATTAATAAATTTTAGGCTCCATCACTCCATCTTTATTTTAGAAAAAGTTAGCAGAATCCATATCAAAACATGATTTAAAAATAATTGGAAAATTAAAGGACAATTTTAGGCTAATTAAATGCTGTATCAACATTTTTTTTGGTTCGCCCGTTCTATAGAATGCAAGAATGCAAACCAAGATCAACTGGCATACAAATGTTAAAGACTCATCATGGCCAAATCAAATAAATTATTAAAAATATTGGGCTCCACTCGTTCTTGACCAAGCTTTAGGTCATTTAATTTAAAGCTAGCAGAACCCAAATTAAAAATCGGATAAAAGCCGAAATTAAATCGTAAAACAAGATCAGCCTAATCAAATTTGGCCTAATTGTATGTCAATAGGTCTTGTTTTGCGTTCTAATTTCGGGTTTGGTCCGATTTTCGATGTGGGTACTGCTAGATTAAAAATTAAATGACCTAAGGCTTGATCATGTGCCTTTTAATGGGACATTTGATTAGGCCATAAAAGGCCTATAATTATTTGTATGTCAATTGATCTTGTTTTGTGTTTTAATTTCGTTTTTGGCCTGATTTTCGATTTGGATCCTGCTTGCTTTAAATTAAATGACCTTAAGCTTGGGCAAGAATGAGTGGAGCCCAACATTTTTTAATGCTATATTTAATTATTCAGTTTTTTATGGTTTGCGTTCTTATTTCGGTTTTGGTGGGATTTTCGATTAGAGTTCTGCTAGCAGTGGAAAAGCCTAATGCTTTTTCTAGAACGAGCGATCCAAAAAAATTTTTGGAATATCATTTAATTGACCTAAAATTATCCTTTAATTTTCTAATTGTTTTTAAATTATTTTTTAATATGGATTCTGCTAAATTTTTCTAAAGCGAGCAGAATCCAACGTTTTAGTTGGAAGAGCTGGTTACCACAATTTTTTAAAAGAGCTTTTAACTAGTTTATTATTAGCCTATAATTATCCAAGTGTGTCTTCAAAAGTGAAATTAAAATATATAAAGTGCTTCGTCATACGTGGTTAATTCAATTCTTCATTTTGAAGTTAACAATAATTTCCTTACGATAAAATAATCGTAAGCGTCAACATTTTAGTGTCAGATGTGGGGTACATATATATATATATATAGGGTGTTTTTTTAAGAGGTTGCCTATTTTTTTTTTGAATAAAACACATATAAAATTATGAAATGACCAAAATTTTTTTTTATTTGGTAGATAATTTTTTGGCATTTAACATTTAAACACAATTTCTGGCATATGGCTACCACGACTATTTTTCACAAATGTCATTCTGGAGGTCCAATTTTCCAGCACTTTTTCAAGCATTTGAGGGCGTATGTCAGCAATGACACGTTGAATATTGGTTTCCAAAGCGTCAATCGATTGAGGTTTATCCACATAAACCAATGACTTCACGTATCCCCACAAAAAGTAATCGAGTGGCGTCAAATCGCACGAACGCGGAGGCCAATTCACCGGACCATTTCTCGAAATAATGTTGTCGTTGAAAGTTTCTTTCAATAAGTCGATTGTTTCACGTGCTGTATGGCAAGTGGCACCATCTTGTTGAAACCACATTTCATTCATATCCATATCTTCAAGATTTGACAACAAAAACTCATTTAACATGGTTCTGTATCGATTTCCATTCACGGTAACGCGTCGTCCTTCCTCATTTTTAAAGAAATATGGACCGATGATCCCACCAGCCCATAGACCGCACCAAACAGTACATTTATCAGGATGCATTGGTAATTCTAGAACGGCGTGTGGATTATCTTTGCTCCAAATGCGACAATTTTGTTTGTTGACGTATCCATTTAACCAAAAATGCGCCTCATCACTGAAGAGAATTTTACGGTAAAAAAATGGATCTTCGTTCAATTGATTTAACGACCAATCACTGAATTCACGGCGCAAACGATGGTCGTGTGGCTTTAATTCTTGCACCAATTGAATTTTGTATGGCACCAAACCCAAATCTTTACGTAAAATTTTCCATAAAGTCGATGGACAAAGTCCAATTTGCTGAGCACGACGACGAATCGATAAATTGTCGTTTTCTTCGACACTGGCCTCAACGACAGCAATATTTTCTTCTGTACGAACTCTTCTCATTCTTGTCGGTGGCTTGGCATCCAAAAGAGTGAATGTAGACCGAAATTTGGTAATTACGTTCTTTATGGTGGTCTCTGACGGACGATTATGTGCACCATAAAATTCACGAAGTGCTCTATAAACATTTTTAATTGAACACTGATTTTGAAAATAAATTTCCACGATTTGAAAACGTTGTTCTGGAGTTAACCTATTCATAATGATTTGCCAAACAATACTGAGTAGAAATGCCACTTTGAGCTGTCAAAACAACTGTCATAAAATAAAACGACATCTATCGGAAAAACAAACCTCCTAAAAAAACACCCGTTATATCCACCATTTCAAAATCTTTAGAAAAAGATTTGCTACAAACAAAAGGTTGCTGTTTTTCGGCTGGCCACGCTTTCTAAGTGCCATACGGATCTTCCAGTGACGATACAGAAATAAGTATCGATTCACGAAAGCTGCCTGGCAGAAATTGTGTATCTATTTCAAAGAAGCTACACATTTGTGCAGAAATTTCGTGATACTTTGTGTTGTGAATTATTTTTTGGAACGAGAATGTGAAGTTTATCTGACAACGGAACATCATTATTCTGCAAATAAATTTTAACGGGATCAGTTATAACTGAATAATATTTTGTGATTGTTTGCTGCTAAATAAATCATAGCTGGTGATCGTCGATTAAAAGGTTGTATCGAAATACAGATCAACAATATCAAAAATGTGGTCAAATTTCATAAGGAACAATTAAGTACATCGAAAATTCGTTTATGTCAGTGGCAATTAAATGAGCTCAACGATAGCTACAAGAATTTTGTGAAGTTCGAGGAGAAAGGTGAGTCCAGTGAAATTGATATGACGCTAAGGAATAAGATAAAGACGATGTACATGATGACTGTTGGCCCAGATATCGAACAGCGAATCGACAAATTAACGGCGAAGAAGACCAAACCTGAAACTCAAGCATCAGTAAATCCCGCCCTTCCGATTCAAGCACCTAGACTTCCTGAAATTGTTCTGGACACCTTTCCTGGTGATTTCATAAATTCTTTTGATGGTCTCGTACACACCAATCAAAATTTGGCCGACATCACTAAATTCTAATATCTACGAAGCTCACTATCAGGGTCAGCCAAAACGATCCTAGACAAATTGGACTTTGTTAGTGAAAATTATGCAGGACAATTGGTTTTCGATCAATTTGAAAACCCGAAAAGAATCACTGAAGAACAAATGAAGGCTCTTTTCATATTTAAGCCTTTGGATAAGACGTGCCCTAAGCGGTTAATGGAGCTTGTCAACCATTTTAATTCGAATATTCGGTCTCTAGCCCATCTTCAGAGGCCTATAGAGAAGTGCGACGACTTTTTAATATATCTAATTGTCTCGAAATTTGATGCAGATACGAGGTCAAAATGGATTGACACCTCACAAACCTCAACTATTGCTTGATATGATATCGTCAAAAAATTCATCATTACAAGACGCATTAAATTGCAGAGTCAGCCAACTATTCATTCTTGGAAAACAAATCAACCGCAATCATCGGCAGCCAGCCAACCCTCAAAACATAATCCATCGCAATCAACAATGCATGGGCCAAGACAAACGCGTACATTCCATTCGTTCTCAACGAAAATGTCGTCTCCGACCTGCACATTTTGCAGTGCTAATAGTCACTACATATTCAAGCGCGAGGCTGTTGAACAATCGAAATTATGTTTCAATTGCCTACAAAAATCACATATGGACAGCAAGTGTCCCTCCAGCAGCACATGTCATGTGTGCCAACGTATGCACCATACTATGCTTCATTTAGATGGTGCCATAACTCACAAAACTGCCGTTCCTGTGGTTTCTGCTGACACAGCAATGACAGCTCTACAGCCTACTTTAAAATCGATGACAGCAGTGACTTCAGTTTCATCAACCGTAACATTGCCATCACGAAGGTCGTCATACATCATACTTGCTACAGCTCTAGTCATTGTGTATGATAAATTTGGAACTCCATTTATCGCCCGGGCTTTTTTGGACTCTGGGGCACACTTGAATTTTATTACCACAGCACTAGCGACACGTCTTAGTAGTCAGTACCAGCAAATCACAGTACAACAGTTCTCGTCAAATCTCGAACTAGCAATTTCTCAGCAAACCTCGATTGTATGACTTTGCCTAAAATAACAGATTGTCAACCAAGCGTGCCAATCAGTAGATTTGATATTAACATCCCTGCAAATCTGCAGCTGGCTGTTCCGGACTTCGGCACTCCACAGCAGATGCTCATTGGCGCTTCATTGTACTTTGAGCTATTATCAGTAGGTCAAATCAAATTGGCTAATCATCTTCCAATCCATAAAAATACGCAATTTGGCGGAAAAATTCATAGCGCTTCAAGCTCATCTGACAGTTTGGTACTTACGGCATTATCGACTAAGGTGATCTACGACCAAATTGAAAGGTTTTGGAAGGTAGATGAAATACGAGAAGGTACCAAGGCTATCACCACATTTGATCATCCTATCGACAAACACTTTGCGGCTACACACACAAGATGGCACATGTCAGATTTGTTGTTCAACGCGACACAGTGTGATACAGCATTTTTATGTGTCGTTAAAATTTTCCCCGCCTTGAACGGATGGTTCAATCTCTGATGTCTCGATTGGCAACGGACAAATTTTGGTGATTGGAGGTTTGAAAAATCCAGTGGCAGTCTTACGAGTCACCACTCTTACTAGTCCGTCGGTTCCTGGATGTACCTCAGCGACCCGAGCCTTTTTCCACTTATGAGACGGTACATTGTCGTCACGAATGATTACGATTTCACCAAACTCAATGTTGCGCGATTTGGTCGTCCATTTTCGTCTATGCTGGAGCGATTGCAAATAGTCTTTGGACCATCTATCCCAGAAATACTGCTTTAATTGAACAAGCATTTCTTGTTTTAGAGGCACCTTCTTCTTCTTATGTCAGTTTCTGGAATGCTGACCTGGTGTGAGTATGAATATTTCATCAGTATTGGATGTTTGTTTTGCACACATTGGACGTGAATTGAGTAGCGCCTCGACCTGTTTTAAGAGTGTTTTTAGTTGTTCATATGTTAACCTGGCTGTTGCCATCTTTCTGCGAAGATGCAATTTAGCTGATTTTACTTCAGCTTCATGCAGTCCACCAATTATATTTGGTTATAATACAAAATACTCTAAATTGTCCCAACCCTTGGATGGAGAGCTCCTGATAACTTTATTCTAAGTAACATGGTCCCCAACTAATACCCGATATAACGGGTATTGTGTTAAGATCTCTAGGGATATCTCAGTTATTTTAGTATTTTTTATTATATTTGGTCATAATACAAAATTCTATAAATTGTTTCCACCCCTGGATGGAGCGCTCCTGATTATTATTTCTAACTGGCATCTTTTGCAGCATAATTTATACTGAATTAAGAATAGCATTTTAAAGGGTTTAGTAGTTATATATAATTTTAATCAATAATCGACGGATGAATACATTTGCCTTATATTGCTTACTTCATTGCCATAAAAAGGAAAGATATCTTTTGCTGGTGTAATATTCTTTTTCAAACTTGATTCTAATAACCAAAATTACCGTGCTAAGTGTGATTCTAGATGGATTTGACCTGTACGCAAGAATTTACATTCCGAGTTTGTATCTTAATTAAGAAAATTAACAATTTAAAATTTCGTTTTGACGAATTTTATATTGCTCATTCGTTGTTAATTTTATCACGGGGAAAAAAATGTTTCCAGAATACGATTAAAAATGCTAAAATAAGTTATTGTATACAATTTTCACCTGAATAATTACCCATACCATAACCAATAATAACATGAAATTTTGTTTGTAAATAAATGCTATTTAGGATAACTTGTATTCACAAAATTAATGTTGCGAACGATGCAATTACCTGAGTAGACAATTTTCTTAAAAATGCTAAAATATACAAATTTGTACCGAACCACGGACGTGCACCTACTTTTAAAACAGCCGAAAATTTTTGCTACGGCATCTAACCATAAATCACAATTACAATTAATATAGCGCGCGTGAAACATAAAATATCCCTTATTTACTGTCAAACCCTAATAATATCCAATTAATGGATTTAAGAACACGCAGCGCTAAACAGAAATTCAAATTTAATTTCCATTTCACCGCGACCTCAACGAGAAATAAACTATACATTTCCTTATGACAAATTTATGATTCCATTTGTTTTGTCTAAATATTTTAAATTTTTACTTTCCTGCCGCGTTGTTATTAAATTAAATAATATCCAGTTAATGGATTTTTCCGATCGAAGCAACAAACCAAAGAAAAACAATAAGGCTATTTTCCACCCTTAATTTTCATCTTAAAAAAACATACAATCAAAGACATAATAAAAAAATCGGAAAATTAGGTTTGAAAATAATAAAAAAAACTCGGGGCAAATAGAATTTTCCTACTTCTTTCGCCCCTTCAATTTATATCAAATCGACAAGTATTAACGTTGAAATTACCACAAAAAAATTGACTTTGATTTTCTTCTTATTTTATTTACTTTTCAAGACTTTTTATTGTTATATCTGGTCGTTTTCTACTTTTTGTCTTGTTAAATTTTCTTGAAGTATATCTGATTGTGAATCTGCGACAGTTCTTACCTACTTTTTCGATTTTTTTGGGTTTATGTTTTGTCTTCGACTTTCAAAGCCACAACATCTAGAAAAATGCTATCGTGGTGATTGTGTTAAAAAATATTTTGAAACTGATTGGAAATTGAGTGGAAAATTAAATAATAATCTGTTTGTATTTCTTGTTACTGATGCTCGATTAAAACAATTAAAGTTTGTTTTCCTAATAAAAAGAATTAAATTTGATTAGGTTTCTTCCGGCATTTTTACTTTAGTAAATGAAGGGAGAGGCGAGCAATTGTCTTGTTTTAAAATGAATGGTTGATGAAAGTGTCAAGGTATGTATATTCATAATGTTACATCCTCTTGATGTAACTGGGTAACTTAATTCCTTGCCCTTAATTATTTTAGGTGGACTCGTCTATGAATTTGCTCTTAAATTTGACTTTTTTATCCCGTGGCAGATTGGTTGCATGGTTTTCGACAAATTGACAAAAAACCTAACAATAGCTGGAAAGTGTATACAGGGTGTCCTCGAATTGGACGAATAAACGAAACAGGCTGATAGGTGAGCTAATTTCCAACACAAACAGTCAAGTAAAGTTTTTCGAATTATTGATGGTGCAAAAGTTATTCCACTTTTAGCGTTTTTTAGAGAATCGCCTGCACACCCACCAAAAAATTAACTAAAAAAAACTAGAGTTCCTTTGTTTAACTTTCTTTTTTAATACGATCTAGCAGAGTGTGCTTTTCCAATAACATCATTTTTGTAAGCTGCATTATCTTCCGTCAAATAAAAACAATGATTTTGTAAAGTCCCTTGGTTTTCAAAATTGTTTTGTTGATGTTTAAGTGACGCCAGCGAGAAAATAATGTACTACATAAAGTTGACCCACTGTCAGTGGTCACAGTCAATATGCGAAACTAATGCAGATTTTAAAATGGTATCAAACACCGGGCTAGTCACAACAGAATGTTTTCTATCAATTTTTTTCACAAAGTAAGTCGGGTTTATTATGATTCTGCTGATCGATGCTTTGTCAGAAATAAACAAAATAAATAAAATAATTTTATTTTAATTAATCTTAAAAATTATAATAAGTGTTCGAAGTGTCCACCATTTGCCAAACTACATAATCGGCATCGCCGTATAAAATTTAGCTTAATCCGTCGAAATGCACGTTCGTTACTTTTAATAATATTCGACACTTCGATTATGTGTTGCCGCATCTCCTGATCGGTCTGTTTTATAAACCAACTCTTTATTATAATCCCACAGAAAAACGTCTAAAGGATTTAGATCAGGAGACCGCGGTGGTCATGCAGTGGACTCCTTCCAATCCAGCTGATCGGATAATTTACGTTCAGCTGTTGTCTTTCTACTTGTGCATAGTGAGGAGGAGCTGCACCGTACTGCATCCATATATTTCCACGTGTTTGTAGAGAAACGTCATCCAGTAATTCATCCAAGTCATTTTGTAGAAAACTTAGATGCACTTCTTCGTTGATCCGATGTGGGAGTTCAAATGGGCCAATCAATTTTCCGTCGACTATTCGACCGCCACACATTTTTGGATTTACGCGGGCCCAATAGTGCAAATTATGGATATTGAATATCCCCTCCCTTGGAGAAAAATGCGAATTTTCTTGGCATTGACGCAGCATTTCTTGACAAAATTGCACCCTTTTTTCGTGGTCAGCAGGTAAAAGGTCTTGTACACGTATTCTCATTTATTTTAATCGATGATCGAGTTAGTGTACCTTGCTTTGCCTCATGCTGCACGTCATGTATGGCTTTCTCAGCCAAAAGCCTTTGTCTTGAATTCTACTGCTTTGAGTAGACTAAAAATAAAAATAAATATTATTCTCGATACAACATTGTTTATTTTATTTTATATTTTGTTTCAAAATTAATATTCTATTTTTCATGAAGATTGGACAGATATTTCGAGCGATTTTACTAACATGCTTTTTTTATAACACCGTGGAAGAAGTCGACATTCAAAAATCCAAAAACTCAAAGTTAACGTACTAAAATTTTAATGCGTTTTACAGTGTAGATTTGTTGGCTGTAACAAATGCGAGAAAGGATGAACTTTAAATTTTCTGTCGTCGCACACGAGGCATTTGCCATTGAAATCAAAAACCATATTCCGAGAAAGTATTAAACGATGCGCAACATGTTTTCAACACGTTCAATATGTTTTGAACCGAAGAAGGCCGAAACCATAACAATGGGGTGGGGTTGCAATATGCATAATTTTTTGGCCAAAGAAAACAAGAAGAATGTAATTTATTAAAATTACAAAATATCAATAGAGTAGAAACAACATACCATATGTAAAAATTCTATGATTTTTACAATAAATCAAAAAATAACTCAATTTTTATATTATTATTAAATATTTTGGGAGGAGGGGAGGCATGCGGCATTAAAGGTCTAGAAGGCCACGCGTTGCTCCCTGCTAATCAATCAACGAGGCTCTGGCGACCGAGAAATTTCGGGATAGCCGAATAGAAACTAGCAAATTATATTTTCCCCACTGACCCACTATCAATCTCACTGCTTAGGTTGGTAGCTGCTGCAATAACCAGTCACTAAAGCAAAAAGTGTATAACAAAACAGAATTTTTCCCTAGGTGGTACGCCAAATGCACAGTTGGCTAATCTACACTACCACGAGGCAGGGTTAAGGATTCTGGGGTGAACCAAAAATTGTGAAGCCCATTCATACCAAGCTGCAGAATCTCTAGATCATCACCTAGACAAATTCATCCAGCGCTTTTAGCAGGAGAGCAAAAATACTGAACGCGTGGAGATCGTGAACCAAGAAAACCACCACGATGCCGATAGACAAAACGCGGATTTGAAGAAATCGCTGGAAAACTTAATGCAACTCAATGGACAACTATTCAAAGAGTTCAACAGCTTAAAGAATAAATTGTTACATCAAAAATGAGAATCAAGCCAACAAATACTATGAAGTATGAAACAGATGAAGATAAATTGGCGAATGAAACGAAGGCAAAATACATTGCTTACATCGACACAGTACGAAAACCACAACCCCAATGACCTGATCAGTCATCCACCAACATTTGACAATGCTGAGAGCATTGATAGGGTACATGTAATCAAAGCAATCCTTACTATGAAAGTTAGGATTGACACATTAAAAAAGGAGACTAGTAAAGGGTGTTTTTTGAGACACTGTTTTGTTTGATTATTGCATAATGAATAGACTCACTCCAGAGTAACACTTACAAATTGTTGAAATTTTTTATCAAAATAATGGTTCTGTTCGCCAAACTCATCGTGAATTACGTCCATTTTATGGTCGTCTTAATCTTTCATCAGGGCGGGTAATTTTGTTAACTATGGATTGTTTTCGCGCCACGTATTCTCTAAATGATAATACCCATCCAGTAAGACATCAAACAATGCGTACCAAAGAAGCAATAGACGCGGTACAGAGTAGCATTGAGGAAGACCCAAATCAATCAATTCGACTTCGTTCTCTCAGCAGTAAGTAATCAGCAACTGGAGATGTGTCCATCCACTTTATGGAAGATTTTATCTAATGATCCTAACGACCATCACACATGCCGCCAATTCGGCTCGCGCAAATTGATATGATGTTGATTTTCCAAACAAAATTTTGTTCAGCGATGAAGCTTACTTTTGGTTGAATGGGTACGTTAATAAACAGAATTGTCGGATTTGGAGTGAAGATAATCTACAAGCCTTTGCCAAAACACCATTACATCTAGAGAAAATCACTTTTGGGTGCGCTTCATGCAGGCCGGCGGAATCATTGGCCCATATGTCTTCAAGAACGATGATGGGCGGAATGTTACAGTCCACGGTGAACGGTATAGAGACATGATTTCTAACTTTTTTTGTACCCCAATTGGCTAGCATCAATCTTGCTGATATGTGGTTTCAACAGAAAGGTGGCAAATGCCACACAGCGCGGGATACAATTAATTTACTCAAATAAACATTTGGCGAAAGATTAATTTCACGTAATGGTCCTGTTAATGGCCACCGAGATCGTGTGATCTAACTCCATGAGATTACTTTATTTGGAGATATGTTAAATCACTTGTCTACGCCGGTAAACCAGAGACGATTGAACTGCTGATTGCAATTGCTGCGAGGAGTGATCGAAAATTGGACCTCCAGATTACGTACATGGCGGCCAGCCGCGGCGATCACATAGCCGAAATCATATTCAGACATTAAAGGCATACAATTATCTATCCAATAAAGCTAATTTCACTGATATTCAAAATGTTCTTCTTTGTTCTATTTTAATTTAAAATTGTGAACCTCTAAAAAACACCCTTTAGAATGCCACAGTGCTACAACTGTCAGGCGTTTAATCACTCACGTAAATACTGTAATAGGGAAACCAGATGCGTAAAGTGCGCTGGAAAACATCCATCAAAAGACTGCAACAAAAGTGAGAATGAACCAGTGAAATGTATTCACTGTTATAATGATCACCCAGCAAATTACAGGAGCTGCGAGGTAGCGAAAGGGATGCAAAGAATGATAGAGAACAAGAGAAATCAAACAAGTAAGAGTTCTCAATCTATGATGCAATCCTAAACAAATCTATCTAAACAACGCCAAAGTAAGAGAATGTATAACATATCCACAAATCACTAAACAGAACGAAAATTTTAGGAAAGCACCGAGACAGGGAAACCATTTCCTGCAAGAAATATTTCAGAGGCTTAACACTATGAATTCACACCTCGCTGCGTAGGACCAAAGACTAGAATTATGGGCGAGCAACCAAAAAAACAAGAACAGAGACTAGGAATACTGGAATTTGGAAACAATTCATCGATGATTCAAGATAAAAAAGTAACGGATGCGATATAAGTAACACTCCGGTAGTCATTGACTACCTTAATCCTCTAGTCCATACAAACTTAACAAAAAACAATAATGACACACTATTTAAGAATTGCTAGAAGTATTTTTAAAGACAAAAAATAAATTATGCCTTATCTCAGAAAGTCATTTTACCAGAACATCGGGTGCCAAAATACGTGGATACCAGTGCTATCAAGCTCTACGAAGAATTAAAAATAGAAGAGGTTGCATAGCTTTCTCGTCTATTTTTAATTCTCCATGGTGTAGCTACTGTATCGATTGAAACCAAAAAGCAATCTACTGACCACTCAGCGACATTAGCGCGAGAAACATACTCTGAGGATCAAATATAACTACTGGAGATTCACTCCAGTAGAAACCAACCTATTGGTCTATGTACACAAACAAAATGCCTAACATTCTGAGTTTCTAAGCGGGAAGGGCTATCTTCGGTAGCATCCTAAAGTTTTAATGACTATAAGTGCCGCAGTAAAAAGGAAAGCAAGCCCTGCAACACGCCCGTCGAAGAAGGCGTCAATATACAGGTGCAGATCTCGAACGCTTACATGATAGAAGAAGAACTGGACGGCCTCATTGAAAATGTACAAAAAATCGCCTGAGAAAGTATCCCTGATCAGCTAGGAGTATTACAAAATGTATATACTATCCAGGTGAGGTGAGGGAATTGGTTAACGGAAAAAGAAGAGCACGTAAGACTTGGAGAGGAACAGAGCCCCTGGAAACAAAACAATTCAAACAACTTGTGCAATAAACTCATACTACTAATAAAGGAGATTATGGTTGAGACAGTTGCTAGTTTCTGATGTAACCTGACAGGTAAACCTCACATGGACTGTTCCCTGTGGAAAGCCACCAAAGGTTTAAAAACAACTAGAACAACTTTGAAAATACATTCAAACCACCAACTGGATAAGCGGATAATGAATATTTCATATTTATAAAACTCCGCAAAGATAAAAAGCCGCTGGATACGACTTGATAACAGGGCAAATAATCAAAGCCCTACAAGAAAAACCACTAAGGAAACTACAGCACATGATCAATTCCGCTAAACGTCAAAACAACGTATGGGTCAATTTCTTTACTAACAACAACTTCAAAGATTTTTGATAAACTGTTTCTCAAGAGACTAAAGCCAATTATATAGAGCAGAAATCTTATACCAACTTTGGGTTCCCAGAAAGGCACTCAATGATAGAACATGTACTTAGGATCACTGATACAATTGAGGAGGCGCTGGAAAAAGGAAAGTATGTTCAGCAATATTCTTAGACGTGCCTAAAGCATTTGATAAGGTTTGGCACCGTGGTCTGGAATTTAACTTCCCACGAGATTTGCCATCAACGACCGTTATTTCTGGGTGAGACAGGAAGAGGAATACTCAAAACAAAAGGAAATATTGACAGGGGTTCTACAAGGTAGTGTTCTGGGCCCTGTATTATACCTATTGTAAACAAATGATCTATCAAACATAGTAGAAGCTCGAATAGGAACGTTTGATGATGACACAGCTCTTATGACCATTGATGCTAGTATGTATTGTTGAGTCAACACGGAAACTACAAAATGCTATTTAGCGAATAGCTGAATTAGTTCGAATCGAACTGTGGGCAAAAAATAGTAAGACTTTATAATTTAAATTTCGCGTGGAAAACCATTCGTCGAAATATTTTTTTCCTATGTTGGCATGACTGTCAGTAACAGCTGTGCCAAATGTCACATCAAAATAATCATTAGTGTTTAATATACGCTTGTCTTTCTGAAGTACAAAAAGTGCATTCGACGATTTTTACAATGAGTGAAATTATTCAACAAAGTAGTTCCATTAAATTTTGTGTGCGGAATCAATTTTGTGGTGCCGAAACATTCAGAATGTTGCAAAAGGCCTTCGGTGATAATTGTATGTCGCGAGCAAGTGTTTTTGATTGGTACAAATTGTTCAAAGAGGGTCGAGAACGTGTTGACGACATACCACGTCTAGGACGGCCATCAACATCAACTGATGATCAACACGTTAATAAAATCAAGGAATTGGTGCTCGAGAATCGACGACTAACAGTCAGAGACTTTACTGGCATCGTTGAAATATCGGAAGAAAAGTAAAAGCACGATTGCTTCCAAAATCACTAAATTTTTTGGAAAAACAGCGTCGCGCCACGTCTGTGAAATAATGCTTTCCGACTACCAGGATGTCATGAAACGAATTATAACTGGCGATGAGTTTTGGCCGAAGCCGAAAAAACCACGTCAAAGCAAGTCAAAAATCAAGGTAATGTTGACAGTTTTCTTCGATTATCGAGGTGTGGTGCACTCCGAATTCCTTCCGACCGACCAAACTGTCAACAAGAAATACTATTTGAGTGTTATGCGTCGTTTGCGCGAATCTATTCGTAAAAAGAGGTAGGAATTATGGATCGACAACTCTTGGTTTTTGCTCCACGATAATGCACCTTCTCATACAGCATTGGTTTTGCGTGATTTTTTCGCCAAAAATTCCACCCATATCGTTCCGCAACCACCGTATTCGCCTGATTTAGCTCCGTGTGACTTCTGGCTGGTCAGCAAACTCAAACGACCGCTCCGGGGACGCGTTTTGAGACAATTGAAGACATTAAACGTGAATCGCTACGCGCATTGGAGGCTATTCCGGAAATTGACTTTAACAACTGTTTCGAGGGTTGGAAAAAACTTTGGCACAAGTGTATTGAGGCCGGGGGAGATTACTTTGAGGGGGTCGAAATAGATTTGGAGAAATAAATAAAGAATTTTAAAATTATGAACAAAGTCTTACTATTTTTTGCCCACAGTATTATTCCGATTAGACTGATTTCGCAACTAATTTCATATTTTAATAACGTCAAGTAGTTCGGCGTGATGCTTGACACTAAGCTCAGGTGGTAAGCACGTGTTAAAAAGAAAAGGCAAAACTGAATTTAAAATTCAGAAAAATGCACTGGTTTATTGGAAGAAACTGCGAACTGACACCGTACAACAAACTGCTGTTATACAAATAAATCCTAAAACCTATCCGGACGCATTCTTTCGAAGCAACATTTCAAAACAAAGTACTACGTAGCATTGTGAATGCTCCATGGTACATAAGAAATGGCAACCTCCATTGATTAGGTCTTGTCAGCGATGAAATATAAAAATTTGTAAGGAGTCATGTTCTACGACTGCAGCAGTATGACAACGAGAAGCTGTGAAACCTACGGGATCGCACCAATGGACAGAAGCGGTTAAAAGAATAAAGCCTTTAGAATTAGTGGTTCTCTGAGCCGCTGAAATCAAAGGATTGGCAGAGCTGGGATGAACCGATTGGTTTCCATTGTAACACGATGCGTTTTTCTTCGTCTTTTACCTCTTCACCTATAAACTAAATTTTAAGTGGGGGTATTTTGCAGTACGTTTGCAGCAATAATTGTATGTGCGGTGTTGTATCCTCACTAACATAAACTAAAAACAAAAAATAATTGTAAGGGTCAGATTTTTTTTATCGGATTAGTATGAAAATGAATTTTGGTAGAAAATAAACGACCGAGGAAATGTGACAAATTTTACATTTTGTTACCTACCTACTAGATTTTTGAATTTTGTTTGTTTTTTCTACCCGTTTCGCTTCAATAAGCATTCAATATAAAATGAAAATAATTTTACACATGCGGCTTTAGTTTTGTTGCAAACCGCAGTGTGTGGAAAGGCTGAATTTTGCCACCACACATCAATAATGATGTACCAAGTACACGATCTATTTTAATGTCATCACCAATCAGTAGTGACATGTATACTGATAGTGTAAAGGGCGCTAAACGGATTAGGAAAACAAAAATTAAAATTTTTTAAAATCGGATAGGCTTTGGAGAACAATGTAAAATTTCCCATATTTGATCAGACGAATAGTTTTTGTCGAAAATTAATTTCACTCTAGAGATCCACTACTAGAAATCAAACGAGATAGTTGGAAGACCACCACGCCAAAATAATAATAATCTAATAACCACAAGCTTTTATTGTTTTTAAGAAAGTTGAACAGGAAAGGGTTGTCTTATGAAAATGATAAAATAAGACATTTTCGTCAAATTTAAACAGCCTCATATTATAATTTAGTTTATATTACAGAATTTATCTCATAATATGGTCCGAAATTTTCCGCGCTAACCTTTAATTGCAAAGACCCTTTAGACATTATATTATGCCTTAATATTTACTGATTATCACCATCAATTCTCAATTCAACCTAAAAATACTCTCTTTTTTCTCCAATGTTAAATATCCTTCTTCGGATTAAACTACCCACTTACAAAATCATTCTTCAGTTTGTAAAGCATTCGTTACCTTATTGATGGGTCTTTTGTTGTTATAATAGTTCGAATAACTTAAAGTAAATTAATCTGTCAGAAATTTTGTCGAAGAATTCAGTACATTTAGTACAAAAGTGTATCAGTACATTTCGATGTATGAATGTTTTATAATTAAATCCAAAACACACATAACGTCTCCCTTTTATACCATCCTAATGCTTTCTGGACAGATTAAAATAGAAATGGGAGAAAAGCTAAAAGTATTACTAAGATAAATTACAAACACTTAAATTTGACATAAGCAAAAACCGTTAAAAAATTACAATCCACTTATTTTGAGGTTTTACATTGGTCTTCTCGTCCGTAGATTTATGCACCAACACACCAAAAACATAATTCATTAGTCCCGTAATCATCCTACTTAAAACGTATAAATTAAATCGCTTTGTATGTACTCTTGTGTTACAATTAGAAAAGAAAATAGCAACGAAAATCTTTGTTCCAACGTTATTTTAAATGAAGAAGGAAAACAATACATTTTTCTTAATCTTTTCCACAAAAAACAAAAAAAAATGTAGAATTTTGTTGTGTTGTGTTTGCAGAAAAGTGTGAGAGGACACCCAGAAGGGAGCAAATGAAACAATTATACAAAATAATAGTATCCCTCTAGTCTACAGGAAGGAGGATAATTGCTTCTTTTGAATTTTTAAATTTAAGTTTAATAACAGATTTAAGGACACGATGTCGAAATGTTGCCCTCTTAATTTATTCGGTCAGTGCAATTAATTTTAATTATGCAACCAAAATGATGGGAATTTTGACAAACGACTAAATTTTTTTTTAACATTTGTGGTTAATTGTCCTTTACGCGAGCTGGATCTTTCAAGCGATTCATATTCTACTCGTACATACATATAATAAATTATAACAAATAATACATATAATAATACATAACATATAATACAAATCAATTTCTATCTGTCTCTTCCGAATTGGTGTTTCAGGCGCTCAAGTTTCCAAACTTTAATTTTTTTACGGGAAGAGGTTTAGGAAACGAGCTATATGGAATAAGTGACATGGCTAACTCTAAGGGGTACGTCCCCTGGATCAAGGGCACCTTCCTCACAAGTTTCCACACCATTCCTTCAATCGGATTCAAACTTGGCATATGGATTTTATAGAAAAATAAGCAGGGTTCCGTAATATTTTTGAAAGGGGCTCACTCCTGAATCTAGGTAATTGCATACATTTTTTTCGAAAATGTCTTTTTTCTAAAAAAACTTTCTTTTTTAAAATTAATTACAGAAATTCCTTCACGCCTGTCTCCATTTACTCGAATTTACGAGGTAAGCATGAAGGTTAGTTACTATGCACAAAATTACATTGTCAATTAATTAGAGCTATCAAGAAACTGTATTTTATAATAATTTGATTGCTGGTTACTACACTTCTATCTAAAATACGGGGGTGAGCCATCTAACATTTTTTTTGAACTAGCGGTTATTTTGAGTATGGTAAGGGTTATGTCACTTCTGATTTGACAGAAAGTTAGTTTTATCCTTCCGCTGAAAGAAAATGGTTGTGTATTCGCTTGAACAACGCTGTAATATTGAAACATTACTTCGAAAATCATGGTAAAAAATCTTTTCGGATGAGGCGAATTTCCATCTTTGCGGCTATGTAAACAAGCAGAATTGTCACATTTGAGGCACGGAGAACCCGCACGTGATCGTAGAGAAGCCGATGCATCCTCAACGAGTGACTGTTTGGTGCGGATTTTGGTCTGTTGGCATCATTGGGCCATTTTTGTTTGAAAATGAGCAAGGAGCCTTACTGTCAATGTTAAGCGCTACCGCGCCATGATAAACGATTTTTTGTTCCCGGCACTTGAAGAGGAGGACATAGGCAACATTTGGTTTCAACAAGACGGCGCTCCGTGCCACACATCACACGTTTCAATTGATCTTTTGCACACCATCTTCGAAGATCGAATTATTAGCCGAAATGCTGATGTGATTTGGCCGCCTCGGAGCTGTGATTTGACGCCGTTTTACTATTGTCTTTGGGGTGCCGTCAAAGATAAGTGTTACGCCGATAAACCAGCAACGGTTGACGCTCTCAAGAACAATATTCGCATTGCCATTAAAAACATAATGCCGCATACCATCGAAACTGTGGTCAAAAATTGGACCGACCGTATGGGGTACGTCAAGGCCAGCCGAGGCAGTCATATGAATGAAATAGTATTCCATAATTAATCGGAAGGAATGTTCTTTACAATGAAAAAATAAATTTGAAAAAATATTGAGAACTTTTTGTTTTATTGCATTTAAAAAAAAATGTATTTGGCCCACCCGAATTCTGCCACTCTATATGGGCAGTAGTAGTTTATGCAAAAATGTTAAGGAGAATGGATCAAACGATTTGTCTCTATACAAGGATGTAATCGTCAGCAATTGGCAATGGAATCGCCTCACTGCACAGAAGATAATACTATGCTGTAAAAGATGAACTTTGACAGCCGAAAATAAGAGGTTACGCTACTCGCCGCAAGTGGCAGCACCATCACGAAAGATAATTTATCTTGTATTATATAATTTAAGAAATGGCGGAAAGACGGAATATTGCTAAATTTCAAGATTTCATTTACCGAGTTCCGTTACTTTTTAGATCAATCAATTTGTCATTTTAAGTGTCACTTTTAATATTTTATTCCACTGGGATGTTTTATTTAGCGAAAAAGAGATACAAAATGAATAAAAAAATTTCTCTGGCATTTTATTACAAAATATTTCTCTTTTGTGATGGTGTTGCCACTTGCGGCGAGTATCGTAATCTCGTATTTTCCCCGCTGTCAAACTTCCGCTATCTTATACATCATGATAATACTGTTGATTCTGAAATATCGAACGAACCGAATTGCCTTAACAATCAATTGAATCAATCCGTCGAAATTTATTGATAGACTCAAAATGTTTTATTCTGAGTTATTATTAGCTATATGTCCAATATAGCTCCCATTTCAATGCCAATAGTTTATGATTTAAATAATCAATGTATGTTAAATATTCAATTGGAGAAAATGTACTAATCTTTGATATTTAAAAAATTTCATCTTCTACAACAAATACGCTTTGATTGATTGATTGGACTGTAGCACCAAGTACTGGACAAGTGTCCCGGATAACGCCGGGCCTATTCCTACAGCCTGTTTACACATAACAATAGGAAGGATAGGAACGGGTTTTTTGCGACAGAACGACCCGGTTTTAGACACATATTAAAACATTATTTTTCACAAAAATATGGCGTATTTCATCGTTGGAAGGTTTTTGATGGAAATTTTAAGAGTAGTACCAACAGAATACCAATTTAGAGATTCTCTTACAAAAGTTTATTAACGAAAAACCTCTTTACTTATAGCCTCTTAATAGAACATCAGAATCGCACGGTTAGTTATGCGAAATATTGTAATTAAGACCTCTGTGACTATATGTCAGAATCACACAGTTACTGTCCGAGAGTTTTTAAATATATTTACTTAGAAATTTTACTGTGTTAATTTTATTCGAGATGGACAGTCATAGCATAAAATTTATGTAGCGACCAGACCAAGAATTTTTGTTTCCAATCACAAAAAATTTTGCGTGTATTGATTTTCTGAAACAAGGATTCTTTGGTACTGTCTAACATTTATTAGCTTTCATTGCAAACGCACATTGTCACTTCAGTGTGAATAAAAAATAACAACACAACTGGCTGTTCTTGTTCGACGGCCGTCTTTCATATTTTACCCAAATTTTTATTTTTCTATAGGAGGGGGAATTCATGGTCAGGGTGGTTCAAGTATTTGTTCGTTTCCTCAAATATGTCTCAGTATTTGAATAAAGAGAATTTTTTTAATTTTTATTTTGAAAAGCTTTTTGAACGACGACATCCACGGGCGTCGTTACATCACTTTAAAAATATTGTATATTGAATTTGAACCAACATTGTTCTACAATATTTTTTCAACAATTAAGCGGAAATGCAGATTTTACCAAAAACTGTTTCACACTAAAATTCGGCCTTTCTACAGCCCAGACGGATTAACTGATCAGGATGAAACTTCATAAATAAATTTTTTCCATACATTCAATGATTCTAGTGATGTGGTGGGGGAAAAGGGAAATTTTCCCAAATCTTTTACAAAACCATTTTGAACAAAAATATTCGAATTAAAAGATGCGTTTGAAGTTAGACCCAACTCAATCCCACAACAATACTTAACCTAAAACAAAAGAAAATTTGCATGAATTAGCTAAAAAATAAATAGAATGTCATTTAGACGAAATATTCAATTTGTGAACTAATTCCATTTTCAATTTATAATAAATAATAATTTAAGAAGTCCAACATTTATTAGGATGTCATACAAGAACTTAGGATTCCCTCAAGACAACGAACACCCCGAGACCAAACATGATTATCAAGAATACTACTATGCTTTCCGATAGGTCCAGCCTAGGACCACCCATACTCCAAGCCTCTCAAAAAGCCAACAATCCCCGCGCAACCCAATTATTAGACCGTCAAACAGCCTGGAAAATAGATAGTCTACATCCAGATTCTTCAGAAAAAAATAATAACGTAGTAAAGACTAGCAAAACAATTAATTTGATTGCGCAAAAACTACTAGCCTCTCGAACGGCCCGGAACATAGATAGTCGCAATCTAGACCCATCAGAAAAACACACAAACTAGGACTAGGTCCCGAGGCATTCAACCCCCTAAGAAAATCCCAAATAAAACCCCTAAATGTCTTCCAAAATGTCAATTGTTAATTCGTCCAAATGTCATTGTTTTTGTTGGTTTAGGATTAAGGTAATTCCAACTTCAAACACATATACTACAAGCGTGTGAAATTTGTGCTAAACTAGTCCTAAAGTTAGCTTTCCTAGGTAGGCCTACGTCACATGCATATTAAAAGTTGCTACGAAATTGATTGATTGATTGATTCTGAATGTACGACCAAGTTCTTACACAGGAGCTCCCGGGTAACGCCGGGCAAACCGTACACTCTTTTTTACATATAACAAATCTTCTACAACAAATACCCTTTGGTACAAAATACTATTCGTGTAAAAATGACTTAATTTGAAAATTATCTTTTGTTTTTTTGTAATGTCATTTTCAAACACAGTTCGCGGTGAAACATATTTTAACCTTTTTGCCTAAATTAACCTAATTTGTGTATATATTGGAATAAAATAATTGTGGTGACTATTTTTCAGGTATTAAATAGTGTTTCAATCTATGATTACTTATCTTTTGTAGGTAACATAACATTTTTGCTTAAAAATTGCCTCCGAAGGAAAGTTCAATTTGCAGGTTACAGCAAAGTCGAAAAGGATTAGAAACACAAGATTGACTGAATCAAGTGAATAGCGTGAGATACAGCTTGAAAACTTACGAAGCAGAACGTCTTCTTCTAAAACTCCTGAAACCCGGCTGAAAAATAATGGCTTCCGATATAGTCGATAAATTGAAAAAATATTTTAAGTCAGAGCTAGACTATGAGTATAGCATTATAGCATGCACTCCAATGTTTCAATTGGGCAAATGGATAACATTTGTTGGCAGTGTCATGCTTTAAAGTTTCACAATGATCGCTTGGAATGTGTTATTCGAAAGGAAAAATGATTCACCTGAACTTGTTCTAGTTAAGGTCTCCGGAACTCTTCAATTATTCAAACAATTTCTTCAAAACATTCGGAAGGACAACTCATGCTTTCGAATGACATCTGTTGGAGCAACACATATCGTAAACAATTAATGTCTTATGCCCCGAGGAGAAATTTAGCATAAAGTGGGATAACTTCTTTCTTTTCCGGGCAACGATTACAAGTTTTTGCAAATTAACTTAATGGGCAAGGAGAAGATGGAGACTAATCGACGTTGTGTTATTAGTCCCGGAACAAAACGTGAAATAATATTAATTTTACAGATCGCAATTACCTGGTAAATTTATTCAAAACTGCATTGGGTAAATAGCATCGGATGATCATAGAGTAGTCATTCGACAAAATACCCTCTGGTAAACATGAAAAACGCTTCTACGCTCCAAAGATATACATGCAAGAAATAAGTTGCTATTGTCAAGGAGGGAACGGACTTCGTTCGACGGGGTATTATAATGCATATAGATGAAATGAAACTCTACATAACGTATTACTGGAACATGCAGATCGTATGACGCTCTTAGTCGGATATTATTTTAACGTAATGCAAACTAATCCAGGAACAGGAATGTTGTGATGAAGAAAAGCGTTTCATGTATACATTTTTATGCGTATCGTATTATGATTAGAGCCCAACAATCAAATTACGTTCTGAAGTGCCGTCAACTGTTCCACTAATTCATTGTTGATATGTATAGGACGATATTCATTTGCACGATGCAATTGCAAATGATGGAAATGTTTCTGATACTGGGAAATTGGTCGCAGCTACGTATACGGGAAGTCTGAGGCAAGTGCACGAATACGCTCAGGATACCATGACGTATGTATAACGAATTGGACCTCAAAATCTTTTTATAACGTTTACATGTAAACCAATATGGACTAATATTAGAGATTTACTTCTAATTGAACAATCGTTGTCCCATCAGCACAGAAACTCATACTATACTAATGGATCTCATAAGTAAAACTCACTTTTACGGAGAAACTCGCTGCACGATGTACTTTGTAGAATGGCAAAAACAGTCTACCATAAGCTCACATTTTAATTTGGTTAAATGATAAAATTACTTCAATTCGAATTGATAGTGCTATAGCGGCTGAGGTACCCTATCCCCAAGAAATCGGATACTTTTTGAATTATTAGTAAAAATATGACACCCGGGCCTTGTGGAGTATTGAATCACAATTCATCTTGCATGTAAGATGGAAATGTTCGAAAAAAATATTCTCGAAATATGAATCAGAAAACATAAACTGGTGACGACGGATTTCCACAATATCGGCGACGAAAATTCGATGAAGACGGACATGTAGCTACTATAAAAATTAACAATGTGAATCTCGATGTTGATAATAAATAGTTGGATTGCTCCTTACACTCCATTACGACCGAAATCAATTAAAGCCTTATTAATGTTGATTACTGCAACTCAGTGAACTCAATTAAATACACATGTATAAGGGCGATTCGATGAAGTCACCTTATTTCAAATAGGTTGTTAGGCATCAGCAGTAATGAAGCTGTTTGTCGAATTATGAGTTTTAACATTCACATCTTAGCGTATACTAAGGAAATGAACTACAGAGAGCTGCGCAACCCCCGAAAACAACATATTAATAGCCTTTTTACAATTGTGTTAATCAGATTCAGTCGCAAACACATTACTATAGTATGAAGTTCTAAAATGCTACACTTGGCACACATTGAGAGAGCAGATTTCCAGAAAAAAGTAAGGCACAAATGTTCATGAGTGTGCTGGAATACGTGGCTCTGATGCATTGGGTCAATTTTATAAAGTTAAAATGTTCATCGTAATAATACTGAGAAGTAAGAGGACCAACATTTTTTCAATTACTGACAACTATCGATAGTGAAGTATGTCAGACCTATAAAGAAGCATGTCTTAAACTGAGCTTACTTGGAAATGATCAACACTGGAAAGTATACTAACAAAAGCATCTCTTACGTGCCGTCCACAACATATATTCAAGCTTCATCATATATTAACAACATGCTCACCTTCCGATTCTAAAAGTTTTTGGGAAAAACACAAAGAAAACATTTAATGAGATGTGTCCAAATTAATTTTAAATTGTTTAAATTCCTCTCGGTGCTGAACTCTATAAATTTTTGGTAATTTAGATTGGTGTAGTACTTAGATTACTGCGAGCATATGCTTTTAATCAATTTCCTTGGTTGCTAGCATCCAGTGTTGAACATCAATCTAGTGTTGAACATAATAAATCAAAGCACACTTCAGTTCCACATTTACTATTTCATTGAAGAAAGCCAAGTGTATATGAAAACATTAATAATCAAGTTGCTATAAAAAACATGTCGAAAATTTCCCACCGTGACAATATCATACAAATTCATAAATACAAAACAATAAACAATTTCAAGTGAAAGAAAAAAAGATCAAGATCCTTATCAATTTCTTCATTTAAATTTTAGTTTCTTCTTCATGTCTTTCCGTTTTGTTTGTTAAATAAAATAAATGTAATCAAAAAGCTAAAACGTAAAGAAAATTGTAAGATGAGACACTCATTCAAGTCCGCAACAAGTCAAAAGTTTATCCCATCGATTACAATAGTGTGTAAACGACATGCGGACGGTTGGTCGTTGGTCTGCGAGAGACGCGAGAAAGAAAGACAAAACAAAAATCGTTTTTGTCGTTGTCCACTTGATGTGGTGCGGTTTTCAGTTTATTTCTTGCTTCGTTTATTTTCTTGATTTAATTTATTTGAGATTTTAACGTAAGACAACATACAACAACAGCACATTATAATATGAAATGGAATATATAAAAAATGTATAAATATTCATGTGACATTAGATGTGCCGATCCACTGTATGCGCCCCGTTTCGTATATGTATGTGCTGAAGAAGTGTTTCCTTGTTGTATAAATCTTAAGTCGGTAGGTTTTGTTGCTTTTATATTTTTTAATCAAATTGTCATACATAAAATATTATTGTGTGCTGTGTATGTGTGTGTATAATACGAGTACAGTTGACTTAGTTGATCGGATTAAGAACTGGAAAAATTTCATATTCATTAAATTACCCAACCATTTCGTTGGGTTTTTAAATTATTTCATATATTTAAAATTAGAAATTGCTTAATTATTTATATTACAGTTTATACAAAAATTAACATATTTGATGTATGTTTCTTCTTGAAATGGGGTAAAATTACGGCGCACTGGGAATCAACCGATCATGAATTTGTCTTCGCATTTCCGATTCACGATTAAGATTTTATTTTTTATATTTTGTGTATAATATGTAAATACTCGTCGGGACAGGTAGGTCATAAAATCTCGCGTAAAATGCACAGGGAATTGGAATTTCGTATTTTTTGCTATAAACATTTTCGGTTATAGGCAGTAAACTCATCATAATATCGGCTTGTAAGTGACCTTGCACATGTTTTAAGCATCTCGGACCATTTTATCGGATAATTCAGAAAATAGTTCCAATAAAACAGAGTAACGGCGTAACCGGATTTTACAAGACAATAGTTTTTTAGTTTACAATACTTATGTCGAATTCTTTTGAAACAAAATTTTGCTAGTAGATCAAAAAAATCTCTGCCAATTTAATAAATTTACATGAAGTTTAGTTCAAATTTATCGCAATGGCATTGAATTTTTTGATCTCAGAGCAAATTATTGTATGAAAAGAATTCGTCATTAGTATTGCCCTCCTTGCGTCTACAACGGTTCGCATGCAGTTTCCCATTGACCTTAGTAAGGTTATAACAAAGGCTTTGGCGATCACATCCCACTCATCATCCGGTTAGATGGTACCGGATTTCTGAGTCGGACCTTCCATTTTATTTTATTCCATAAATGCTCAATTGGATTCATGTCTGGACTGAAGACTGGCACTTCATCGTCTCGAGTCCAACCTCATGAATCAACTGCCGAGTGGTTCAAGCTGTGTAACAACGGGCATTGTTATGCATCAACATGAAATAGTCCCCTATATATCCTGCGTAGGGCACTACATGATCCAAGAGAATGTCCTCGATATGTCTTTCAGTGGTCAGACCTCTTCTGCGGCCTCCACCAGGTAAGAAAACAAGATCTGTTTCTCCATCAAGCCACACCATGCACATATGCCAGCTCACACCATGCACGAACCGCCGCCGTATGAGACTGTTTCAGCAAAACAGCACTGCAAAAATCGTTTTATTAGACACTTTCGCAAACCCAGCCTCCCCTATCACTAACATGGAGACATATTCTGCACTTGTCTGTGAATAGAACGGACTTCCATTGCTGACAATTTTTGGGCAGCGGGCCGTCTTGGAGTGAGGATGACTTCCTTCAAGCATCTTTTTACAGTCCATTGACTAATAGTTTCATCTCGAACTTGTCTTACCTCCCGCTGCACATCACCGCCCGTGAGATGGCGATTTCGCAGTGAAGTTAGACGATAAATCGATTGTCCCTCTTAGATATACACATATACCTGGGAGTATGTGGTCTCCGATTGAAGGTACTACTTTCCTGAAACCTTCTGGATACTTTTGACACAGCAGATTTGCTTATGTTTAGCTGACAAGCGACTTCTCGTTGATTGCGGCCTTCTTGCAATAAAGCAACAACATGTGCGGCTTTTTCTGGAGTAGTATCCATGATTTTGAGGAAACAATAAATGAAACTGGTAGAGATTTAATAGGCTCAACGTCTGATAAATGACTGATGGCAAATATCGGTCAACGTGGTATTATACAGAAGATTGCAGCACGCCAATTGTTTTCACCAAAACCTCGCATTTTGCTACGATTGCTTTAATTTGAAAAGTGTTGTATAGATTTTAATGATAAATGTGTCCTTGTAAAGATAAAATACTAACCTGTCAGAAAAAGCTATTTTATGAAAATCGGTTAAGCCATTTTAAAAACATACGCCTTTTTGTACGCGCAGAGTTTTGAGTCGATTAAGTTGCTCACGAGTGTAGTTTTGTATAGTGTTGTACTATTGACGCTACGGGATTCCTAGCTGCCGGTGAGTTTAAAAATTCGGAGCCTATCATATATATGTATTCCCATATTTCTACTGAATCTCACTAGAGCTATCTAACTTTATCAGATTGGTCCTATTTCTATAACGTGTAAATTACAATAAATTCCGAAAGGTTCGAAACTAAATTAATAAAATGTCCTGTGACTTTTGAGTTACCCACTTGTCCATCGACTCTACTATGGCCATCAGATATTTCAATGTAAAAAAATATTGTGTACCGATTTATGAGCGCACTCATTAGCACGAACCACCACCCCAAATTGATCAAGCATATCCGACAACTTCTTTTAAAACTGCAAGTATTAAACATTACGTTAGCATGAATACCACCCAAAAATTCTCAGATAAAACTAAAAACACTTTTAAAATAGCAAAACCAAAATATGTCAAAGTTGGATATAATGTTCCGATTTAGAAGCTCACGACATACGTGCCAGATACAATCCAAATCCAAATCCGATTCGTTCCGATCCGGCCTCCATCCAGTCCAATATGACCCGATCCGATACAACCCAATTCGATTCGATCAGATCCCATCCGATTCGGTATGGTCCAAACCGATACAATCCCATTCGATCCGATCCGAATCCGACCCGCTCCAATTCGAATCCGATCCGATCCAATCCGAGTCCAATTCGTTCCGTTCTTACCATATTCGTTCGGAACCGAGCATATCCAATGTGATCCGAATCAGATCCAATCCTGCCCGACCCACTCAAATCCGGTCCGATCCGAATTCAATTCGACCCGATCTGATAGAAATCCGTATTCGATTCTAACCGATCTGGTCCAATCCGGATCCAATTCTATCCGATCTGAACAAATCTGATCCGAACTGACCTGATCCGATTCATCCGAAGAAATGCATATCGAATCTGTATCAACCTAGGATCCGAATCCGATCCGATCAGAATCTGATCTAATCCGACTCCGTATCCAATCCGATCCAATCGGATCCGAATTCGATTCCAATTCGATACGATCCGATTCAATATGACTGATCAGTTTCGATCCAACCCAATTCGATGCGGTGCGATCTGATTCGATCTGGTCCGATTCGATCCGATCCGATCCAATCTAACTCCAATCCGATCACAAATATATACTATCCAACAAAAACCACTACAAATATGTAGTGGTTTTTGTTGGATAGTATTTGTACCGATTGTGTTTAATTTAAAAACAATTTGTTTGTACAAAATGTTGTTGTTTTCCTTCAACATTTTATTGATATTATTACTCGTATTTATGCGGATAATTGTCCGTTTGTAATTGATCATATTGTACGTTGTTTCTTGTAGTTGAAGAAACAGGCCGCTACACCTCCTCGAATGTAGTAATCTCTGTTTTTGATTATTTTATCTTCTTTGTCTTTATCTTCTTTCTATTTGCAACGGTTGGCTCCTCCAAGAATCCTTGGAGCCGAGCTTCTTTGAGAAGGGTGGAACTTCCAGAATAAAATAAATGTTTTTCCACTTGGGGTAATGTTCCCTTTCGGTGTGTTACCATTACATTGGTCATTGCTTTTGGTTCGCGGGCAATATTTTATTTCCTCCCCGTGGAAACTAAAGAGTTTTCCCTGATTCGCTACCTTAAGAACGCGCTCTCTAGCGATTACAAGTTCCTGCGACCACATTTTTGATGCCACAAACAATACCGAGACCGACTGTCATGAGTATAAATCAAAAGATGAACCATTCAAGGGCATGGATAAGTTTTATATATATATGAATTTCGGTAACGAGTCCGGCATTTTACATGATGGAACACCGAGAATAGCTCGACCAAAGTTGGTTAAATTGGAAGTATTTTGTGCCATTAAGTATAAACATTTCAAACTCGATGATACACTAATTTTTATTTTTACTTTGGTTTTTCCCAATTGTAATGGTGTTATTGTGATTGTTCTGTATATTGGTATATTTCAGCACTCTCGAATTAAATTCACAAATCGTAGGAAATTCTTCCATTTAGCGTCACTATCTGATCTGTGTGACAAACGAATATGATAATCGACACTTACCTTATACACCAATCAACTTCCCAACCCACCCCATACTTTCTTTCCTTTAACGCTGGATCGCGGATAAATTTGAATTTTTGACTTATAGATTGGCTAATGTGTAAGAATCACAACAATCAGTTTCGAACAAATGAGACTATTGATTTGAAAAAATCAGTCTTCTCATCAGGTCGCGATGACTGATGTTGTATTACTACATTGGAATATTGTCTATATATATAGAACATAACATGTAGTTGTACTACTAGCGAATTACTGCATAGCGTACGAAATTTGATTCTTTCACATTTCCATCTATATTTTATTTTAACAACAACTTTTTCGCATTCACGAATTTTATTATATATTTTTATATAAAATATATAATAAAATTTATAAAATATATAATAAAATTCGTGAATGCGAAAAAGTTAGTTGTTAAAATAAAATATAGATGGAAATGTGAAAGAATCAAATTTCGTACGCTATGCAGTAATTCGCTAGTAGTACAACTACATGTTATGTTCTATATATATAGACAATATTCCAATGTAGTAATACAACATCAGTCGTCGCGACCTGATGAGAAGACTGATATTTTCAAATCAATAGTCTCATTTGTTCGAAACTGATTGTGTTGTGATTCTTACACATTAGCCAATCTATAAGTCAAAAATTCAAAAAAAACTAATTTTTAATTGAAAATGAAAAAATCGAGACCATACATTATACAAAGTCGAAACTAATAATCAGCTGCTTCTTTAATTTTGAACACAAAACAATTAAATAATATTATGACAAATTAGCAAATCGCCAAACAATTAAACAGATTTTTTTTATTTTCATACACTACCGTTTTCCATGTTGTACTCTATAGAGTCTTTATTTCTTTACGAACTAGTAGTTTACCAGATCTTAAGAAAGGAAAAACTTCTTATAAAAAGGATTTTTTTTAATTTGTTATTTTCGTATAAATTTTTGGAAAGTGGACTGGACAAGTTTTGTTTCAAATTTACACTGATTTTCGCCAAATTTCTCTGGAATCTGCCAATTTATCCGATCGCTGTGTCTGTTTGGCTATAGGGTGGCTGAATTGTGGTTAAGTAACAGTTTACTGGAACAGTTTTGGTAGAAGTTTAATTTACAATCCGTTTCTCCCTAAACGAACTTTCTAAAATATTTACAAAACACGCCAATAAACGAAAAAGGCTTTACGCCAAATTCACTGGGTGCTCCAAAATTTATGAAAAATGTTTAAGTATGAAGTTTCAACTTAATCAATCATTACTAGCGCCACACTTGGTTAAGCAACGGCTTAGTTCTTCCATTCAATTTACTCATTTTCCAAAGTCACATGTCCAAAATGTATATTAGATTTCCGTTTACATCATTAATCTGAGCTCTATCCCCTTCGATACGAATTTTTGTCATTTAGAATTTAGGTATCATGATTACTTATTCGACTTTCCATTGGTTTGGAACGTGTTTAAGTCTGAATCCTGCGTTAAATATTTGGTGGAGTTTACGTAGTCCTTTTTCAGGAAGAGCTTTTTGTCCTGTAATTAAGTCATCCCCTGGAGATTTCTTTTCATTTAGGTTAAGATTGATCTCCTCTTTTAATCATTGTAATATGACAAGAGACATACTGCAGTTCTCCTCTGCTGTTTGTCTAGGTAGACTGGAACGTGTTCTCGAGGTGGGTTCCAAACAACAAACTTTTTGTCTTGCACTTCATTTTACACTGGTGGAATTTGAAGTTTAGGCCCTTTTAAATATTTTGTCGCTTTACAAAGGGATTATTCGGTATGTTTTGCCCTAGTAAAGCCACTTGGATATTTATTAATGAACTCCTTCTTGATTTCTTAAATTAGCAACTTAGTTTATTGGATACAAAATTAGAGTTATTTTGGCGCTCGACTTCTTTACCAGGCCTTTCTTGCTTTTCAATTTGCTGCAACCAGTTTCCTAACTTCCAGAGAATAAATAGCATTTCGGCACATTTCCCTTGAACTTGACGGAGTACTACTCCACGCCGCTTCTTGTATATACTGTTGTTGAGTTCTTCTAGTTCTTCCTTTAGCTGTACTCGATTTTTAATTGAGACCTGAAGATCAATATTATCCTCAACTAGTTGATTTAAAGCATTTATCTTATTTATCTATAGTCGAATGTACAGAGCTTCCATGCTTCTTAATATTAGTTGTAGTTATCTTCAGCAGTACTCTTGAAATAACTGGTTTGTTATTACCACTTGCGAGCATAATTTTGATTCTCCCGTTATACTAGCATGAGGTTTTCTTGAAAGTTGAATTATTTTTTTCTGGAATTCCAGGGTTTTGTTTTCTCGTTATATTTCTTAACCTTTGTAGCTGATTAGCTATTTCAAATCCCAGTTAAGTATTGCCTTGATATTACACGCATCTTCCACTTTATGTTTGTTATTAAAAGTAAACATAAATAGCGGAAGCCCTCTTCTGTTAATTTGAACTGAACAAAGTTTCGTTTTTGCTTTTTAATGATGTTTACAGAATTTTCTATTTGATAACCCTTTTACTTGAGATCCTCAATAATTTCCTCATTTGCGCAGATTGGGTGAAGTACTCTAGCCATAATTTTGATTGGACGATCATTCTTATCCTTGTATGTAAACCATTGATGCTCCTTGGAATTAAGCTTGGTGGTCAAAGCTCTGTAGGTTTCAGAGTCTGCAACATTAATTTTCCAGACACCATTGTTTAGAGATACCAGTTTGTACTCGGCTACCGTAATCGATTTCATAATCGATTGTATAGTGGACAAATTTTATATCCCAACGATATGTATTGGTGGAGCTGATATTTATTTTGGTTTAGCTGGTTGTTGTTGTAGAGCTAGTTGTTTCTTGATCATTTCTTTCTTCTTCTTACTTGGTCTTTTATTCCGGTTTAACACCCAATTTGTTTCTCTTTCTAATTCTTCTTGAACCGTATGGAATGAATTAGTATCATCATCGAGTGTAAGGTTAGGGGTCGCCCCAAGTGTTGCACGTCTTAATTGTTCAAGGAGTTCGACGTTTTCATTTTTCAGAAGGAAAGATATTTCTATTTGAAGATCTACGTTATCTTGATAATTTGGAGCTCGTTGATGGGTTACACACTGATTGGATTACCCTACAATCCGTTGAGCCTGCCACCGAAGAGTGTGTATTTGGGAGTCTCAAATGCTGTACCACCTGGAGTATTACATTCCAAATTGGTTGTAATTATTGCTTGTTTTTGACAATGTTTGTGTTTTTACATCGATGATAATCTTCTGATAAATTTCAATTTGTCTGTAAGGGCGAAAATAGCAGCTGAGAATAAAAATATGACAACGGTTCTAATTAATTTTAACGCATATCAGATCAATATTTCTGGTATTATTATGAATAGGAAATGAAAGAACTGAGCTGTCGAAACTGACATGCACCGCAAAAAGAACTTATCCCCAACAGAAATCAAAGCAGGATCATAGGAACCATCTTTCCGAAAAACGTTAACATCAGATGTAAAAAACTCATTGTCGTTGAAATCTTCAATTAAATTTGTTTTGGTGAGTGTGAAAACGGCAAAATCACGTCACGCGATGTAGTGTGCAGTCCTCTTATCTTTTGATAGTTAATGGGAAAGTAGTTAAGTTTTTTGGAATTTTATCTTTTATTTGAGCTATTATTGTTCCAGAAATCGTCGAATTTATGAAGGTAATAAATTGATTCGGGCCAAAAAGGTGGTGACATTTATAAGTTAAACAGGGATGAGGTATAGTAATGTTATCTGAGACCTCGTGGCGTTTAGGGTGTGACATTTTTCTCCATGTAATTAGCTTTCAAAATCAAAATTAAGGTCTTTTGTTGTTTTGGGTAAGATAGAGATAGTGATAGACGTAGACAAGTTGTTCTTGTGATGCGACATATTCATAGCGTGGTGCTAGCTCTGAGAGATAGGATTTAAGGAGTTCCCAACATCCGGGGTTGGTGCATTTCGAGAAGTATCTCCGTAATGCTTTTTATTGCTAATACTATCCAAGCAGTAAAATGACGCCCTTTGGTTCTAAATTTTAAAAAATGTAGAAAAAAATATGCATCTAATGAAAGAAATCATAAAACATCATGTCCAAAACCATAAAACATCTTCACTAAAATATAAATAATAATGTTAGTTTTGTAAAAATAAATAATAAATTTGTAAATAACACAAAAAACTTCTCTCATGCCACAAACAATTGTTTTAAGTTTTTTTGTTAATCACCAAAATAGAAGACAAACGTACCAGAAAAAAATTTAATTTAAAATAAAATTAATAGTTTTAATACAAAACAATAATTAAAAAATTTAAATAAATTTGTGCGACAGGAAATAAAACAACAACTGTCTTGTGTTATGTGAGTCGTTTGGTGTGCTTATCGTCCGAGAAGATTTCTTCAAGTACTTTCATAAACGTATTCAAATTACTTTTGTTGTGTTATGTTTGTTACACTAAATTTTATGATGGGAAGCTCTTTGCGGCTTAGACAAAAATAGGATGTTTTGGATACAGTTAAGTAAATTAAGAATAATTTTGATATTGTGCGCCCGTTAATCTTAGAAGTAAAATGTGCATTGAAGTGTGCTTCACATTAATTATGTAACCTTAATCAAATACGCATAAGCTGAAACATTTAAGCAGAAAGCTACGTACTAAAATTCATTACCAAACCATCATTCAATAATTTGTTTAAAGCAAAGTTTTTTTATTTCCCTACAGTTCTCCCACGCACAGCAAGATATCAACATCAGTTTTCTTTGCCATTCTTCTTTCATCTATTTTTTTTGCTTGTGATTGTTTTATTTATCTCTTCTTACATATTATACATCTTTGAGTACCTCATGTCTCCTTTTAATTCATTTTGTGTTGAACTTTTTATTTTGTTGTTATTGTTTTGGTTAATTAATTTTATGCAAATCAAAAATCGATTAAATAAATTGAAGAGAAAAAATATCAATAATCTTATTTTATAAAATATACATTACGTTAAGATTACAAAGATGAACGTACCATAATATAAAAATGTCATTCAATGGAATATAAAAGAATATAAAAAATATTCTCGTACCTACATATATAGATTAATTAATTTTATCGATAAATTACGGAAAACAATTCAAAATTTTAAATTGGAATTTTTTTATCTGGCGCTTCAAATGGAGATACACAAAAAAAAATACAAAAATTCAATAAATCACTGTGCTTGAGCTTTTATTGATCCACCTTTGTGTTGATTCACAAATTGTCAACAGGCAAGATAAAGGTAGTAGCTGATTTATGTTCCAGTTCTCATAGTTTCTTACAGTAGGGACATCACGCTCCAACCAGCTGCTGCTGCTAGCCAGCAATTACTATTGATGAATAGTTATAATGAAATGAAAGTGATGACTATAAACGTCGCATAAAATAGTATGTTATCATCAAGCATACCTAGCTGCACCCTAAACTATAGTATTGATGATTAGCGATGAGCAAATGATTTTAATCGATCGAGATACTACGGTACAAATCTGTATTATTTAATTTTATTTGTGTATTGAGAGAAATTAAGATTTGTGCAATTATAATGCAATCATTGATTAAATACTTGTTTCGCTTTTTTGTCTTATATCTGTGACTGTCTATGGATTAATAAAACGAGATTAGTGATTTTTTCGAGTTAAGCGCTAGTATGCAGCAAGTAGAAGATTAGCTAATCTCGTTTTGGTTCGAGGTTTAGTGATTAAACTGGTTTAGTCAACTAATCTTCAAAATTTTTGCAGAATTTATCATATTTATGAGATTAGTGGTAGCGCCATTACACGTCGGAGGTTTTAACTCGTGTGACATTTCATTGTTTCTGTGCATTTCTGTGCATTTGATCCCGACTATTTAGTAATAAAATTAAACAAACGAAAAATATAGTTATGAATTGCAATAAACCCTGTTTATTCTAAAACTGAAAATGATGAGTTCATCTGTATGCCGTATTCCAACAAATCCAAGAACTTAATGATAGAGGTCGACATTTGGAAATCTTGGTACGAAATAATAAAACAATCGCGGCGCCACTATAGTATTTTACATTTGCACCGCGATTAGCTAAACTGTAGTATGTCAACGCAAGAGGATTTATGATCGATTAGCTAAACGAGTTTAACTAATCTCGTTTTGTTAATCCCTAGTCTGTCACAGGTATTAGTAATTAATGAGTTATTATTGTTTTGCTCTTCTATAAAAATTTAGTTATATATATATATATATACACAATAAGAATTCAAACAATGAGATAACAGCTCCCATAAACCAAATTTTCCCACGGACAAATTCAATCAACATGACCATCGTATGAATTACAACCAAATGACTTTACCTCAGAGGAACTTGGCATACAGCATCCAACATCAGAACACCACCCAGGCCAACACATTCCAAGCAATCAGAGCGAATCAAGCAGATAGGTAAACTATATAAATCGCCCAATGCATCAAACCCAGTTCAATTGACCAGCTCCTAAACGAGAAAACTCGTATCTCTACGAACCGCGGAAACAGCATTGAATCTGCACCTCAAGTCAATAATTTGAAAATCAGGGATAGTCATCTCTCCGCCGAATTGAAAGATAGAATACAAATGATACTCTCAAAATGTAAAACACTATTTTGACCTGTAAATGACGTAACACCTATAGAGACCACATTGAAGGCTGAAATCGGAACAACAACCAATGAAGCGATCTACACAAAATCCTGTCCCTATCCACAGTTAATATGAGAAAAGAAGTCGAAGAACAGATTGACAAACTCTGAAAGGATGGGATCATATGACCTTCCGAGAGCCCATATAACTCACCCATCTGGGTAGTGAAGAAAAAACTGGATGCTTCCAATACCCAAAAATACAGGATGGTTATTGATTACAAACGTTTAAACGCTGTCACAATAGCAGATACATATCCAATTCCGGATATATCTAATGCCATCGCGAACCTAGGAAACTCTAGGTTCTTCACCACTTTAGACCTCACATCTGGTTTCCATCAGATCAAAATGAAAGAATCGGATATACCTAAGATCTCCTTTTCCAGCATGAACGGGAAATACGAATGCTTGAGACTTCCTTTTGGTCTTAGAATGCACCAGCCATCTTCCAAAGAATGATTGATGACGTGTTAAAGGAGTACATTGGCAAAATTTGCTACGTATACCGTCGATGTCATTATTCTTGGGGGAAAAACGGAGGAAGAACATCTAAACAACATCGAGAAGATATTCAGCAAACTAGAAAAAGCCCACCTACGGATCAATTTAGATAAAACGGAAACAGCAACGGAATTCCTAGCTTATGTCATCACTAACCAGGGCATTAAGGCCGACCCAAAGAAAGTCGCTGCTATATGCCATCTTAAAATCCCAGCGAACCTGAAGGAATTACAATTATTTCTTGGATTGGCATCTTACTACAGACGTTTCGTGAAGGACTTCGATAAAATAGTCAAACCACTGACAAACCTTACAAGAGGCGAAAATGCCCAAATTAAGGCTAGTCAAAGGAAATAAAAATAAATCTGGATCAAAACCAGATTCGGGCATTTCAACAAACTATAGAACTACTTTCATTGTTGGAAATATTAGCATTTCCCGATTTCAACAAACCATACAATTTGACAACCGACGCTTCAGACACAGCAATAGGAGCCGTATTATCACAGGGGGATATAGGCATACAGGCCGATTACCTATATTTCGAGGTATCTGAACAAAAAAAAGGAGAACTACGCGGCCAACGAAAAAGAGATGTTGGCGATAATTTGGACCATGGATAACTTAAGGAACATTTCTCAACCTACAAAATTCGCCTAACCCACAGAATGGTCATTGGTCACGGATATTGCTAATGAAGAAAATAAATTTGCGATTATAAAACAAGAACACAAGAGGGCACACCGCAATCGTATGGAGAATAGGAAAAAGATTTAGAAAAGTATTATTTCCCTCAAATGGCCAGTTTAGTGAAGAAATGTACGCATGCCTGTGACACATGTAACATAAACAAATTTGCAGAAATTTGCGAAATTTTTCCGAATAAAATCTAAATAAATCCCACACGTACGCGACAAATTAATTAAAGTACTATTTTACCGTTCCGGAAATACTGGTAATGGATAATGAGAGGAGTTTCATAAGTCCAATAATCACTGACTACCGGACCACCAACACAGAGAAGCGAAGTCAACGGAATTGTTGAGAGGGTTCATTTTCCGGTGATCGAAATTTTTAGATGTCTACAGAATGAATATAAAAAATTGACTGCTAAAGAATTAGTCAACATCGCGGTAGACCGGTATAATAAACCCAGCGATATATTTTTCAGAAAGATTCAGAGGTTAAACTATCAAAATTTAACCGATTTCAAAACCAAGCTAAATGAAGATATAATCAACAGAATCAGAAAAGCACGGTAAACCAAGATCACGATGGGAAAATACAAAAAGATCAAAGCCAAAAACTTACGAGCCTGGTGACTCGATCTTCACAGCAATTAAGCAAATGCAACCTAAAAACAAGCTAAAATTTCAGAAGGTAGACAAAATTACTTAAATGTTAACCGGTTAGAATGCAATTCTACAAAATAGTGTAAAAATTCAATTTGGTTAAGAATTATTTTTAATTCTTGATCTAAAAGTAGGATGGAACAGTATAGAGATGGAACAGTAGAAGCTTTTGGAAAAAGGGACGCTAATTTAATTATTAGAACACTTCAAATAAACCGATAAAAATACGTATGACGGAAAGGGTCCAGGTTTGATTTCATTAATTAAATATCTGCTGAACCGCATTTCTCTATCAGCGGTGAAAAACAACAAATTTCCGGTTTCATCTAAGGCTGCGATAAAAAGATTAGGAGAACGACAGTTCGATTACTTAGTATTATTGAAATAGAACGAACTGTAACTGGAGTTCAATTCAGCAGAGTGAAAGTTTCAGATTGTTGAGGACATTGTTGCTACCAACGATATCATTTTAGCCACTAGTCGATTGGCTGCAGCTATAACAGATGCCGCAAAAAATTATGGAACCCATTGTAAATAATTACATTAATCAATTGTTAACTAGCATTTCTGTGTTATGAGTTTCTGTGTTCGACAAATATCTGGACACGTACCTTCTCTTAGGCAAGAATTGTTCACCTTCAAAAACTCTTCGGCTGTCTCTTGGATTACGGCCTTCAGGTGACGGATGGTATGTTGCCTTCTGGAGCTTTCTTATTACGAATTCTAATAAATTCGGGTTACTATTTCATCCATCTAGAATGATGGTAATCAAATGAATAGTCACTAAGTAGTCACTATACTATCCATCAGGGTAGGACTTGTTGGTGATACACTACTTGCAACTTTGAGCTTTGACATTGAGAACCTGTACTGCCTGGCACATGGTTCAATTGTTCTAGGGTGGAATAAGAAATGGCATTTCATCCAATTCGCTAGATGCATCTAGCATAATTGCACCCCCATCACAACGAAGCAATTTTCTAATTCCACCAGTAGACCGGTGGATGTCATGCGCTTATCATTATTTTATATTATGTAAAACTATATACTTTAGTTACTCTGCTTATTAGTTGGGTTGTTTTAGTGTTAGCAGTGCCTCTCAGATTGGTATTTCGGAGCACAAACCTGTATATGTCCTCGTCAAATGATTTTGTCTGTTATGGTACGTTTTGAAGATTGGTGCTAGGGTAGGATTTCTTGGTGGTCACTACGCGGGAAGAAGTGAGTAAATCAGGATTACCGAAATAATAATATCTTCAGTAGAGGTTGCCCTCCACGAGCATGCCCACACATTGAAATCTTCAGCAACTACTGTGGGACTATATGATCTCTCGCATGTAAAATCTACCACTCCACGAAGTGAATGAATTACTTTGTTGCCTTACTTGTTGCTTAACCTAAAGAAGCGTTTATACGCGTTAATTACGAATGAATCTGTCAGAATATTGCATGAAAATACCACATATAAATTTTATTGGACATTAAGCACATTCCAAAGTCATTATAGTATTTTCAAGGCAATAGGCACCAACTTCAGTGATACAGATGGAATGCTTAGACCCAAGGAAGTGTCGTTAGGTAGTTACATTATTTTCTAATGGATCTGACAGAGTGTTCCATGTCATTGCAGGGAACTGCTTCTGGTACAGTTTGTTATATAGAGATTTGCCAGGAATGAAGAATGAGAAATCAATAAGATCTTCGACTCCGAGAACTCCTGCCGTAACATTTGAATTTTATGGAATTAAGTTGTGTTGATAGACCCATTAAAATAAAATTTATCAGCGAATCAAACATGACGTACCACGTTATACATAATTTTGCCAAATAGCTTCGAACATCTTTCAATATATGCAAGAAATTTTTAAGGAAAAAAATCATGAAGACGAAAAGTATATGATTCAAGACTCAATTTGTGGATGCTATTTTGTTTTTCATTCAAGAAGTCCAAAGATTATTGAATAAAATATTACAATTAACCACCATACGTACCCACTCAAACTGCCAAATTGGTTATTTTTAGTTGGAACGGAATTGGTCCTTTTATATTTTGTATTTAGAAATTTTCCTTCTCTCTCCTGTTGGGTATGCCAATTTTCAAATTTTCACAATTGTTTTACAAAACAAAATAATTTACTGGACTACTTTAATTTTATTCAGACACCAAAATGTCTTCTCTTGTTTAAACACTCACCATTGTACTAATTAAAGACACATTTATTTGCGTTTCTCACAGCCAATATTTTGCGTTAAGAAATTCTTAAATGGTTCAGCAATGATGTCCTCGAATTGACCAATAAAATTGATAGACTTAGATTTTTGATGAATACTATCGCCTAGCTCTAGCCGAAATATTTATACATTATTGAATAACTGATTTTTTTATCGAAATCAACCTTTTCTGGTCGAAATAAGAAACAAATGCCTGACGAATCATAAATAAATAACTTAGTTGAAATTTTGTTGTGAATTCCATGCAAATAGTTCCAATTATGTGAAAAGCATCAACATAAATTAGTTTTCTGAATATTTCTTAAAATACCCTTTCTTAAAACTACCAAAATGAACTGTCTACCCTAATTTACCAATTAAACAAAGCATCCAGACCCGATAAGAAAATTTAGTTGTTTGCAAACATAGGAAATGATTGATTTCTGTTGGACTCGATCAGTAAATCCCACTAACAAACTGGTAAAAATAAAGCTTCTCGCTACCTCTTAATTTGCATAATAAAGTAATGGTTAGAAGGCAAATAATCAACGTGAACTAATAGTTTTGCTAATATCCATATTGAATATTGTTCTCACGACTAATCCTTTCTACTGTCACGATAGAGCTACCCAAGCCGTTAGCGCCTAAAATTCATAAACGATAATGAAATAATATCGAGTCGCGTGAGCTTAAAAATCAAAATATGTCCCTGAAAGTTCGATAGCAGAACTTGCTCTAAAACAGTGGTACCAAAGAGAAAAAATTCTGCTAGACGCATACAAGATACAGCTGTGAATGTAAAAATGAAATTGGAAACCTATTTACTTTCGTGTTGTAGTAGAAGTAGTGATACACCGTAATTCCACTGATGCAATTCCTAAAAAGTTTATTTAGTTATAAGTTAGCTACAAGAAATATAAACGTAATTTTTCTCTACGCTGAACCAATAATAAAGTCTGTAACGATCCTCAAGACGGGCGAGGGGGTGAAAGATGGAAAATTTCCAATTCTGCACTTGTTTCTGCCCAGATCGTTAACAGAAATTAGTGTTTTAATTGCAAAGGCTTCCGCGGCGGATTGTTGGGTTAGCCCGGCTATGGCTCAGTGGATGGGTGGGTAGAAAATGGAACCTTGCAGAAAAAAACCTGGAGTTACCGCCGATTACATCTTACGGAAACAAAATTTAGCACGGACAATTATATACCTACGATTTATTGCTACTTACCATGATCACACCCTATAATGAATTTAGTTATTCCATCCTGAAAACAAACCGATTAGAGGAAAACGACTAAGTAGTGAATGGTGAAAATTTAAGAAAAATACCATTATTACAATAAATTTTTCCATACCCGTATTTATTAATGATTAAAAAAAATAAATTTTATAATTATAGGCAACGAGTTACTCAAACAAAAAAAATTGAATTATTTAATCAAAACCCAAAAAAAAAAAATTTAATGGTACCTTTTAACGATGCGTTGGCCGGCATAGTTGTTCGCGTAATCCACATTGACGATGTAGTTGATAATCCCAAACAAGAAAACTCTGTTGATTGTAGTACGTAAATGATCAATTGATGGTAGTAGTTTTATTATGTAGTTTTAATGTAATCGTTAGGACTTTAAGTTTAGGAATTCACGTGCAATAAGTAATTGTTTAACGTTCAGGTTTTCACTTGCACATCAGTTGGTTTATATTTGGTTTTATTATTATTTGTATTATTATTAGAAATTATTATTATAAACTATTATAAGCTTCGCTTTTTTTTGTATTATTTCTTATTGTTTTGTTGTTGTATTTTTTTTTTTTAATTTATTTTCTGTTATGTGTAACTAAGTAAACACTTGTTTTAATTGCCCACAACACTTTCGTCCATGCACCGTTTATTAATTTCTATTTATTTTAACTAATATTAGAATAACTAATCAATGTCTGTTTTATTCTATATTTATTTATTTAACTTAATCATTAATAATAATTTATATTTATTTTATATTTATTTAAACTATTATTAAAATCACTAGTCAATGTCTGTTTTAATTTTTATTTATTACTCATCTTAGAGTCACTAATTAACAACTATCTTTACTAATAATTAACATATAAATATTTTTATTTTTTTCTTATCCTTTTAATCATTATTCGACTTAGATGAAATCTTCGCATAGCAAAACCAAAATAATTTAACTTCAATTTAGTTATAAAAAAAAACCGAACAAATGTAATAAAGATTTTGTTTTTCGATTTAATCTCTATGCAATATCAGACACCGGTTTGGATTACGCACGTTTTTCAGCATGTCCACAAGTTTTATTATTTTCCATTTTTCAAAATTATATTTATACTCGTATCTACTTATAAATATTATTATTATTTTGTTCCCACTTATAATAGTTAAAAAAGAGTATTGTTTATTTTTATTGGATCGTATTTTGAAATTTATTTTAACTTAAGACACTGATTTTAATCTTATACTTATTATTTTTCCTTTATTTTTTTCCACTTCTCATTTAAAACAATTTTTAATGTAACTCAAATCAATTACCAGACACTACTCCCCCGCGTGTTGGTCAAATTTTGTTTTTATAGTCCAAGAAAAAAAAAAAAACCGTAACCGCAATCATCATGCGATTTCGTTTTTTTTTTCCGGATGGAATACGAATCCAGTTTTCCAATTTCGTCAAAATGAATTTCGGTACTTTCAAATTCCATTACATACTTAAGAATGGTATAGTATGATTCAGTAATATATAAATAAATTATCGAACTCGGGGGTGCCCACCGGGATTATACTTGGGACGAAAAAAACATTCGTTACAAATCGTGGGGACGACCTTGCCCTGAGATGAGTCTTATGCCGGGTAGTAATATGTTAAATGGGAAATTTCTCTTACATGGGAAAAACCATTTCGTGAATTTGAGAGGAATAGACCAACCCAATTATTTAACTATTTTGGTACATTAACAGTAATCATGGTTTATAAGCACTAAGGTAGAACAATATGAATGTTAAATTTTGATGTCTTTGAGATGATACACTCCCATCGACTGTCCTTTCATGTCGTCTAATTCGCAAGAAACGTTTCCAATTAAGTTTGACACCGTACATTTAATAAATTTAGGGGCCAATTTTGCAGTAAAGTTATCTGATGCTTTGCTCTGGGCGAAGTTTCTGACAAAGACTGTTTGCCCTACACGCACTTTAGGCAATCTACTTCGCATATTATATGACATTTGGGATTTTTGCCTTGCTTCTTTCAAATGCTTCGCAATTTGCTGGTATACTCTATGGAGCATGTCCGGTTTATCAGCCAAATAAATTTCGTTTCCCGTAAGTTGTTGGCTAGCTTTTAGAAGTGGATACACGGAACCGTGTAGAACAGCATGTTGCCCAAACACAGCAAAGTGAGGCGAAACTCCCGTGGACTCGTGGATAGAGTTCCGCAGGGCATTGGTAATTGCGGCTAGGTTAGTATCCCATATTTTCTGGTCAGCTTGTATATACGACCGCAGAGCAGCTAGAAGGGTCCGGTTTACCCTTTCGGATGCATTCGCTTGAGGTGCGTACTTAGCCGTGTAAATATGACGCACACCATATTTTCCGCACAGAGAATTCATTAAGCCGGAGTCAAATTGTCTTCCGTTATCCGTCACCACCACTTCCGGGACTCCAAACATCAAGAAGACCTGTGTCTCCAGAAATCTTACCACTTCTTCGGCGGTAGCTTGACGTACTGCCTTGGTCAACACAAACTTGGTAAGGTGGTCTACAACAATGAAGATAGACGTATTACCGCTCCGTGTTCGGGGATAAGGACCCAAGAAATCCAGGTAAATTCGCTGCCAAGGCCTCGAAGTGGCAGAGAGAGTTCCCAGAGGAGGTCGATTGCAATAATTTAAGGCTTTATTTGCTTTACATAGTTGACAGGCATTTATAAAGCTTTTGGTATCTAAAGATAAGGAAGGCCAGTAGAAATACCGCTTAAGGAGGTCAATAGTTTTCCGAATTCCTAAGTGTGCAGAGGTAGGAGGTGTATGTGCCGAATTTATCAAGGTTTGTCTAAGTTCCTCCGGAACTATAAGTTTCCAACAGGGGAGGTCATTATCCGGTGACAATTCCATTTGAGGTTTAAGATTAATAAAAACCTTACCATCCATGGTTTTGACATTATTCTTAGCTCTACTATTTTCCAAGGAGAGAATCAGTTCTGTGTATTTTTCCGACCGAAAAGCAGGCGAATCCAAATCGATATTCAGAGGTCTATCGGAAAGTGAAAAAGCATCCATATATATCCTAGATAGGGCGTCGGGAACACTATTTTCGGAGCCCTTGCGGTATTCGATTGTGAAATCAAACCCTTGCAGCTTCAAGCTCCATCGGGTTAGACGTCCAGTTAAATCTTTCGTCGACATCAACCATGTTAAACTCGAGTGATCCGTAATTACAGTGAACGGAAGCCCCTCGACATATGCTCTAAATTTATCGATAGCCAGTAAAGCGGCAAGGCATTCGAGCTCCGTCACACTGTAATTTCGTTGAGCACCAGAAAGCTTATGTGACATATATGCTAATGGTCGGTCTTCCCCATCCTGATCCCTCTGAAAAAGGACAGCTCCAACTCCAGTCGAACTTGCATCACACTGAATGAAGAACCTTTGATTGAAATGAGGCGTCGCTAAGACAGGGGTTGAGACTAACGCTAACTTCAACGTATCAAACGATTGTTGAGCTTCCGCATTCCAGTTGAATTTCCTGCCCTTCTTCAGAAGGTCAGTCAGGGGGGCAGACACCACAGAGTAATTGCGGATGAAACGGCGGTACCATCCCGTGACACCCAAAAACCTTCTAACCTGACGGACAGTTTTTGGTGCCGGAAACTCTGCAATGGCCTTTACTTTATCGGGGTTGGGGCGCAGTCCTCCCTCACCAACGACATGACCAAGATATTCGATTTCTCTCAGTAAAAATTTACATTTTTCCACATTGATTGTGAGACCAGCTTTCGCCAGTCTCTCAGCAACTTCGGATAGAATCGCAAAGTGCTCATCTAATGTGGCTGTGGTTATCAAGAGATCATCGAGATAAACGAATACTCGATCATGAAGTTGGTGTGGGATAACCCGGTGCATCAACCTCGACAAAGTTTGGGGCGCATTGCAGAGCCCAAAAGGCATCACCTTAAATTGGTATAATGGGCGCCCCGGAATGGTAAATGCCGTTTTCTCTCTGGAGCCTGGATCTAAAGGAATTTGCCAAAAGGCGTCCTTGAGATCCAGGCTCGAGATGAATTTAGTCTGGTCCAATCTACTCAGTAAACCGTCGATCAAAGGCAGTGGATACGCATCTTTCTTCGTAAGAGCGTTTAATCTCCTGGCATCAAGGCATAATCGTATGTTACCATTCGCCTTTTTCACCACGGCCATTGGGGAGCTCCAAGCACTGTAACTTTCCTCGATTACGTCTAATGCCAGCATCCGATTCAGCTCTGTATACATCAGTTTCTGTATCGCGGGCGATACAGCGTAAAATCTTTGCTTGACTGGAGGGGCATCCCCAATATCTATATGATGACTAAGCACATGAGTTCTGCCTAGACCCATTCTTTCAAAGTTTGGTAAACGATCGATTATACTTTGAAGTTGACGTCGTTGAACTTCGGTTAGGTCGTGCTGTTTGGACAAGGCACAGTTTGAAGACGCAGAGACTGGATCCAGCTTTAAACTCGCAATCACGTTAGGGGCAATGCCAAAAATCTCACAGAAATCGCACCCTAAGTATAACGGTTGCTGGAGCGAGGGGACAACGAAAATTTTCATTAAAGTGGTATGTTGGTGGAATAACACATTAACCATAACATACCCTAATACAGGTTGCGATGAACCGCAAGCGGTTTGTACAAATGTGGAAATTGGGTGTAGAACAAGTTTATGTTTTGATATGAACAGTTCGGCTCCCTTACCCAAAGCGCTAATGGTCGCCCCACTATCCAACAGCCCCCTTATTTTGGTCCCCTCAAGCTCAACAGTAACATATGGGCGATTATCCTGAGGAGATTCAGGTATGTTGGATAAAATAGTTTCTGCACATTTAGCATACATGCGCCTACGCTCAGAAAAGTATTTCTGGGCACGAAATCGAAATGAGTTGAGTTTGACATGGTTGATGGCCTTCACACTAGCTTGAGGAGACGAAAAGTTAACACAATTTACGGACGCTTGGGATAACCCATGCTCGGTCTCGATGTTAACATCTGAGGTCGTGAGAGTATCGTTCGTGGTCCAAGATTTGCTGTCTGGGAATGAGGTGGACCGACTCGACTCATTCCCGTCGAAGGGTTTTCCGCTTTTTGCGAACAGTCTGTGCAATGAACGGTTTTAACGTCGGGTTTCCCGCACACATAACAAAATGTGGTAGAAGGTAAATCGCATCGGAACCAATAGTGACCTAATTGTCGGCAATTAAAACAATACCGCGGTGCAGGCGGTGGTGCAACTTGGGGATTATAAGTAGTCGGTCGATTATAATTAAGTTCGTCAATATCCGCCGGATACCCCATAAATTGAGGACCTACGGTTCCCTTCGGGGCAGGCGGTACCATAGTTTGAGTTAAGTTCGGTTGAGTAACATCAACTTTTGGTACTATAAGATTGTGAAAAGCAGCAATCTCGTGTGGCTTGATTTTTAATGTTGTTTCTGGAATATAATCTATTCGTCTCCAAATATCCTCTGTCGAAATACAGGTACTAACCAATTCGCTTACGGAGAAAATAGGTCTACCGGCTAAATGGGTAATTAATCCGAGACGCATATTTTTCTTAAGAATCTCCATAAGCTCAGTTTCAGAAAATGGAACCTTCATAGGCATAGTCATTGACAGGATATCGTAGTAAAAATCTACAAAGGATTCGCCTCTTTTTTGTTTCCGGTCATCTATTCGTTTTCGAATGTCTACGTCTGTCCGACGATCTTGAAATCGGTGAAAAAAGGAGTTTCGAAGAGTTACCCAATCACAGCCCGGGATTTGTTGAACCGTTAGCCAATAATGCTCCTGTGCGGGTCCACTAAGTAAGAACATCACTTCGTTTATTAGGTGGTTAAATGACACCCCATGTGTCGTAGCCAAGTGTTCCACACGCATAAAAAAATTCTCAACTGCCATGCCGGAAGGTGAACCATCGAACCTTAAATTCCATTTGTAAACGGGCGTATGGTGTGTTAATTTAGCTAATAGCGGAACTTGTGTTTCAGCAGACTTCATTTGTGCCCCTTCCAGATTTTTCCCACTATTTGAACTATAAACAGGCGGCGTAACGCGGTTAACCATTTGAGGTTGTGAAACATCATTACCTCGCCATATCTCCATTTGAGGCATTTGTGGGGGTGGTGGCAGGTTCGATAGAATCGGTGGCACAAAAGCAGGGCTAACATGAACTGACTGCGGTGGAACTTGATACGTATGGCCTGAAGGAATGTTTTGAGAAGTCGTAAGTGCTAAATTGACCTGATTCGAAGGCTTGGACTTCGGGGTTGACGAAGTTTCGGTTCCCTGAGTGGTAGTTTGATTATTCGATTGGGATGGTCCTTCTTCTATAGTGACCTCAGAAACCGGTTTTATAAGAATTTCATTAAGCGCCACCAAGGAGGTATCGGTATCTTGGGATATCTGCTTATGATTTACGCACAAAGTAAGAAGGGAATTGCAAATCTCAAAATAAATGGAACATGAATTGCTCATATCATCGATAGTGGCTAATCTTTCTAGACGACGTCTGACATGTATTATCTGCGTGGCTATTATTTCCAAATCATCCTCAGCTTCTGGATTAGTCTTTAAAAACTGTATAAGTTTGCTTCGCAGGTGTTGTAATTTAATGGAACATAGAGATATCTCGCTATTAGGAAACCGAGTCGCATAGGGATGCGGTTTAGTTGGTATCAAATCTTGATTTTCACGTTCTTGTGCTAGTCGAGCATCTAAAGATAAAAACTGAGATTTCATCGGACCAGTTATTTCGCGTATTTCGCATTCAATACGAAACTCGTCATTTTCGAGATTTTCGGATTTTAAATTGCATACCGACATTGTAACGTTATTTAGTAAATTAAAATTAAAAATAAATAAATGAAAAGAAATAATAAATAAATAGTAATGAAAGTAGATTGAGCTACCCCACTAACCTAAAACTACTAATAAAAAAATCAAAAAAAAAAAATCCCCAAAACCAACTTAATGATAGCGAAACTTTGAGTATAATAAATTAATAAATCGCAAAAATAGTAATATTAATTTATTTCTGAGGAGCATATGCACAGATATACCAAAATTTTTATTCTAAGTCTATTATAATATGTACGTAATAACACCTAAATATGTAATGGAAATTGAATAGTAAAAATAGAATTTTGATTACCAATAGTATCAAAAAAAAATTTATAATTTCGCGATATAACATGAGAAGGATGTGACCATGATAAGCGTATCATGCTTTCGTTCTAGATATAATTGTCCGTGCTAAGGTGATAAAGAAAATGGAGTCAAAATGAAAGAAAAAACACTAAATTTGGTAAAATACAAATACGTCAACAACAGTAGTGTAGGAAATATTTGCATACGAAACCCGATTTATATAAGAGTCATAAATAAAATTCAAACAACGTAGTCAACAAAAAAAATTTGGAACAATTGCGGGTTCTTAATTTATGACGATACCGTAGTATAATAAACTTAGCCTTGAAAGCACACCTAGCGTCAACACGTTTTTACATGGAAATAGGTGTGGTTACATGACCATGATATTACACTTTATAGGGATTTTACTGCTTTTAATTAATCAATTATAAAAATGAAAATGATAACCAAAAAAAATCATTAATTAATCCATATGGAACTAACATCCGTGTCAACAAATAAAAATGGAGGCCGATGCGCATGTGGATGAATTAACGGAACACAAAAAAAATACTGAGTTGGGAAAAACATATTATTAGCCGTAATATAAAGTTATTGCAAAGTTTTAATTTTCGGCTGAAGGCCGAATATAAGCTTAAACGTTTGGGCGCCACTGTAACGATCCTCAAGACGGGCGAGGGGGTGAAAGATGGAAAATTTCCAATTCTGCACTTGTTTCTGCCCAGATCGTTAACAGAAATTAGTGTTTTAATTGCAAAGGCTTCCGCGGCGGATTGTTGGGTTAGCCCGGCTATGGCTCAGTGGATGGGTGGGTAGAAAATGGAACCTTGCAGAAAAAAACCTGGAGTTACCGCCGATTACATCTTACGGAAACAAAATTTAGCACGGACAATTATATACCTACGATTTATTGCTACTTACCATGATCACACCCTATAATGAATTTAGTTATTCCATCCTGAAAACAAACCGATTAGAGGAAAACGACTAAGTAGTGAATGGTGAAAATTTAAGAAAAATACCATTATTACAATAAATTTTTCCATACCCGTATTTATTAATGATTAAAAAAAATAAATTTTATAATTATAGGCAACGAGTTACTCAAACAAAAAAAATTGAATTATTTAATCAAAACCCAAAAAAAAAAAATTTAATGGTACCTTTTAACGATGCGTTGGCCGGCATAGTTGTTCGCGTAATCCACATTGACGATGTAGTTGATAATCCCAAACAAGAAAACTCTGTTGATTGTAGTACGTAAATGATCAATTGATGGTAGTAGTTTTATTATGTAGTTTTAATGTAATCGTTAGGACTTTAAGTTTAGGAATTCACGTGCAATAAGTAATTGTTTAACGTTCAGGTTTTCACTTGCACATCAGTTGGTTTATATTTGGTTTTATTATTATTTGTATTATTATTAGAAATTATTATTATAAACTATTATAAGCTTCGCTTTTTTTTGTATTATTTCTTATTGTTTTGTTGTTGTATTTTTTTTTTTTAATTTTTTTTCTGTTATGTGTAACTAAGTAAACACTTGTTTTAATTGCCCACAACACTTTCGTCCATGCACCGTTTATTAATTTCTATTTATTTTAACTAATATTAGAATAACTAATCAATGTCTGTTTTATTCTATATTTATTTATTTAACTTAATCATTAATAATAATTTATATTTATTTTATATTTATTTAAACTATTATTAAAATCACTAGTCAATGTCTGTTTTAATTTTTATTTATTACTCATCTTAGAGTCACTAATTAACAACTATCTTTACTAATAATTAACATATAAATATTTTTATTTTTTTCTTATCCTTTTAATCATTATTCGACTTAGATGAAATCTTCGCATAGCAAAACCAAAATAATTTAACTTCAATTTAGTTATAAAAAAAAACCGAACAAATGTAATAAAGATTTTGTTTTTCGATTTAATCTCTATGCAATATCAGACACCGGTTTGGATTACGCACGTTTTTCAGCATGTCCACAAGTTTTATTATTTTCCATTTTTCAAAATTATATTTATACTCGTATCTACTTATAAATATTATTATTATTTTGTTCCCACTTATAATAGTTAAAAAAGAGTATTGTTTATTTTTATTGGATCGTATTTTGAAATTTATTTTAACTTAAGACACTGATTTTAATCTTATACTTATTATTTTTCCTTTATTTTTTTCCACTTCTCATTTAAAACAATTTTTAATGTAACTCAAATCAATTACCAGACACTACTCCCCCGCGTGTTGGTCAAATTTTGTTTTTATAGTCCAAGAAAAAAAAAAACCGTAACCGCAATCATCATGCGATTTCGTTTTTTTTTTCCGGATGGAATACGAATCCAGTTTTCCAATTTCGTCAAAATGAATTTCGGTACTTTCAAATTCCATTACATACTTAAGAATGGTATAGTATGATTCAGTAATATATAAATAAATTATCGAACTCGGGGGTGCCCACCGGGATTATACTTGGGACGAAAAAAACATTCGTTACAAGTCCAACAACGACACTCCTTTCGGAATAACTTTAATTTAAAGAATAATAAAATCGGAAAAAGTACTTTTGACGGTCATGGAGATTCAATTACAAATTTTAAAAATAAGTAAGTTCAAAACTATTTCATTTATTAAGGATGTGAGGCTTTCCACAAAATTGGGGGAATAAATTGTAAATATTTTCACCTCGATCATAGCCCTTCGTTGAAATAATTGATAAAAAGGTATTTTTTTAAGTATACATTGAATTGAGGAACTCATTCTAAGCAGTTCCTTCAATACTGTTCGGAAATTAAAATTTTACGATCCATATGGAACAGAGGTGAATTATGGAATGGCCAAAGCAATTGTAAATGGCAGCGTTAGTCATCAAAAGGTTGACGAATGCCAATTGAACGCTTGCAATTCATAATCATTCAAATATCAGCAATGCTTATTAATATCAACAAATTGACATACCACAAATTAAGGGATAACATCTTGAGCCCTGAACTTTTAACCGCAACCTTAATGGAAGAGGGAACTGAAAGAACTAGTGATACAGAAGCAGCTATGTCGTGACATTCATCATCGACACTGATTATCCCAAATGAAAAATAGAACAACCACCCTTCCGGGCGGCGACTAAAAGTGAGGAATCTGGAGCGGTTTATTAAACTAAAACAATCATATTCGTACAAACATGGTTACCGAGGTAGTTAGTTTATCGAGCTAACTGCTTAGTTTAAAAAGGAGGGTCAGAAATTTGATCAAATTAAGCAAACCCAGAAGCTCTAAATGAAAGATTTTAGACGAGAGACAAGGTACTTTGAAGTGAAGTTGATATTCAATCCAAGGAAGGTGAAATACCATTTGAGTATTTCAAAGTGCATTTCGAGGGCTTGGGTCGCAGTGACTTTTAAATGCGTTTGTTTGAGCCCATCGAGAAAAAACAGTAGATAAATTGCAACCTGTGTCCGCAACGAAAAGGATTTAAGGGCCCATGAGAGAGTGAAATTAAAATATGGACGGTCAGAGAGTTAAGCAAGATACAACTCCAAAATGTATTCAGCGGACTAACATTGTATGTATAATGCTGTCAACAATCACCATCTGTAATTACATTTGAGACAAACCCCGAAAGCAAAGCCATCATTGCAGTATTGGGGTTGGGGCATCACGCAGCATTTGGGGGTACAAAAGCCAGATGTCATAAAACGTCAAAGAACACGTCAACCACGTGGCCATTCGCAATTATGAATTTCGACGAGTGAACGCCACAACTAATTTTATTCGGGGAGGACGCCGCCTCATTTTATGGGTGGTCAACCACGTGGCCATTTGCATTTTTTCATTAATGGTGGGAAGACGCCCAACATTTATACTGTAACGGTTGGCCAGCTGAGGCCAGTCGTTTTTTTTATTAAAGGCGGGAAGACGCCCAACCGTTACGGCGGCCTATCGAAGCCAAATCGATTAACGGCGAGAAGACGCCCATCTATTACGGCGGCATATCAAGGCAAATTTATTAACGGCGGGAAGACACCCAACATTTTCGATTAACGGTGAGAAGACAATGCAACCCATTTCGACGGACAAGCACGCCGCCATAGTACAAGAGGACCTAACCGAAGGTAAAACGGTACAAATTCTTTATATTTTTTATTTAATTTAATTTTTTTTTGATTTTCATTTTTTTAAATTAAAGTAAATTCAATTTAAATTCATATTTTTCAATTTTTATTTTTTCCAACTTTTTCACTAGTTTATTTTTTGTGTAGTCGAGTAGTATAACGGTTGCTTGGCACGCGCGAGAGAGTTCGCATTTGTTTCGTTACGAAATTATTCACGTTCAGCGACCATTTTAGTTTGATCCATTTCTTCCCCTTTTTCCCTCCTTCCGCCCATGATCGTTTGGTAAAATTTATTTAAATAAAAAAAACAGCACTGCGTGTGATTTTGACATTCGGTTTTATTTTTTTCCATTCATCCATCGGCTTTAGTGTTGTTTCATTACTATTCTGATTTATTGATTCTTGTACCTGTTTTGTTTTGTTGTTATTTTTATTTTCTCGCAAGTAATAAAATGAATTACTAAATTTCTTTCGGTTTCGTATGATGGGAAGGGAAATATCATTTCGTGTTGGTTCCATATTTGCAGGCTGGGCTTGCCACTCTTCTTCCTCTTGGCAGGACACCCACAGGGTCGGAGTGGTGAGTCCAGTATATGTGTTGTCCATTCGGGGACAACCGTAAAATCTACGCGGTCTCCTGTAACGTCCGGTTCGTTTAAATGGTTGCGCCAAAGTCGTTGCTCAAAATCTCTATTAATGTTGGAATAGATTATTAGTAGTACTACAATGACGAACCCAACTGTGGATCGTATTCGTTTAGTACTGCATTACACCAACAATAACCTTTTCATTATTTTCTGTGCATTCGATCATTCAATTAATCTCGGTCGGGTCAACGTGTACAATTGTAAATAATAAAAGGTAAACCAATAAAATAAGATTACTCTGTTTGATGTTATTTTTTACAAGCGGTTTTTTGTTGCTTGCCATCAGTTAGTAGAACTGCGCGCATCACAATCAAGCCGGTAACGTTGGCTATATAAATATAGACTGAATTAGAAGTTCAAAATTTAAAGACAAATATTATTAGGGTAAGCTGTTACAAGTACATTTTTTTTGTTATTTTATGTTAATTTCCTAATTTAACTAATTAAGATGGGCTGGTCGATCACGTAGCCCAAGCAGAAAATACAACCGTTATTACTGTGTTCGCGTTAGACAATTAGCCAAAACAAAGTACAGTTTACCGTTTTTTTATCAAACGGAAATATCTCGAGTTGTACCTGTGGATAATCACGTCCAATACGGGATTAATAATTAGCAGAATTCGGAAGAACATTAGTCCAAGAATCCCCAATTAATACGGAAATTCAAACTCGTATTGGATTACCGGATAATCAGTGTTAATTAGTACACGTGAAAGAATAGTGTTTTGGGCGTTTCGCGCGCTTGGGTCGACCTGACCGCCCAGTGTTTATATAATTCGAAAAAAAATTAGTATACAGTTATTTTAGATTTAAAAAATAGAAAAAAAAGAAGGAAAAACATAAAATTGAAAATACCACATATGTGACATTCGGTGAAAAACAGACATACAAAAAATAAATAATTTTTTTTTACCGTAACCTGATAGACGACAAACGGGTTAAGATATACAAGTATCCCACTTCGCCACAGAGCTCTGGAGGTCAGATGAGTGTTTCGGTTTCACATGTTATCTATATTTTGTCAGTTTACCATATTATAGATATCGCATAATTTCATGTTAAATTAATTTATTAATAAGAATACGTATTTCTATGTTGCGAAAATCGGATTTGGTTTACACGCAGGTATTGCGTTCGGTCAGTCGAAGTTTCTCGACCATTGTGAGAGTTATTGATCTACGTCTTTTCTCAAATGTACTTTAAAAGGGTATAGTGTACTCACAGTTGTGCATGAATATAAACAAAACAAAAAAAATCGGGTTTTTGTTCAAAGTATCTATCGCACATAAAAATTTTCAAATTTTCCTATTTTCCAACTTATTACAGTGCTGGGAAAAAAAATTGGGCAAACATTTTTTATTGCAACTTGGAGTCTTTTTTTGCTAAAATTACAAAACTTTTGAAAGCAATTGGCTTATTGTTTCAACTTTCGTTATCGATAGTTCTTTCACATACCAACATTTAAATTTCCGTCGTTTGTATAGTTTTTAATTTGAGCTGAAATAGAGCCACAGACGGACATAAGCTTCTTTTACATTGTTAATGTATAGAGCTAAATTTAAGCAAACCCAATTTCTCCTTCACTCGTTTACCAAGGTCTCAAACTAAAATCCTAAACTTTGGTTCTTCGGTGAACTCGACTTTTTAGGAAGTTAATTGTATGTAGTTCTATAGCAAACCAAATCTAACGTAAAAGTATTGACCCGCAGCTATATCTGACTATATAGTGGAAAGACACAGTATTGAATTTAACAAAGAGCCGCAAAAAGAAAAAAGTACCGGCATGCAGTTTAAATTGCAATCGCTCGGAACGTTAAAGTCATCAAAAATAACTGTTTTGTTTACAAAAATCGTATGATTTAGCTGCCATAAATATTCGAGAGACTCGACATAACCAATAAGACTTAACAAAAATTAATCGATTTCATTCTAATAAACATATACGAGTATATATTGCAACACAACACTTTATAGTTTATTCGATGTTCTTCATAATTGAATTACACAACATTTATCAGTCGTATGCGATTTAAAAAACCAATAAAATAAAAAAATGTCATATTTACGGCATTCTATAATGTTACATGGGGAGAGTGGGAGATTATGAAAAGAACGAGCAAATTAAACTTCCGTCATCTGAACAAGTCCCGCATTTCGTGTTCGTTTAAGAAAAACTATTAAAATCATTTTTCTTGTGGTTGGTGTTGTTGTTGCTAGTTTTTCTATTGAATATCACCCAATGTTTATATTCTGTTACGGTCACGATTTAAACATCAGTTTTGACATATATATTCTTACTTTATCATCTAATTTTTCATCTTTTTTGTACCAAAGCAAAAAAAAATTAAACACAACAGAGAAATTGGTACGATTTATTTTATTTGTGGTTTGATGACTTTTTTGTTATTGTTGGTGTGTTATTCTTCTTACACATAGACTCGTGCCTCATCCAATTTTTATGCGCCTTTCATTTGTCTTACGGGACAAAACTAATCTGAGAAAGATAATTAATTGACGCGAATTTTATTTTTTTTTTTTTTTTGGTCGTAGGATAAAAATGAAATTATTTGAATGAAACACATGTTCTTGATTTTCATCTAATTTCTGTCTAAATACATTTTTTTCTCATTGCCCTTTTCTTTTACGTTATGGTAAGGATTTTCGCCCTTCGCTTTTGTTTTTAACCGATTTATCAAAGAAAATATTTTTGTTTTGTATGTATTTGTTTCGAGAAATAATCCCTTCTTATTGCGTACGTAAAATATTTTAGTTGGAACGGCCGCTCGGATAACTTTTTAAATCTGTTTTCTTATTTATGGTATTTTTTAAACAGATTTTGGGCAGCAGTCATCTAATCCGTATATCATAAATCATATTGCAGCTAATTTGCGTGTGCGCGACAATCGTGTCACCGCAGTTGAAGGGCAAATAACAAATTAATACTTTCTACCACCAACATAAAAAAATTTATTGTATATTTCCTAAAATTCTAAATTGCTAAAATTGCACAGCAAGAAGATTTAGATCGAATCTAATCACAACATATTCCACGCGCTATATCTTGATCTTTAGTGTTGTTGTTGTGGTTTCGGTTTATTTACAATTTACAAAAGGAGAATAATTCATTTTATGTATATCTTTTGGGCAAATTGAAATTATCAACATAAGAACAAGAATAAAAGTATACATCAGACAAGAACTGAGATAATCAGTAAGATACGAAGGTAACAGAGAATGAAAGTTTAAATTACGAAATTACGATTTTTTTGTTGAATGTTGGCTATGTAGCAGTTTAATTTAACTCGTTTTTGACATTGTGATAATGTGATAAGTAGCTTTGTCAAAAATGATAATTTAGTCGACTTAACAGAAGGATTTTTCACATTATTCGAGGCTTTTGCGATTAAGTTGGGTGTATTTATGCAGAATCATGGTACGCGACAACTCGGAGAAACCAACTCGGCGACGATCAACTGGGTGACCACCAACTCGACGATAGCAACTCGGCGATGACCAACTCGGCGACGGTTAACTCGGCGACGACTAACATTTTTTTTTAAAACTGCTTTAAGAGTAATTTAGGATAAACTTCATTAGCATATTTTACGGTCGTCATAATCGTTCATCCGAGAGGTTAATTCGGTTTACTGTGGATCGTTTTCGCACCACGTATACACTAAATGATAATACGCATCCAGTAAGACGTCAAATAGTGCGTACCGGACAAGCGATAGACGCTGTACAGCATAGCATTGAGAAACACCCAAATCAATCAATTTGACGTCGTTTTCACCAACTGGAGATGTGTCCATCTTCCTTTATGGAAGTATTTTATCTAAGGATATCGGTTTATATGCTTTACGTGCTTACAAAATTCAACTTGTGCAGGAATTAAAGCCATGTGATCATCGCACATGCCGCCAATTCTGCCAATGGGCTGAAGCACAAATTGATATTAATGTTGATTTCCCAACCAAAATTTTGTTCAGCGATGAAGCTCACTTTTGGTTGAATGGGTACATTAATAAACACAATTGTCGGATTTGAAGTGAAGATAATCCTTAAGCCATTGAGGAAAATCACTGTTTGATGCGCTTTATTGGCCGGCGGAATCATTGGTCCGTATGTCTTCATAAACGATGATGGGCGGAATGTCACAGTCCACGGTGAACGGTATAGAGACATGATTTCTAACTTTTTTGTACCCCAATTGACTGGCATAAATCTTGCTGATATGTGGTTTCAACAGGACGGTGTCACATATCACACAGTGCAGAATACAATTAATGTACTCAAAGAAACATTTGATAAAAGACTACTTTCACCTAATGGTCCTGTTAATTGGCCGCCGAGATCATATGATCTAACTCCATGAGATTATTTTCTTTGGAGATATGTTAAGTTACTTGTCCACGCCGATAATCGTCGCTGATTGAATACTTGTAACACAACATTAGGCGAGTTATTACGTCATGTACGCGCCAGCTGCGGCGACCACATTGCCGAAATCATCCAATAAAGCTAGTTTCACTGATATTCGAAATATTTTTCTTTGTTCTATTTTAATTTAAAATTATTTGTTTAAATTTGTTTTATTTTAATTAACCTATTGTAATTGTTATTTTGAGCTTAAAAGTTTTATTGGTATATAAATGTTAAGATTATTTCGCTGTCAGAGACTTCCCTTGGAACCAAACAATTTACATTTCACTAAACTCAGTAATGGTAATTTCAGATTATTTAATATAGGAGGCCTTGCAGTTAAGTACATGTTCAGAAGTTTATCTTAAAAATGGTTTAAACTACTTAGTCAAGACTATCATTGCCGGATAAACACCAAATTAGCATAACAGTCCAACAAAGTTGGACTTACTGCGTTTATCGTCGATTTTAGAAAAGATTGTTTAAAGTATAAAAACCCCTTTGTTATAAATAATTGAATGACAACTAACTTTTGGAAATAGGGCACTGCAAAACCCATTTTTGGGGGGATCCTAAATGCCGCACGCAAATTTTATATGGAAGAGTAGCATCAATCCCACCGTATCAAAAAAAACTTACAAATTCGTTCGGTTCCTATAAAGGTGACGAATGAAATTTTGTAAGGCTTGCTATTTGTATTTTTTGTGAAATAATGGTACAAAACCGGTAAAATTTTTGTTGTTTCCCATTTAAAATATAAGTACCACCTAAAATTTTCGTGTGGCGTTCATAAACCTGATACAAGAACTTCTCATCCATTCGTTAAAACGAGGAAGAAGAAACAATTAGCAACTACAACTAATTTGCCCTCAGTTTCAGTCTGTGTAACCAACTCTACTACACAGTTCAAAGATTGGACTCGTACTCACAATTGCGAAGCAACATACCAACAACCAATACCAATAACCTAGTAACTCATTAGTCGGAACAACAAATATACGATTATGTAACGTCGACGAATATCATCCACCATTGTGTGTAGCTTCTGTTAATGAGCCTACTGTCAATGTCGTAATTTTCGATAATGCAGTCAAATTTAACTTCAGAAAAGCTGATTTTCATCTTCTTAATCATAGCTTGAGCTTCCGATTACTCTGCTATTAACGTGTGCGTTAGTTTTCGAGTTTTTTTTACAGTTAATAGAAATTCTGCTTTAGGTCGCCCATGGAACGATAGTACACCTTGTGTAACAGGGAGAGCTCTACATGGAGAATCTACGTAAAAGCGAAAGACCCTGTCAGTATATGCGATTTCTTCAGTTCTTCGACAAATATAAAGTAGAATCTGATTAACTTTACAGAGCATATCTTTCTAAAGTTCAAACTGAAACTGAGGATCTCGAAATTCTCGCCAATTTTTTTAGCGTCAGACGGATAAAATCTATTCAACGAAACTTTCTTTTCTTTGAGGTAGGACCTAAATTACATCATATAACCTTGATTATAAATTGTCATCAAACGAGGAATTTGACTTTGAGGTGATTGTGTGCATTTTACTGGCTGGTACCTGTATTTTAAGCCAGTTTATTAAGGAAAACTGTGTGAATTTTCCATTTTGCTGAAACATCGTGCAACTCATTTGCAGTCAAGTTGCCAAAAAGACCATAGTCATCCTTCACCTTTTACTTTGACTAATTGTGTTAATAGTTTTTGTGGCTTTCAAAATAACGCGTCATAACCACCACTAGCCTTTCTTGTTCATTTTGATGTTGGCGCCTGAGGCGGGTGCTCCTACAATTGAATTCCAGGGGATGGGGCGTGTTGACTATTATTGATTCTAACTTAAACAAAATATTTGTTAATAACATTGTTTTAATGTATGCGTTAATTGTATTGCGTTACAAAATACATTATAATTTTTTATAACTTAAATGTAATAAATCCTGCCTTTGTATTTACATCTCTCACTCGGCATCCATCTTAAAAAAATAAATCGTCATCGTAAATTTGTACGTGATGATTGAAATTAAATTTTATTAAAGATTTATTCCAATGTTTTTGATCGCAATGATGGCCAAATACGATAATAATTACACTTAAAATTAATAGAATTTTACTTTAATACTTCAAACACATTTTAAAAAATAAAACAAAAAAAATTGTAGAAATAAAAAAAACCAGAAACTGCGTACATGTTCATTCGTCGACATGTCTCACGAAACTGTAGAGTGGATACCAAACAAATCTAATAAAGCATCAAAAAAATTGCAAATCAGAAAGAGAAACAAAATTATTTTTACTCAAAATCGATTTTTTGGGGTCTTTGATAATTTGTAGTACGGAATTGAGTATTGGAAAAATTGCATACTGGGACATTATTGGTTTCGGTTTTTTTATGACGGTTTTGTTATGAGTTTATAACTTGTGGATTGTATTCCTTTGTAATTGTGTTATATTTTAATTATATTATATTTTCAACTTTAATTTAGGGCTGTATTTGTACAGCGAAAACCAATTTCTTTTTAAGTGTCGATATTTAAATGCCCATATAATGTATGCAAATGGGTTGATTCTTTACTAAGTTTAAAATCAAAATTTTGTATAATTTGCTTACTAGTCCTTACTTATATTCCTCATATCATAAAATTAATTAACAATTCTTTTAATTTGCATTATTTCTGAACTAAACATTGTTAATTATAATAAATTAATAACCACTTATCTTGGACACATTAATTATAAAATGATTTGCTAGGAATAGTAAAATTACCAAATATAATCGTCATTGCGGCGTAAAACAAAAACTTATCCTTTGATGTATTTTTTTGATTTTATCTTTTTCTAACTTATGCTTAGCGCGCTATTTTTGCATATAATTAATTTATTTAATTCTAAAGTAAGATTTTTCATTCGACTTTTTAGTTAAAAATCGATAAAAAAATATCTTGCTCTACCTCTTTATCGGGAGCCGCTATCGGGCTTTCTATTTCAAAGGGAAATTTTAAATTTCCATTGTTTTGTACAACCCTTAAACCATTAGAAAATTAATCTTACAATAAAAATGTAAAACGCAGCAAGATGATTTATTTTTTATAACGGCATGCCAAAATAAATGTTGGTATAGCGACATCAGTGAATTTCAATAGAAATTTCACTACGGCGCCGGATAGTGCTCCAATAATAAAACACGGCTAATAATATTTTTCAGGTTATAAAATTGCAGAGAAGCAATTTTTGAAGACCAATACCATCGTTATCCATTAAACCTATTAAGCCTTTATCCTTCCTCTAGTAGATTAGAAGTAGATTAGAATTTTGTTGTGCCGTATGATCGCTAGCTGTCTGAGACCGGGTCGTTCTGTCCCAAAAAAAAACTTTCCTATGCTTCCTATTGTTATGTGTAAACAGGCTGTAGGACTTGGCCCGGCGTTATTAGGGACACTTGTCCAGTACTTGGTCCTACAGTCCAATCAATGATCCAACTATTTTTTCTAATAAATATATATTTAAAAATAAATTAAAGTTGTAATGAATTCGCAATACGTGTTTTAGTGTATAAATTCCTATATAAAAAGAGAAAATTAAAAAATAAACCAAATTTTATTTTAATGCATCTCTTCCATAAATAAAACCGCACTCGACATCACCATTTCATAATAATAACGAATTAATTCTGCTTTCTTTCATAATTTTATCTAATCCCTTTCTCGAGTTCCTTATTCTTTCCACTCGAGTAAATACTTGATGCGGTCTTGTGTGTATTATACAATTTCGCGAATGTCGTTTCATTATCTTATGTGTGTTACCAAACAAAATTGATAATTTAAATTAGATTTCATTATTTGATAGCTGATTAAGTAGAAAATATTTTTGTATGTATAGCTGAGAGCATGGATATGCATTTAACAATGCAAGCACAATTTCAACAGCATACACGACAAAATTTAAACTTGTATTTCTTATCTATACGCTCTTATATTCCTTTCAATGCGCGAATTAAGAAGAACCCAGCGAATATTTAAAACACAACCGATCGAGAAAATTAAAATGGTAATAAATTCTTTCGCCAGCACAAAATCTCCTTCTGGTATAAAATGGTACATACAGATAATTTCAACTTTCACATATTCGCGCACAGTGTCAAATGAAAAACTTCAAGTACAAAGAATATAATACTCGTACCTCCTCTATGTAGGTATTATAATACTCGTATATAAAAAAAATTAAATTTGTTATTTTTATATTTAAACATAGACATTCTTTAAGACGAACAAATTTACGATAAGAAAATGATCATAAATGTTTCTTATCAGTTTTTGCCTTAATGCAAAAATGATGTTTAACTGCAAGGTGTTTTATTGTAATTGTGTTTGTGATTTGTGTGTTCGTAACCTTTTTCCTTCTCCTGCACATATTCTCATTCGCGACTTGTGAGTAAACAAATTTCCCTCGTCATACCCAGTTACAATACATTTAAAGTTTGAATTTGAATATTATTTTAAGGTCATGATCGTGTCATTCCAGTTTTATTTATAACAGCATCCAAATAATGATTTTGTTTTTCTTGCCTTGCTCCTTCCATTTTTTTGACAATCTTACAATCTGATTTGCAGACGACAACAAAGTTAATTGTTATATTAATTTTGGTTATTTTTTTGTATGCGAAAACTATTTGCATGAACAAGAAAATGTTAAATTGTCCATCAAAAACCTAAATCGCTTTGTACAGTTAGTGCATCATGATATGTTACATTCAAATGACTGTTAACTATATGCTGCTAACTAAATCACTACATTCAATGCTAATAAAAAAATCTTAATGAAATCTTATAACATTTGTCTTAAATTAAATCTGTTGACTCGACTGCGTATAGTGTAATCTAATATGGACAATCTTAAATGTGTCAGAGTACGCAAGATTGTCAAATAATTTAATATGAAATGTAGCTGAACGAATGAAACATATGTTAAGAATTTATGTGTGTGTGTGGATGGATGCAGCATGAATTAGCATAACGCAATTATGAATGTTGAATTTGACACGAGACAATATAAATGTAATTTTATCGTCCCGCGCGTCTGTATCCCAAAGCATTAGCCAATTTGTGCACAACACAATTGAAAATGGTTTTTCGAATAAAATTTGAGTCTTCAAACGATTTTAAAATTCAGCGAACAACTCGAAACATTCACACAAAACTAGTATTTTAGTTTCATTTGTGGTTTTAGTCCCTTTTAGGGGTGGCAGTTTTTCTCTTTTCTAAATTGAAATGTAAAATTATAACTTTATGACGGTTGAACTGTGTTTTGGTGTGAGTATAGTTTTCTACGATATTTCTCATGTTTAGAAAACCGCATTTTTATTCAACAATTTTCGCTAATCCTTTTGTCATAGTTTGGTAGTTTTGATGTTCTAATTTTTGTGTGTTGTATACATTTTTACCAGACTAGTAGTTTGTATTTGGTTAAGTTGATACCGCAAAGAATCCATATCGTCATACACAAATGCGAATATGATAAGTGAAAAATTAAGTTCTTCAGGCGAGCCGACATAAGTTTTTTTAGTAATAAAATCGCTCAAACATGTTGGTTTTAGTAATACTTCGGACTTGATGAATGAAATATTGTGGATTGAAAGATACTCTTTAACTTTGGACTACCCAAAATGTTTTTCAATATTCAAATTCAATATTAAATATGCGCGTGCACTTTTTCCTAAACCATTCCTAGAAAGTAAAACACAAAAATTAGGAATAGCTTAGGAACAATTTCACAGGCCTATATAGAAATGTGAAGTTTTTCCTAAAACTAAAAATACATCTACGAGTAAGTTTAGTGAATATATTAAACAAAAATAAATCAACTGCACCATGAACGATTGATTCAATGATGATCCAAAGCTTGTTCAACAAATCTGATCAACACAACAGACTTTAAAAAATCGGAATAAAAAAATAAATTTATTATCTAAGGTTGTGAAACAAACAAGGATCGACTGATCGTCGTAGAGGAAAGACGTGTTTTTGTCTCTCCTTTAAATAAATTATTATTAATATTTTAATTCAAATCAGCTTAGGAATGTGTAGTGTGAGAGTGATGTGCTATTTTTGAGTGAGTTTTGTTCTTTAGAAGTTCACCTGTTAATACAGGTGAATTGAGACAGTTATTATGAAAATTACGTTCAACACATATACAATCAGAGAAGTATCTTTTTATTCTAATTTTGATTCTAATTATATAAAAGTCAATTATTTATTATTGTTATTATAACTATTTACATATAATGTGAACGGTAATTTATAATCGTATACATAGAAACTGACATTTCAAGGGAATTCCCTTTGTATGTACTTAAGTACATAAAATATTGGTACCCGAGAAACCAAAATTTGAAATTACAACAGATCGAATTGTAACTTACCCAATAAGCGAAAATTTGTATACTCAAAATGGGTAGCCACCGTATTGTGACAAAAATCACTTTTTGTGGAATAATATAAATTGATAAATATATAAAATGTTAGTGAAAGGAGGAAACAGTTTTCTGGCACGGGAAATTTATCATTTGAGCTGAAATATGTTGGATTGTGTTATCCATTTGGGTTTTTATTTAAATTGATTTACATTTTCATAACTTATTTTAATAATTTTCACTTACTTTAAACAATTCTATAAATTGAAATTTTGTCGAAAGTCCTGATTTAAAACAATAAGGTTGTCGGCAAATATAATTCAATTTATTTTTATTATTATTTAAAATTTATTATTTATTTTTTTTTTTTTACATACCGGAAGGTCAGGGAAGATTGTGATTGCAACATTCTTGATCAGGGGGTCTATTTAATTACTTACGCTTTGGGCATAAACTCAATACAATCAAATATGTTAACGATCCAAAGACTTTTTGCTATGGAATGTTGTTTTTCGACGATCTTTCTGGTTGAATTCAGGTTATGTTTTAGTGAAGTTGTGTGAATGTTAGATATAAATTAACCCTGCTTTTAGTTGGATGAATTTAAATATAGGTAGCTGAATGACAATACCGAATCTAATTTTTATTTTTTTTTATTTTTGATTTTGACATTATTGACGGAATATTTAGGTTATCATATGTATGATAATACTGCCGTGTCATTACGAACGTGAAGTCCCTCGGTTAGATGGTGTTGGATGGGAAGATAGGGCAAAATAAGGTTACAAGCCGTATGTGATGAGATGACCCATAGATGTGAATTAAATAACCTAACCAGTCTAGTAGTCGATTAATTTTTTTTTTATGTAGGGTTTTCCAATAAGAGTGATATGATTTCTTTAAAAAAAATTGTTGCACTTGCTGTGTGGCACTTAGCCCCCCGTCTTGTTGAAACCAAATGTTGTCAAGACCAACTTCTTCCAATTTCGGCCATAAAAAGTTCGTTATCATCGATCTATACCGATTTTCATTGACAGTAACGGTGTTACCAGCTTCATTTCGAAAAAAATACGGACCGATGATTCCACCAGGCCAAAAACCACACCAAACTGTCAATTTAGGTGAATGTAATCGTTTTTCATGAATAATTTGTGGATTTTCTTTGCCCCAGAATTGACAGTTTTGTTTATTTACCGTACCACTTAGATGAAAGTGAGCCTCATCGGAGAAGATGATTTTCTTCAAAAAATCGTTATCGTTTTCAAGTTGTTCCAAGGCAAAACCAGCAAATTCACGATGTTTACAGTGGTTCAATTGCTTTAGTTCTTGAGTGAGAACAATTTTATACGGATGCAATCTCAAATCCTTTCTCAAAATCGGCCAGGTTGTGGTTTGAGACAGTCCCAATTCTTGAGAACGTCTTGGAATCGACAAATTGTGGTCTTCAGCAACACTTGCATGGACGGCAGCAATATTTGCATTACTTCGAGCGAATCTTTGTCTTATTGGCACTTCAACATTATGTAAAGAAAATGTACTCTCAAAATTTTCAACAATTCGACGAATAGCGAGCACCCTTGGACGATTATTACGACTATAAAATGGCAAAAGCGCACGAAAAGTTGCAATTGGAGAACGATTATTTTGATAATAAAAGTTAATAATTTGTAAACGTTTTCACCATGATGAAATTGTAAACATTACTGAACACAATGAAACAAAAAATGACAGATCATAACATATTACAAATGGCCGAAACGTCACTTAAAAATCATATCATTCCTATTGGAAAACCCTATATATTTATTTATTACAACTGATTTACAAATCATCTACTAATTTATCTTTCATAATTTATATTCTTGTTTGGAGGGTTGTGGCCCTTTGGCTAGTCCCCTTTACAATTTTATTATATTTTTAGTCGATTTTGATTGGATCTTGTAGATCATGCGGTTTCTTCCTTCGCAGCCGTCTTACTGGGTTTGAATCATCCAACATACGACGTATCTCAGCATATTGGTGTAGACTAATACGTTGCATGTGTTTTCTCGCGTGTTTGCTTAAATCTTCACTAACGAAATCCACCTTCAGATCTCTATGGAGGTTGTCATTTCGTATGTACCACGGTACGAGCCCCAGAGCTGAATACCGTAAGTCCACACAGGTTTTAGGATTTGCCGGTATAGTAGCAATTTATTATGTAGAGTTAGCTCAGAATTTCTTCCTAAGAGCCAATCCATCTTTCTGTATTTGATGTTTAACTCTTGTTTTTTCTTTGTCACATGCTCTTTCCATTTTAGTTTCGCGTCTAAAGTCATGCCTAGATATTTTGCGGTATTTGCATAGAGAATTTGCTGGGAGTTCAGTTCTACTGGTATCCAGTTGACCTTCTTGTTGGTAAAGTTTACGTCAACAGATTTTGTTTCATTAAGTTTTATTCGCCATCTCTTGGTCCAGGTACCGACAATATTAGTAGCTCTTTGCAATTTGCTTGTAGATTCTTCTATGCAATTAGCAACTGCACGGATGGCCGTATCATCCGCAAACGTCGCTATGTTGGTCTCCTCCATCGTTGGCAGGTCCGAGGTGTATAGAACATATAAAGTTGGTCCCAGAACGCTACCTTGTGGTACCCCTGCTGATATTTTCTTTATTTCTGAGTATTCGCCATTTAATTTAACTTGAAATTGTCGGTTAGATATGTAAGATTTCAGAATTTCATAAAACTTCTTTGGTAAGTCTCTTTGTAATTTATATTCCAAACCTTTATGCCATACTCTGTCAAAGGCCTGTGCTACATCCAAGAAGATGCTTGAACATACTTTCTTTTTTTCAAGTACGTCTTCAATGATGTTTGTAATGCGGTGTACTTGTTCTATTGTTGAATGGTTTTCTCTGAAGCCAAATTGATGTGGAGGAACAAGATTTCTTTCTGCTATTATTGGTTTTAGTCTCTTTAGGAGTAGTTTCTCGAATAATTTTGAAATTATTGTGAGCAAGGAAATCGGCCTATACGAATTTTTGTCATTAAGTGGTTTGTTTGGTTTAGGTATCATAATTACTTCAGCTACTTCCCATTGATTTGGAACGTATTTAAGTCTGAACACTGCATTAATTATATAGAGTAGTTTACGTACACCTTTTTCAGGAAGAGCTTTTACTATTTGTCCTGTAATTAAGTCATATCTTGAAGATTTCTTTGTATTTAGGTTGAGATTGATTTCCTCTTTTAATTCTTGTAGTGTGACAGGAGATATAATGCGGTTATCCATTTTATATACTGGTGGTATGTTTTCCTCTGCAGTTGGGTTGCAACCAACGAAGCTTTTTGCTTTGCACTTATAGCGCATGTCCCATCTGCATTTTTAACTGGTGGAATTTGTAGTTTAGGTCGTTTTAAACTTTTTGTCGCTTTTCAAAGGGAGTACTCGGTATCTTTTTCCCCAGTAAGGCCAGTCAAGTATTTATTAATGGATTCGTTTTTGATTTCTTTAATTAGCAACTTTAGTTTATTGGATAACACATTTAGAGTTGTTTTATATTCTGGCGCTCGACTTCTTTGCCAGGCTTTTCTTGCTTTTCGTTTTGCTGCAACCAGTTCCCTAACTTCTAGAGGATAAATAGCAATTCGGCGCATTTCCTTTGAACTTGAGGGAGTACTACTCCACGCCGCTTCTTGTATACTGTTGTTGAGTTATTCTAGTTCTTCTTCTAGCTCTATCGGGTTTTTAATTGGCACCTGAAGATCAATATTATCCTCAACAAGTTTGTGGAATTTCTCCCAGCAGGTTTTTTTGTTCGTTAGCGAAGGTGGACTAGTTTTTTTAACAATCGTTGCACTGATTGTCATAATAACAGCCGTGTGATCCGACATAATCCCCTCGCTGCTTTCTAGGTATATGTAGTTTTCGTCTATACCTTTGGTGATAAAAAAGTCAATGATATGGTATTTTGTTTCTATCCGTAGGCCAATAAGTTGGTTGATCTCCATCATGAAAATCGCAATTGCATAGTCTTCCTGCTGCAAACAGCTCTCTTCCTTTTTTAGAGGTTACTCTTGATCCCCAGTAGGTGTTTTTTGCATTAAAATCACCTCCGATTATGAAACTTGACCCAAGTGATTTAAATAACGTACAATAGTCTTATTTAATTAAATTATATCTTGGGGGTAATATATTGACGATACACTATATTCTTTGTTATTATTTGTTAATACTTTTAAGGTGACTACTTGCATAAATTGCTCTTCAATTTTAAGATCTATAAAGTGTTTGATGTTTTCTTTTAAAACCACCGATGATCCTCCCCTTGCCCTTCCTGCTAGATGAATGGCGTGGTAACAATTGTATCCATATATTTTAAGATATTGTTGAAGTAAAATTCGTTTCCGATACTAGGCATATATCTATTTTTTTCAGTATTTAGGAAAATTTCTAATTCTGGAATATGTTGCATTAGCCCATTTGCATTCCAGGTTACTATTCTTAATGTTTTATTTGGTGTTGTTTGCATCATTTTAATAGAGCATGTTGTAACCTGTTGCTTAGAGCTTGAAGGCATTTCTCTTGTTTAGCTAGACGAATGTTAAGAGCTTCCATCCAGAGCTTTGTGGCTCCTTAGCTATTTCACATCCCCGGTAGTTTGCGGTACGAGTAATTTATACCATATAGTATAGTTAAAGTAGTATGGTTAAATTATTTATCTTACTGAAAATTTGCCATACTCCGCCCAGGAAAACTTAAAAACTTAACTTATCCTAAACTACCTTAGAGTTCGAAGTCAGCAATAAGCGAATATTTGTAGATAGATATTGCCCAGTTTAAGCCATGCAGGAAGTTTCAAGAAAATCTGTTGGCGATTTGGGGGAAGGTTTGATGAAAACCCCAAGAATTGAATTGTAGATCAATTGAATCGCTTTACATTCATAATTTTGCTTTTCTTAACTACCTTAGAATTCGATGGCATCAGCTCATTGATTGCTTGTTTTATTTATTTTATACAATTAAAAGTGTTGCTTATATTTGATTTTAACTGCACATTGCAAATCGATATTCGATATTGAGCATTCGCATTTGTCATGTTTTCTCAAAAATATGGTGTTTCGTAAGTTTAAAATGCAAAATTGCTTCAAATGGCGAAATCGCATTTTTTCATAATATGCCCCAGATTCGCATATTCAGATTATATCCACGTCACTTCAATATACCTAGCGAGGGAAGAATCAGATTTGGGTGACTTCACTGCACAAACCGGTAACGCTGATAGTATTTATCGTGGTACCATCGAATCAGCATCACCTTCTTTGCATCAAACAAAAACAGAACGCGTATCACTGAACTATCGCTTTTCCATGTAATTTCAATCTGGTTGTAGCCGAAACCATGTTTTTCATACGTAATAATCCTTCCTAGGCAGTCGGAACTCGAACGGTAGTGTTATTGTCAAGCAACTCGATCACATCGCTTTGATCAAATCTTACCCCCGAATCCCAAAGAGATTTTTTTGAAACTTTTTCAATGGCATAAACTGACCAATATTTACGAGTGCAAAACGATTCAATTGATATACTAATTGATATTAGGCCAAAATCTCAAAACCTTATATAAAATAATAAAATTCTAATCCATAAATTTACCCCAAATTTTCCTCGTAGTCTCAGTAATAAGCTAAGCTATTACATAGAAAAACAACCGAAAGTATTGGTTACTAGTGGAAGTTTTTGAGATATTAGTCAAAAACTGGAAATAAATTAATAAATTTTTTTTTAATTTTGCAAAAGGATTGGTGATGAAATGACCAAGTTTAGTCCAGCATGAACAGATCCTTGAATTTTATCCAAAACTTACTTTAAAATCCCTGATCAATACTACTATCCAAATTTCATCGTCATTATTTAAAAATGGCGGAAAGACGGAATTGTTAAATTTCAAGATTTCATTTACCGAGTTCCTTTACTTCGGAGATCAATCAATTTCTCATTTTAAGGATCACTTTTAATATTTTATTCCGCTGGGATGTTTTATTTAGTGAAAAAGAGATTCCAAATATATAAAAAAAAATCCGCAGGCAAAATTAACTTTTGTGATGGTGCTTCGTCTTGCGGCGTGTGGTGTAATCTCTTATTTTCCGCTACCTAACACAGCATCATGTGAACCGTCTTGATATCGAATAACTAATTCCATTTCGGCCAATTACAATTGCAAATATGGGCTTGCTCATTAAGATTATTTTGAGTAAAACTGTCATCGACTTCTTTTGATTTTTGAGCGAGGTGAGGAGGTATTTGTCCATATTAATCAATAGAGGAAGTAGTTGCAGCTATTAGTAAAATGGAAAGGCACCTACGGTCACGACCGAATCCCAAAAAAATATTTAAACACAGGCATAAGAAAGGAAGTACGCGCTCATAGCTCCTCTTAATCGTGGCCAACTGAAAATATTAAATTTCAGCGACAACTCTTTGTTAAACTTGCAAGACGCAATTCAGCCAAAAATCAGAAGGAAGCGATGAGGGTTTTGCTCAAAAAATCGTACTGCGCAAGTCCATATTGAAACGAGCATGCTTAATTTGATTTGTCACACACTTACGAGTTACGGATCCGATTGTGTCTTTGCCAATCCTGTGCTTTTTGGTGTAATCTCTATGATGTCTTGGTGTTTGCCTAAGATAAGATTCACTCTAGAAGGAGGCAATGAGTGATTTGCTCATAAAGACGTACTGAGCAAGTCATTCAGCATTTCCCCAAAACTCCACCATCCGAAACTCGACCGGCAATTCCGATATCGGCCATTAGAAAGTCGTAATTCGAACCCACCAGTGCCAACAAAACAACACTAAATGTGCCTTAGTTATAGTAGAATCCCGAATTTTCTGATTTTGCGATTTGCACATGTTTCCCGCCGAGGGCTTCAATACAGTGCGGGAAATTCTACCGGCCGTTAAATCCATCTGCTATGTTTTTCCATTCAACGGGGGTATTGGGTATCTAAAATGAAAAAAATTAAGGTATAACTAATGTTCATGTTGAAATGGTTTTAATAAAATATTTTTTTTATTTCAGGATTCAAGATCTCCAGGAAATGAAAGTGACGTACTAAAGCACATACTAAAGACAAATTAATTGATTTGGCTTTTGAGAGGGTTAATAATCCCGATGATAAATATGATCAATTAGGAATTAGGGCTAATGAAATAAGCTAATGAAATTAGCTAATGAAATAAGAAACATGGAGCCGACTCAACAGTTATTAGCAAAACAATTTGTAAACGATATATTATTTGAGGGGCGGATGGGCACATTGCAAAGAAATTCTATAACAATAAATATCGCACCTAGTATTGCAACCTCGGACAACAAAATATTAACAGACCATGATAATTATATTATCAGCTATCAGTACCAGCCCGATAAAACAAGTACAGGGTCTTCATATTTTCAATCATATAAATAATTTTAGTTTACTAGGTTTACTTAATAAACATATTATTTTAAATTTTAATTTGAAATTTTGAAATACATACAACGGATCAAAACTGATTTTACTTACCTTAATATACTCCTTAAGGCAAATACAAAGGGCTTTGCACATCCCCATTACTATTACGCTAATTGTAATAGGTGATGTAAATGTAGAAAACTTTAAGTCTTCAAAAGTTGCGTCTGTTGCCAAATAAGAGAAATGGCATCCCGCATGACATTTCTCTACTTTACTATTAATGGTGAAACCATATTTAATAGAAAAGTAAAACTTTTCTCATCCATCCTTAAACAATTGTGGTAATCACTTGGCTCCGCTCTCAACTCTGTCATCAAATACGGATGGCCATGTTTGAAATTGTGATACACGCTAAATCTGAATTGTTCAATCGCCGCATAAATGAATATTATTTTTATATAATGAGTATTTATTAGTATTATTCATTAGAGAAATGGGAATGAAAATAATTTCTATTTTAAATTTACTAATTTTTCAAACTACTCGTATCACATAGCGATTTATTAAATTTCATTCACAAATGATTTAAATTGACAGTTTTTTCATTATTGAAAATAAGAAAAAATTGTGCCATAAGATAATAATTTTTGCACAATATTTAGCACAATAATATTGCGCAACAATATTGATAGTGTAAGGGGGCTTTTTATAATAAAAAAAAAGAAAAACCGAACAAATTGACCTGAATTGCTCTGTCGTAAAAACATTATACAAATTGATAGAGGCAAGTGAAATAAAATTCTGCACATGAAATTGTAAAAATATGTATTCGTGTTTTTTTGTGAAAATGTGGGAATTATAAGCTAATAATAATTAACTTTGCTTTAGTGTATCATTATACTGAATTACTTATAATACTTTAAAATAATTAAGCAATTGGTTATCCGAAATAAATAATTTCATACAAAAACTATTCGAATATAACTATAAAATTTACAAAAAGTAATAAAATAACGAGCTACCATAATAGTAAAACATAATTATAGATAAGTGAATCGTCATTGTAAAATGGGATAACGAAAACAGCGTGCAATGCACAACCATATAAGTGAAATCAGTGTATGTGTTCACCTATTTGCAAATGTTAAGACAAACACTTAATAAAGATTATACCCCATTTACATAACATTTACATTTTGCACGTCAGATTGCCTCTCACAAGAAATACACACAAAACTAAACTAAATCTACCTTCTAATAATAAATCGTCACAATAAGCCAACAATTGTAAAATAAACCGAGCGATTGGAGATACGCAAACAGTTAAAATAGAGACATGGTGGGATAACGGTCGCAACGAATAAATCCAAGTAAACTGTAATTTTTTATCATATTATTAAATTTTGATTTCGGTATTTTGATTATGTGGTCCAAGCGTGGGACTAAGTGGTCCAAGTGTGGTTTCCCTCAACTCCATAGCCACAACTATCCCAATCCCTGAGCCTTCGTCTATTAACAGCGACCACCTGGAGCTCTGAATGTGAGGATGAACATTTTCGGTAACTGCAGATCCTCTTTTCTGGAAGCAAATTCACGAAATCATTTTGTACAATTCACAAATTATTTCGTAAATAATACGAAACAACAGAACGCAGTGTTAGGTGCGTAGAAAATAGAAAAGCAATGCAAATTCCAAATAACAAAATTATTTAGCAAAATTCGCTAAATAATTTTGTACAATTCACAAATTATTTCGTAAATAATACGAAACATCAGAAAGCAGTGTTAGGTGCGCAGAAAATAGAAAATCAATTTTTTGCAAAGCAATTTCGAAATAACAAAATTATTTAGTAAAATTCACTAAATAATTTTGTACAATTCGCAAATGATTTCGTAAATAATACGAAACATCAGAAAGCAGTGTTAGGTGCGCAGAAAATAGAAAAGCAAAAGCGGTGCTATGTGCGTATAAAACAGATAAGCAATTTAAAGCAAAGCAAATTCGAAATAACAAAATTAGTTAGTAAAATTCACTAAATAATTTTGTACAATTCACAAATTATTTCGTAAATAATACGAAACAACAGAAACCGGTGCTAGGTGCGCAGAAAATAGAAAAGCAAGGCAAATTCCAAATAAAAAAATTATTTAATAAAATTCACAAATTATTTTGTACAATTCACAAATTATTTCGTAAATAATACGAAACATCAGAAAGCAGTGTTAGGTGCGCAGAAAATAGATAAGCAATTTAAAGCAAAGCAAATTCGAAATAACAAAATTATTTAGTAAAATCCACTAAATTATTTTGTACAATTCACAAATTATTTCGTAAATAATACGAAACATCAGAAAGTAGTGCTAGGTGCGTAGAAAATAGAAAAGCAATGCAAATTCCAAATAAGAAAATTATTTAGTGAAATTCACTAAATTATTTTGTACAATTCACAAATTATTTCGTAAATAATACGAAACATCAGAATCCGGTGCTAGGTACGCAGAAAATAGATAACAATTTAAAGCAAAGCAAATGCGAAATAACAAAATTATTTTGTAAAATTCACTAAATTATTTTGTACAATCCACAAATTATTTTGTAAATAATACGAAACATCAGAAAGCGGTGTTAGGCGAGCAGAAAAAAAAAAATGTAAGGCAAAGCAAATTCGAAATAAGAAAATTGTTTAGTAAAATTCACTAAATTATTTTGTACAATTCACAAATTATTTCGTAAATAATACGAAACAACAGAAAGCATTGTTAGGTGAGCAGAAAATAAAAAATTAATTTAAAGCAAAGCAAATTCGAAATAACAAAATTATTTAGTAAAATTCACTAAATTATTTTGTACAATTCACAAATTATTTCGTAAATAATACGAAACAACAGAAAGCAGTGTTAGGTGCGCAGAAAATAGATAAGCAATTTAAAGCAAAGCAAATTCGAAATAACAAAATTATTTTGTAAAATTCACTAAATTATTTTGTACAATTCACAAATTATTTCGTAAATAATACGAAACATCAGAAAGCAGTGTTAGGTGCGCAGAAAATAGATAAACAATTTAAAGCAAAGCAAATTCCAAATAACAAAATTATTTTGTAAAATTCACTAAATTGTTTTGTACAATTCACAAATTATTTCGTAAATAATACGAAACAACAGAAAGCAGTGTTAGGTGCGCAGAAAATAGATAAACAATTTAAAGCAAAGCAAATTCCAAATAACAAAATTATTTAGTAAAATTCACTAAATAATTTTGTACATTTCACAAATTATTTCGTAAATAATACGAAACAACTGAAAGCAGTGTTAAAATCGAAGCAAATTCGAAATAACAAAATTATTTAGTAAAATTCACTAAATTATTTTGTAAATAATACGAAACATCAGAAAGCAGTGTTAGGTGCGTAGAAAATAGAAAAGCAATGCAAATTCCAAATAACAAAATTATTTAGTAAAATTCACAAATTATTTTGTAAATAATACGAAACATCAGAAACCGGTGCTAGGTATCAAATAGATAAGCAATTTAAAGCAAAGCAAATTCGAAATAACAAAATTATTTAGTAAAATTCACTAAATAATTTTGTACAATTCACAAATTATTTCGTAAATAACACGAAACAACTGAAAGCAGTGTTAAAATCGAAGCAAATTCGAAATAACAAAATTATTTAGTAAAATTCACTAAATAATTTTGTACAATTCACAAATTATTTCGTAAATAATACGAAACATCAGAAACCGGTGCTAGGTGCGCAGGAAATAGATAAACAATTTAAAGCAAAGCAAATTTCAAATAAGAAAATTATTTTGTAAAATTCACTAAATTATTTTGTACAATTCACAAATTATTTCGTAAATAATACGAAACATCAGAAACCGGTGCTAGATGCGCAGAAAATAGATAAACAATTTAAAGCAAAGCAAATTCGAAATAACAAAATTATTTAGTAAAATTCACTTTCACAATTATTTCGTAAATAATACGAAACATCAGAAAGCAGTGTTAGGTGCGTAGAAAATAGAAAAGCAATGCAAATGCCAAATAAGAAAATTTTTAGTGAAATTCACTAAATTATTTTGTACAATTTACAAATTATTTGGTAAATAATACGAAACATCAGAAAGCGGTACTAGGTGCGCAGAAAATAGATAAACAATTTAAAGCAAAGCAAATTCGAAATAACAAAGTTATTTTGTAAAATTCACTAAATTATTTTGTACAATTCACAAATTATTTCGTAAATAATACGAAACATCAGAAACCGGTGCTAGGTGGGCAGAAAATAGATAAACAATTTAAAGCAAAGCAAATTCGAAATAACAAAATTATTTTGTAAAATTCACTAAATAATTTTGTACAATTCACAAATTATTTCGTAAATAATACGAAACATCAGAAACCGGTGCTAGGTGCGCAGAAAATAGATAAACAATTTATGCAAACCAAATTCGAAATAACAAAATTATTTAGTAAAATTCACTAAATAATTTTGTACAATTCACAAATTATTTCGTAAATAATACGAGACATCAGCAACCGGTGCTAGGTGCGCAGAAAATAGATAAACAATTTAAAGCAAAGCAAATTCGAAATAACAAAATTATTTTGTAAAATTCACTAAATTATTTTGTACAATTCACAAATTATTTCATAAATAATACGAAACATCAGAAAGCAGTGTTAGGTGCGCAGAAAATAGATAAGCAATTTAAAGCAAAGCAAATTCGAAATAACAAAATTATTTAGTAAAATTCACTAAATAATTTTGTACAATTCACAAATTATTTCGTAAATAATACGAAACATCAGAAAGCAGTGTTAGGTGAGCAGAAAAAAAAAAATGTAAGGCAAAGCAAATTCGAAATAACAAAATTATTTTGTAAAATTCACTAAATAATTTTGTACAATTCACAAATTATTTCGTAAATAATATGAAACATCAGAAACCGGTGCTAGGTGCGCTGAAAATAGATAAACAGTTTAAAGCAAAGCAAATTCGAAATAACAAAATTATTTTGTAAAATTCACTAAATTATTTTGTACAATTCACAAATTATTTCGTAAATAATACGAAACATCAGAAAGCAGTGCTAGGTGCACAGAAAATAGATAAACAATTTAAAGCAAAGCAAATTCGAAGTAACAAAATTATTTTGTAAAATTCACTAAATAATTTTGTACAATTCACAAATTATTTCGTAAATAATACGAAACATCAGAAAGCAGTGTTAGGTGCGTAGAAAATAGAAAAGCAATGCAAATTCCAAATAAGAAAATTATTTAGTGAAATTCACTATTTTATTTTGTACAATTTACAAATTATTTCGTAAATAATACGAAACATCAGCAACCGGTGCTAGGTGCGCAGCAAATAGATAAACAATTTAAAGCAAAGCAAATTCGAAATAACAAAATTATTTTGTAAAATTCACTAAATTATTTTGTACAATTCACAAATTATTTCGTAAATAATACGAAACATCAGAAAGCAGTGCTAGGTGCGCAGAAAATAGATAAACAATTTAAAGCAAAGCAAATTCGAAGTAACAAAATTATTTAGTAAAATTCACTAAATTATTTTGTACAATTCACAAATTATTTCGTAAATAATACGAAACATCAGAAAGCAGTGTTAGGTGCGTAGAAAATAGAAAAGCAATGCAAATTCCAAATTAGAAAATTATTTAGTGAAATTCACTATTTTATTTTGTACAATTCACAAATTATTTCGTAAATAATACGAAACATCAGAAACCGGTGCTAGGTGCGCAGAAAATAGATAAACAATTAAAGCAAAGCAAATTCGAAATAACAAAATTATTTTGTAAAATTCACTAAATTATTTTGTACAATTCACAAATTATTTCGTAAATAATACGAAACATCAGAAAGCGGTGCTAGGTGCGCAGAAAATAGATAAACAATTTAAAGCAAAGCAAATTCGAAATAACAAAATTATTTTGTAAAATTCACTAAATTATTTTGTACAATTCACAAATTATTTCGTAAATAATACGAAACATCAGAAACCGGTGCTAGGTGCGCAGAAAATAGATAAACAATTTAAAGCAAAGCAAATTCCAAATAACAAAATTATTTAGTAAAATTCACTAAATAATTTTGTACATTTCACAAATTATTTCGTAAATAATACGAAACAACTGAAAGCAGTGTTAAAATCGAAGCAAATTCGAAATAACAAAATTATTTAGTAAAATTCACTAAATTATTTTGTAAATAATACGAAACATCAGAAAGCAGTGTTAGGTGCGTAGAAAATAGAAAAGCAATGCAAATTCCAAATAACAAAATTATTTAGTAAAATTCACAAATTATTTTGTAAATAATACGAAACATCAGAAACCGGTGCTAGGTATCAAATAGATAAGCAATTTAAAGCAAAGCAAATTCGAAATAACAAAATTATTTAGTAAAATTCACTAAATAATTTTGTACAATTCACAAATTATTTCGTAAATAACACGAAACAACTGAAAGCAGTGTTAAAATCGAAGCAAATTCGAAATAACAAAATTATTTAGTAAAATTCACTAAATAATTTTGTACAATTCACAAATTATTTCGTAAATAATACGAAACATCAGAAACCGGTGCTAGATGCGCAGAAAATAGATAAACAATTTAAAGCAAAGCAAATTCGAAATAACAAAATTATTTAGTAAAATTCACTTTCACAATTATTTCGTAAATAATACGAAACATCAGAAAGCAGTGTTAGGTGCGTAGAAAATAGAAAAGCAATGCAAATGCCAAATAAGAAAATTTTTAGTGAAATTCACTAAATTATTTTGTACAATTTACAAATTATTTGGTAAATAATACGAAACATCAGAAAGCGGTACTAGGTGCGCAGAAAATAGATAAACAATTTAAAGCAAAGCAAATTCGAAATAACAAAGTTATTTTGTAAAATTCACTAAATTATTTTGTACAATTCACAAATTATTTCGTAAATAATACGAAACATCAGAAACCGGTGCTAGGTGGGCAGAAAATAGATAAACAATTTAAAGCAAAGCAAATTCGAAATAACAAAATTATTTTGTAAAATTCACTAAATAATTTTGTACAATTCACAAATTATTTCGTAAATAATACGAAACATCAGAAACCGGTGCTAGGTGCGCAGAAAATAGATAAACAATTTATGCAAACCAAATTCGAAATAACAAAATTATTTAGTAAAATTCACTAAATAATTTTGTACAATTCACAAATTATTTCGTAAATAATACGAAACATCAGCAACCGGTGCTAGGTGCGCAGAAAATAGATAAACAATTTAAAGCAAAGCAAATTCGAAATAACAAAATTATTTTGTAAAATTCACTAAATTATTTTGTACAATTCACAAATTATTTCATAAATAATACGAAACATCAGAAAGCAGTGTTAGGTGCGCAGAAAATAGATAAGCAATTTAAAGCAAAGCAAATTCGAAATAACAAAATTATTTAGTAAAATTCACTAAATAATTTTGTACAATTCACAAATTATTTCGTAAATAATACGAAACATCAGAAAGCAGTGTTAGGTGAGCAGAAAAAAAAAATGTAAGGCAAAGCAAATTCGAAATAACAAAATTATTTTGTAAAGTTCACTAAATAATTTTGTACAATTCACAAATTATTTCGTAAATAATATGAAACATCAGAAACCGGTGCTAGGTGCGCTGAAAATAGATAAACAGTTTAAAGCAAAGCAAATTCGAAATAACAAAATTATTTTGTAAAATTCACTAAATTATTTTGTACAATTCACAAATTATTTCGTAAATAATACGAAACATCAGAAAGCAGTGCTAGGTGCACAGAAAATAGATAAACAATTTAAAGCAAAGCAAATTCGAAGTAACAAAATTATTTTGTAAAATTCACTAAATAATTTTGTACAATTCACAAATTATTTCGTAAATAATACGAAACATCAGAAAGCAGTGTTAGGTGCGTAGAAAATAGAAAAGCAATGCAAATTCCAAATAAGAAAATTATTTAGTGAAATTCACTATTTTATTTTGTACAATTTACAAATTATTTCGTAAATAATACGAAACATCAGCAACCGGTGCTAGGTGCGCAGCAAATAGATAAACAATTTAAAGCAAAGCAAATTCGAAATAACAAAATTATTTTGTAAAATTCACTAAATTATTTTGTACAATTCACAAATTATTTCGTAAATAATACGAAACATCAGAAAGCAGTGCTAGGTGCGCAGAAAATAGATAAACAATTTAAAGCAAAGCAAATTCGAAGTAACAAAATTATTTAGTAAAATTCACTAAATTATTTTGTACAATTCACAAATTATTTCGTAAATAATACGAAACATCAGAAAGCGGTGCTAGGTGCGCAGAAAATAGATAAACAATTTAAAGCAAAGCAAATTCGAAATAACAAAATTATTTTGTAAAATTCACTAAATTATTTTGTACAATTCACAAATTATTTCGTAAATAATACGAAACATCAGAAACCGGTGCTAGGTGCGCAGAAAATAGATAAACAATTTAAAGCAAAGCAAATTCCAAATAACACAATTATTTTGTAAAATTCACTAAATTATTTTGTACAATTTACAAATTATTTCGTAAATAATACGAAGCTTCAGAAAGCGGTGCTAGGTGCGCATCAAATAGATAAGCAATTTAAGGCAAATCTAATTCGAAATAACAAAATTATTTTGTAAAATTCACTAAATTATTTTGTACAATTCACAAATTATTTCGTAAATAATACGAAGCATTTGAAAGCAGTGTTAGGTGAGCAGAAAATAAAAAAATAAATTTAAGGCAAAGCAAATTCGAAATAACAAAATTATTTAGTAAAATTCACTAAATAATTTTGTACAATTCACAATTTATTTCGTAAATAATACGAAACAACTGAAAGCAGTGTTAGGTGAGCAGAAAATAAAAATAAAATGTAAGGCAAAGCAAATTCGAAATAACAAAATTATTTAGTAAATTTCACTAAATAATTTTGTACAATTCACAAATTATTTCGTAAATAATACGAAACATCTGAAAGCGGCGTTAGAGGCACAGAAAATAGATAAGCAATTTAAAGCAAAGCAAATTCGAAATAACAAAATTATTTAGTAAATTTTATTAAACCAATCGATTGTTTCTGTTACGTGTTGTTTGTTATTCATGGTTTAAGTAAGTGACGGTATTGTCACTTTGTTCATTAACCAATGAGGCCTTAGTCTATTTTGACCGCTTCAGAAAAGCGAAAAATTTTGACAACCATAATTAAGTGCTTGGAGTAAAAGACTCAATTTTTATATGATTTGCGGTAATTTCAAAGGTGGGTGTTACCTAAAATTAAAATTTATATTTGATCCAAATGTATCAAAATCGCATAAAACAATTATTTCCAACTGATAGTGCCGAAACATGATATATTACCGTTTATTGCACATTGCGATTGCGAGTGTACAATAAGCGCAGCAACAACAACAAAATTAATGTCTTTAATATAATAAAACTACAAAATAATTTTTATTTTTTATTATTTAATAATGTCCAATAAATTCCATAAACATTTCGCGGATGGCGTTAAAAGATACCGACCAAACAACACCTTTTTATTGTACATTTTTGAAAAATTTTTCAAGATTTTTTTTATTCGTCCAAGTTCGTAATTTATTTCTTATTCTTTATTTATAAATTTATTATTTAAATAAATATTATATTTTTTATCGTATTGTTTGTTGTAGTTGTTGCTTATGAAGTCTTATTTATCTTCGCACAAGTGCAAAAGTACAACAAATAAAAAATAGTTTAATTCGTTGGTTGGTTTGCTTTGTAAATTGGCTTGAAGGAAATCGAATATTAACTTTTGCTATATTTGGTTTGATGAATCTATATTCTAATTCGATTAATTTTGCTGTTGTGCGGAAGTTGAAGATGTTTTCTTAAAGATATGCTGGAAACAATTCTTAACTACTTCTTCACGATCAATGCTACGAGTATCATAATAAAGACAAATGTGTTTAATACGTAAATGATACAATTGTTCGTTTGCGTTTATCCTCAAGTCGAAATCCTTGAAATCCAATCTATAGCTACTTACTCATATTATTTAAAGATCATATAATAATCTATCTTAAAATATCAACCAAGCAAAAAAATTATTGAACAAAAAAATGACGTATAACCTTTAAAATCTCAGATATCACAAAGTGAATTCGACTAAATACAAAATCATTCAATGATACATAAATAATACAAAAACAGCAAAATTTCATTTCAAGAACATAAGACACATCTTAAATTCCTCGTCTCCATTTCACAATCAATTAAATTAAAATATTTTGTTTTTATTCTGGGTTCTTAAATTTTTGAACAGAAGCTATTTCATACTTGTTATAAGATATTATGGAAGCTTTTAAAAATGTCACTTAACACAAAATAAATAGCGGCACAAAAATGTTTATAAATTAATTTTGACATTTTATTTTGGCTATTGAGAAAGAAAATTGAAATGCATAAAATATGTCTTCGTACCTTTGGTAGCAGCCGAAATCAAAAATTTAAGATGACAAAATTATTTTATATTAGTTTGCAGCATTAAACTCTGAAACTGCATTTGTGGTGTTTGCCTTGGTGGACTTATTGAACCAAATATTCTATCTTGGACATGTTGTTCAGACGGTACCGTTGAATAAAAGCAAGCCTTCGACATTCGAAGGTACAAGTTTAGGATTTTCAAAGTGAAGGAGAGAGTTAATAGCAGCTCGGTAGAGTACTATCGAAAATACGGTAGTGAGCCCAAGCGAGAACTGTATTGTATCGAAATGAAGGGACACTCTCAGAAGGTCAGACAAGCTCATCAAGAGTATACGTTTGAAGCGCATTTAGTGCATTCGAATATATCCGCCGATTATGTGGAAGGAGAATGGATGCTTTCATTGAAGGTATTAGCGATTCAGACGGTCTCTGCGGTGGTTTGATCACGGAAAGCAACTATTGCTGAAATATTCAAAACGTTACTTAAGATACGGAAGATTGATATTGGCTTCGAGAGGAATATTGAGCGGATTTCGTAACAGTAGGATTATTTATTAGGCATGTGATAAGGTAGATCAAGCCTCGCGAGACTTCTGAAAAAAAAATGATGAAAGGGGAGTAGGGGAATCCATACAGGAAGACAAAGGTCGTTCCAACGAGTCAGCTTAAACGGGCAGAAGCTGGCTTCCACCAACTGATTGATCCATAACCTTCATCCCTATTCCCAGATTAGTACGAAGTGGTGACGGCTTAACAATAAGTGTTGAAACTGATAGGAGTCTGGTTACTTTATACTTAGGAGCAACTCACGATTATACAAAAGTATCTCATCTGTGGAACTCACAATGGGCCAACGGGTTACAGTTGCACAAATCGACTGGAGAAAACACATTTATCCTAGGTAAGTGAAAATAAAAATTAGAAATATTAGTTTTCAATACGAAATACTGGTCGCCAATACTGTCGGCGACAATAATCAAGGTATGAAGTTTATAAAACGAATGGCTACGACGGGGGTTATTGAGCGTAATGCACGGTCATTGGCTCCAATGTAACAACCATTACGCGAAAAATAATTGACCCAGTAATTTGGGGAAGATTGGTGCGAGGTTCTAGGATGTATGTGAAGATAGATCAAATTTATTTTTTACTCTCAGCCCGAAAAACCGCCACCGTTTTACTCTGAGCCCTGAATTGCTACCATGATAGTTCAAAACAATCATGACAGTCGAATTGTTTGAAGGTTTCGTCAACACTATCACGGAAAAAATTATTATAGGAGCAAGTAGAAATTCTGTTTTTTTTTGTCAAAATCAACTTTATTCAAAATATAATTATTACAAAGATTAGTTATCGAAGTATCTATGGTCTTTTGCCATTTATCAGGTAGATTAAAACACGGTGGTTTTGAAGCAAAATAGTCATTAAGCCATTTTTGCACAATTTTAACTTTCGTGAATCTCTAGTCTTTCAAATATAGTGATAATCAGAGGGAGCCAAGTCTGGAGAATATGCCACATACTGTAAAACTTCCCAGCGTAAGGAGAAGATGAGTTCCTGGGTTGATTTTGCTGTATGTGGGCGAGCGTTGTCTTGCAGCAATAGCACCTTCCGCCTTCCTTGGCCCGTAAATGGTATTTTTCCTCCAGAACATCACTTAATTTGATCAATTGGGCCTACTAACGTTCAGCTGTAACAGTTTGACCAGGTTTCAGAAGCTGATAAATCTTGCAAACCACTTTTTTTACTGTTGACTCACAGAATGTTCACTCAAAGTCGAATTAATTAATTCCATAGCTTGAGCAGTATTTTTTTCATTTGAAAACAGAATAAATTGTAATGACGTAACTCTTGATTATCGTCATCCATCTCTTCAAATTGATGCACACGGAACGACAGCTTGTAAATGAGTGAAACTTATGTTATAAAAGCAGAAATGACTAAACTACATATATCCAAAATGGCGGACGATTTGGATGCATTCAAGTATATATTTAATGCAACCAACTTCAGAGCCGAGTTTCTACTTGCTAACCTAATATGTAAACGTTTGATAGAATTTTTCATTGCATAAGAGCAGAGAGATTGCATTCACGTTTTCGATTTCATTGCGAACAGAGTGGTTTTTGACAGCGATCTTCACACTTCACTTTTTTTCTTTTGCTATAGTATAGTTTTAGTTTTAATATAGTTTGGTATCGGCACTGAAATTAAATTTTATGGATGTCGTTTAGAAACAAAAACCGGTTCCTTCCTCTCATGAATATGAGGGGAAGCAACAGTACTCAAGGATCTTTTGGTGTTGACAAATAAAGACGAAGGAGTTCAAACTTTAATGAAGGCCACTAAACTAGCAGACATGCCCGTTAAAGCAGAAGATCACACATTTTTGAACTTTAGTAAAGGTGTTATTTATAGTCATGATTTGATGTATGTTGAGACCGAGGAGTCGAAAAAGAATTAAAAACTCAAAATATGATCAAAGTGGAACGTATAAAACGAAAAGTTAATAATGAGCTACGAGATACGCCACTACATATCATTACATTCAATACAATCGAGTTACCAAACCACATTAAAGCGGGTATTTTGAGGTTGGATGTAAGGTTGTATATCCCAAACCCAATGAGATGCCACAACTGCCAACGGTACGGGCATACGAAAATTAAATTCTTCCGTTCAAGAACATGTCCTAAATGCGCGAGAAATGTGAACGATCGAAGACACGACGAAGAAGTTTGCGAACCCGTAAAATGTGCAAACTGTATAAACAATCACACCGCGTTTGACAATAATAGCTCTATTCATAATGGAGGCAGAAATAATTAAAATTAAAACAATGGATCGCATCACTTATTTTAAAGCAAAAGAAACTTCTTATCGCGAAAACGCAAAAAGAAACATATAGTGAAATGGTAAAAAGAAACAAAGTAAATGTGGAAAATGACACCAACAGTAACAACAACACAAACAAAAATTATAATAATAATAACGACAACAATAAAAATAAACATAAAACGTCAGTACTGGAAAACAAAGAAATGACGAAACAAAAATTAAACAACATTACAACACAAGATCCAGGTCCGACTATGTACGAATTTCAGAATTTTTGTGGGATGTTGACTAAATGATTAATTAACATGAAAACTGGTATGATGACTAAATTATTAATTAACGACAAGTCATATTAGTTTCTCAAATGACAATTGTGAGGCATGTCATATACATTTCTACTTACATGAAAATAATTTCCTCATTCTTACGCGAAACATGCATGACAAGTCTTCTATCTTTCTTATCCCATCAAGTACTTTTAATATGGCGTAGGTAATCAATAGAGAGGATTGGTATAATTTGTATGCCATTTCAAGTCCTTTCTTTATGACAACGCCATTAATATTATTTTCTGTATACGGTGTTAACATTATGTTTATGGAATTAGTAAGTAAACATTTTGTAATTCACTTACTCGACAAATTTTGAAAAAACCTAACCAACATTTTTTAATTTTTTTATATTCGGTGAAAATAAAGCTCACCCACCTGGATTACCAACACATTTACCGGAAAGACGACATTTTATTTAAATTAAGACTAATATTTTTAATTTTATTTAAATGCATAAATTAAAATTATAAATAAATTTATTTACAATATAAATATAATTTATGTATTTAAATAAAATTAAAAATATTAGTCTTCATTTAAATAAAATGTTTAATACACGTTTGTACATACATTAGATTGCTTCAGACTTTGTATGTCGATTCATTTCAGATATATCAGAATAGTTCATTTCAAACATGTCGCATACGATTCGTTTATGACTTCTCACATGTTACTCAACTCAGACATGTCGTAAACGATTCATCTCAGACGTCTTAGAAAACAAAATTAGTCCCATTTGACTGTCACTGGCTGGGATACTAATATCGCTGAATACAATTTTTAGCGAGTTCCGTTGGTGTGCACAAAGTATTCGCAAGTACTTCAAGCTACCCATATCTACTGAAACAAAAATTTTCTTTTGTTATTTTTACTTCTCACTAACAAATTTGCGTTCCATTAAACATCTACTGACAAGTACTAGAGTAGTTTGCTAACGCCAATGCGACTCGGCTATTTTGTACAGATTATCGATATCGAAACTATAACAGAATGTTGTAAGTGGCGCCATGTATAATAGCGTACCAAAACAATAGAAAGATTTTAATATTGAAAGATTAATAAGAAAATGCCGAAAATTCAAACAGATGTGGTATTATGAAATCTGGCCGGAAAAATCAATTTTTGCGAAATATTTCAATAAGCAAAAAAACCTTCGAAAAATGATCAAAATTATCGAGCAATTTTGAACGGAAATCTACTGTCGGTGAAAATTTAATTTTGAAAATCTTCTTGCAGAAATTAGAGAAACTGCTATATGCATCAACCCACATTTACTAAGGCTATATAATTTAGATCTGTTTAAATTTTTCGATCTCAGTAGAAACAACCCCAGATACTATTCTGGTATTTCCGCTGGAATAGGGAATTAAAGAAAGAATTTGTTTGTAATTTCAGTTAAAATATTTTTTCCGGTCCACTGAGGTCAAAAGTTTGATGTAACTATTTAATTGAATTTTTTTCATATCTAAATTGGCAGCAACAATTATTCCGAATTTAATTTTGTTTTCAAAAAAGTGATAGAAATTACATATAAATTCTCTCCCCAATTCCCTATTCCCGGGGAACTACCAGAATAGTCCCACAGGTCTAACCCGAACAGTCTATTTATTTATTTTACTGTAAAAAATTGTAAACTAAAGTCTTAAGTTGAAATGCCGGAGGCAGGTGCAGCTGGTGGTTTTTTATCTGCTAGTATTTCTGTTGTCTGCAGGTGGCAGTTGACATTTTGACAATCCCTAAATAAACTTCTTACCTGCTTAGTTTAGTTCGATTCTGTTTTAGATATTATTGAACTTTCAAAAACAAATCAACAAAAACGAAAAGTATCATCATCGGTTATCCATTTGTCCTGTAATGCATGTAATATGTATAGCGTTAGAGTTTTACAAAAAAACATATGGTATTGCAAGCAAAAAAAGAATGGATAAAATGTATCTTGAATTACGAGTATTTTAGACATACTCTCTTATCACCTATTTGTTTTGTAAACATTGAATTTGAGCTGTATACAATATTGGAAATTCGTAATTTGAACTGGAAAACTGTGAGATGGCAAATTCAAACAAAAAAACAATGGAGAAAACAACAAAAGAGCAATACTCTACATTATCTACGAATATTCTAAATACCCTACGAATAGTCGACAGTATAGGCCAAAATGAATTGTCTACGTTATTTTCGATACCATCTGTGATGGAACTCGTTAATTTCTTAACCAATATTGATAATATTTTGTATGTTGGATAGAAATATGATTCTTAAATGGTTTTTGTAAGAAGTTCTGGCATTTGGCCGTCTGGGACGGAGCTTGCCATTTCTTAACCGATTAAGATGAGATTGGGTTTCCGATGGAAATGGGATTCTCAAATGATTTTTGAAAAAATTTCTGGGATATGTCCACCAGGGACGGAACTGGGTATTTTCTTAACCGATATTGATAATATTTTGTACGTTGGATGGACATGGGATTCTTAAATGATTTTTGGAAGAAGTAATTGTATATTGCCACCTGGGACAGACTGGTGATAGATGTTAAGGCACTCAGTCTTACCAGAAACTTGCTTACATCATGAGCCTAAGATAGACGCCTTCTTATGTCGCCCCTAATCTGGAGAGCAGAAGCTGATGAGTATTGGTTTTTCGGCGTCAATAACTTGCTCCGACATGTAGTGTCAACAACCAGAAGCAGAATTTTTCTTGAATCGTCTTCAATAGATCACCTTATTAATTTAAAGTAACCTAGTGAGCGTATTTTTACAAAAATAAAGAATTGGCGAAATGCAATGCGATTGCTAACAAACATTCTCATTTTTAATAAAGTATGAAAACTTCGTAACATTCTAAAATGAATGGATGAATTTGAAGTTGGGTTACTCATCATTAACACCATAAATTTGTAATTAACTTCATACCTATTAGCCATCATATTTTCGTACTCAGGCTTCTTGAGCGTCACTTTGATATTGTCAATATCCAAGCCCCTACAAACAACATCATGGAATCGTGAGCAAAATACTACAATACGGAGCTAAAATATTATTGGTTGATTTTAATGTTCAAATCAGAGGTGCTGACATTACGATCTGTGATGAAATGGAACACATCTATGACCCCCTGTCGGAGTGCAAAACTCATGGGCCGACCCATCTTCCATGCCAGTATAGGCTGGCATGGAGCTATGCAATGTGCAGATGGTAACAAAATCGGACCTATGACCGTACGTCCTCGAATTGGCCTACACACTGGCGTAAAAGTAAGGACGGAAAAATCTAACCGCGAAAGAGTTGGGAGAGCCTTGGCCCCAGAACAGATTGCAGCAATAATAAAAAAAAAAAAAAAAAAAAAAAAAGAGGTGCTGACGAGATATATCGCGGCACCATCAGTTCGTACGTTCTGTTTTTAAACAACAAAGGGACATTAACCATTCTTCTTGTTATGCTCTACAATCCGTTGGTTGCAGGCGCGTATTTCCTATATAAACTCATCCATAAATGATTGACATTTGACTAGAACTATATATATCAGGAAAAAACGTGGTGCCAAGTAGTTGCGAAAAACGCCTATCACCTACATGCGAAACCACAAAAATTATTCTAGAATCCCATTTCTATTCAACACACCCAATCTCATCATAATCGGTTAAGAAATAGCCTTCCTTCACAGATGACTTTATTTAAGAACTTCTTACAAAAATCATTTAAGAATCCCACTTTCTTTCAAAATACAAAATCCCATTAACACCGGCTAAGAAATGGCCGAGCGCCGTCTCAGGAAGCCATATTCCAAAACTCCTTCCAAAAATAATTTAAGAATCCCATTTCCACCCAACATACAAAATAAGGGTTTTCCATTAGGAACGATACAACTTAAAGTGGTTATAATGGCAACATTGCGTATTATTTTTTGACATTTCTTATGTCATTTGTGTTCAATAGGTTATGCCATTTAATCATGGAACTTCAACAACGTGTTTAAAAATTGTTAAATTGTTTTAAAAAAATCAGTGCTCATTTGTGAATACTGAGAGAAATTTAAGAAGAATTCGTGAACGATATTATTCAGTTAATCGACTCACTATTCGTCGCATTGTAGACAAATTTGAAAGTGAATTTTCTTTACACGATACAAGAGTACCAGTACGACAAAGAAATGCACGCACACAAGAAACTATTTATTTGGTAGCAGCAAGTGTAAGAGAAAATCCTAAATTTATCGGTTCCACGGCGTTCTCAACAATTAAATCTTTCGCAAACATGGACAATTTTAAGAAAATATTTGGGTTTACATCCTTACACAATTCAACTGGTTCAAGAACTGAAGCCATTAGACCACCATAAACGTCGTTTATTTTCTGATTTTGCTCTTGAACAACTTGAAAATGATGAACATTTTTATCGAAAAATTTTATTCAGTGATGAAGCTCATTCTTGGTTAAATGGTTATGTAAACAAACAGAATTACAGAATTTGGAGTGATTAAAATACACACGAAACTGTTCAGACACCATTACATCCAGATAAAGTCACTGTGTGGTGTGCAATTCATGCGTGTTCTATTCCAGAACTTCTTCCAAAAATCATTTGGGCATCCCATTTCCATTCAATATACTCAAGCCCATCATAATTGGTTAAGAAATTAACGAGCTCCGGCCACTATTGGGCGCGTAAATTACACTATGTATTTACACGGTTATTTACATCAGTTATTTTTTACATTATGTAAAGTAAATAATGACTCTTTTATGACAAGCGCGCTATCTATTATATAATTTAATAGCTATTTAATTAACTATTATAATAGATAACAGAAATCATCCTAACTTCCATTCTAAATGCAATTAAAACACTCTAAAATACTCTGAACTTGCAATACACCCTTTACAATTACAAGTGTCGATCCTTATATGTTGATGACATTTACTCGACTGTTTGACATTTACAAAGGATCCGTGTAAAATGCTACAGTTTGATAATAGATGGCACTGTAATACGTGCCTATAAAAATTATTATCTTTCTCATACGTAGCTAAACTAAATCTAAAGATGTCAGTAATCGTATTTTAGAGCTTGTTTAAGACAAACACAGATAGCAGGGTAGATACATAAATGAAATTATTCTTGTGATTGTACATAACTAAACGTCTAAAATAATTATTATTGACCGTCTAAATAAACTGTTTGGTTGATATTTATGATGCGTATAACCGTTATAAACAAACATTTGTTACATTTTGTTACATTTTTCAGAGTTTTCACGTTTTTTACATAAATTATACAAATTTTTATGTAATTTATGTTATTTACAGGTGGCCATAATTCAGAACTTTGTCCAAAAATCATTCTAGAATCTTGTTTCCATCCAAAATTCAAAATATTATCCATATCGGATAAGAAATTACCAAGTTCCGTCCCAAGTGGCCATATTCCAGAACATCTTCCAAAAACTATTTACGATTCCTATTTCCATCCAACATACTCAATGCCAACAAAATCGGTTAAGAAATTACCCAATTCCGTCCCAGTGGCACTATTCTGGTTTTCCCAGGGAATTGGGAATTGGGAATTTTTGACGTTTTTATAGCAGTGTGGAATTATTTTTCTTCAAAGTGTATTCTGGCAATTGGGAATAATTTTGATTTGGGAAAAAATAATTCCATTTTATAGCAGTTTTGACGTTTATTTTTCCCTGCATAATTTTTGGGGAATTGATTATTTAGAATACATTTTTTTAAAAAGTACGAGTACTCAACGGAGTAAAAGTAATAATAAGTTTAATATTAATATTAGTAAGGTAAAATTATAAATAATGGCAAGTGTCAACAGAGTAAGTAAATAATACATGTTAATTAAATAATAAGCGAATTCAAATTTATGTTGTTTTAGGGCAAAAATATAACGAAAGAACAAAAAGAGGTAATGGTTACGATGATGGAAGACAATGCGGATTTGGTGAATGATAGGCGACCTTAATACCACAGCTTTTGTGCCTCATACAATATTATTAAATCATGTTAACTTTGTAATCCGTAGGTTCCAAGGAATAGATGGTAAAAAGGTCAATAGACAATGTTGGGAAGAACTGCAACGAAGCTAAATGGCATTGGAGGGGCATTTAAAAACGCTGATAAGTGGAAGAGAGCTTGGACGGATATGAAGTATAATAAGCGAGATATCCTTAAACGCATGCATTTATTAATTTTTTATTATTTATTTTAAGAAAGTACGCCCGGACTCAATGGAGTGAAATGAAAGAGTACGACAACCGCACGGGGCTAGGGTTGGAGGTTAGCTCCAGACGGCCTGCTGAACTAAATTCGCTGGATCAGCGAATTTTGGACGTAATCTCGCCGGAGTCTTGTGCCGGTAATGGTAATAGGGAAGGCGGCTTATCTATGCCAACACTTGCCCAAGTAATATACGATTTTTATTATATAATATTTTTGCTCCAAGTATGATTTTCCATTGTTTATTTATAAATTTCAGTCTAATGGCCACTCCACGGCATCATCTGTAATGGTAACATCCGAATCCATACCTCAAATGGAAAATTCTAGCACCAATACAGCACTAAATGAATTGGAAACCATAAGGGCGACGCGAACAAAACGAGTTAGAGGTTTTTTAATCCCTGTATAAATCGTAGAAGCACAGAAATGCCTATTTAAATATTGTTTATTTCCTATTCTTTTAGGTTCAGCTTATACACGGGACGTGTTAATAAAGGAAGCGAATAGTATTGAACGCAGCAAAGCGAACTATTTAAAGCGAATAGCGGAAGCTCAAGAGAGACGTGCTACGGCGGCAGAGAAGAAAAACGACTTATTAGAAAAAATGTTGTTACTAAAAACGTAAGTTTAAAACTAAAAATTTATTTAATTTAATTAGAAAAATAATTTTCAATTATTGTCGTCCTAACTGCTCGACCCGCTACCAACAGCCGCTCATCGATTAAATTTTCAAATATATCAATATCGGTTACTGATTCCTCTTGTGTTTCATCACCTTGAGCTAAATCGTGGTCGTCCGAAAAATTATTATTTTTTATAAAATTGTGCAAAGTGACACATGTGTTTACAATAAGCCCCATTTTATATGGGGAATATTTAAGACACCTATCTTTTCCCATGCAATTAAATCTAGACTTAAGTACTCCGTTGAGTCTCTCGATGCAATTTCGAATCGACCTATGTCTGGAGTTATACCTCTGCTCGCCTTCTGTAGTTGGGCTTTGTATGGGCGTCATTAGCCAGGGTTGAAGTGGATAGCCGGAATCTCCTGCAAGAAATAAACATTAATATTGCAATAAATCATAAAATATATATTTCAATTTCAGACAAAATTATCACGCCGCAAATTTAGTTGAAGTGCAACACACACAAAACATTATCGATGACGAGTACCTCGAAGAAGAATTTTTGGAATAATAATTTAGGAAGGAGCAACTTATTTTAGGAAAATAAAAAGATAAAGAGTGAAATATTTTTATAAATTTAATATTACATGTTATAATTAAATTATATATATTATATATTTATATGTATATATATGTGAGATTTGTGATATTTTAAAATATGTAATATTTTTAAGAATTTCTATACATATAATGGCATGTTATATACATTAAATGTAAATATGTACATACATACATTAACCATTATATACAATGTATTTATATTTGTATTTGTATATATTGAACTTTATAATATATTGTGATAACTTAGGATGTTTTGATACATGAAATATTGAATAATTTAAGAATATCTATTGTGATTTTGTAGTAAGTTTAAAATAAAATATTGAATTTAAATACAAACTGTACCTAATAAATACGTATTCTGTAATGAACCATCATCGTACTTGTTGTGTAGAAATGCTTTTATTAATGATTTTTTCCAAATAGTGGCGTCGTGGTTTGAACCCCCGTACGAAGCGTTTACGTTTAAAATTTTAAGATTTGAATCACAAATCTAAAAAAAATGTATTTTAATGCTAAATTAAAAATCAAAATGCATTTGAATTAAATACCAATTGCACATTTTTCGAGTGATAGTGGTGTCGATTCAAGTAAATATGCTCGATTCTTGCCGCTGGTCTGAACATGGAGACGTGCGTACAGTCAATACAGCCAATTATTCCCGGCAAATTAAACTTTTCAAAGAATCTTAAATGGAAAGTACAAAAACTAGTATATTACCGAATAATATGTTTAATTAAATATTAAAACTTACTGTATTTTAATATATTTTAACATTTCACTTGATGGCTGTGGAAATTTTATATAATTTGACATTAAATGTTCGTCACATATTTTACAGAACTCAATTATCGAACGACTGACAACACTTTGCGACACACAATTGAGGTAGTTCATCCCGAGTCTTTTCTGGAAAGTACCTATATGATTTTAAACATTTGAATAAGAAATAAGTTTTATTGTTAATAGATATCAAAATAATATAGACAATATTGTACCTTCTGCTAAAAATCCAAGAGCAACTAGTATCCGGATTTCTTTTGGGATGCTTGTGGTTTCCATAAATGCTTATAAATGCTTATAAACTCCGTTTCAGTAATTTCAAAGGGGTTGGCTGAATCCCGTAAGTGCTTTCGTATTATACGCAAGTTAGAGCGCCTTCCTTCCTCATCATTTTCTAAATGCTCCATTAGGCGTCGGGCCATTATAGATTTAATTTTTTCACACTAAATCACTAATTAACAATTTAATTTTGTGCGAAATACATAAAAAAATTGATTCCACTAATAATTAAATGTAATATTACAATTTAAATTAACAAATATTAATATTTTTATATATATAAGCGGTAGCTTTAATTAACTTTACAAAATTTGTTTTCTTTATTGTCAAAATATAGACGATACTAGATTATTAGCGGCGAACATTTGAAACAGTCTTTTTTGAAGGGGAAATTATTCCCAAATTGGCAGAATACGCTTTTGGGAAATATGGAATAAACATTTGGGAATTATTGTAGTTGGGATTTATCGCAATATTTTTTCCCAATTCCCAATTCCTGGGGAAAGCCAGAATAGGGCCACAGGTGGACATATTCCAGAACTTCTTACAAAAAAACATTCTAGAATCCCATTTCGATCCAACATACTTAATTTCATCATAATCGGTTAAGAAATGGCCAAGTTCCTTCCCAGGTGGCCATATTTCAGAACTTCTTCCAAAAATGATTTAAGAATCCCATTTTTATCCAACGTACAAAATATGATGCTGATTATGATGGGATTGGGTATGTTGGATGGAATATGGTAATATGTGGTGGAACCAAGGTGACCATATTCCATCCAACAAATCCAACCCGCCGATTATGATGGGCTGCCGATGCCAGTACAATTAAATTTGTGTTGTCATCTCTAGAATTAAGTGTTAATGGCCATTAAACATCCACAAGACTCGGGTTACACTTTTTTGTATTTTTATTTCCATTTACACTAAACAAGAAAAACTCCCCGAAGGTCACAGTGAAATGTCGCGGATTAGATTAGATTTAGTGGGATAAATAACAAATTCAACCCTGCCATAATTTTTTTATGTAGTTCTACACTTTTTTTTAAATTGTGTATCTACATTTTTGTTTCTTGTTAATTTATGCAGCTACACTTTTGATAAATGTTGAAAACTTCACACCGATGAGAAACTACCCAAATCTGGGCGATCAGTTAGGACATTTTTGTTATTATGAATTTTTTCTGATAATACTCGTACCATGTGGATTTTCATAACATTTAGAGCATTTTTACAAAATGGTAATTTATATGGGTAAATGTATTGTTCAAGGGTACTTTCCATTTTTGGAGCATCGCATGGAGAAAAACCACATGGAAAAATGATTGGAGCTAATGGCGGGAGGTAATGGCTGAGATGGCCGAGGGGATTATTAACCGGGTAGGTAATGGTTGGGAGGTTTTATCCAGGGGATAATGGGCCGGGAGTAATTGGTCTTGGGGTAAAGGAGGGGGTATTGTCCTCGGAGTTATTATCCGGGAAGGTAAAGTCCTAAGCCTATGTGACCTGATAATTCAAGTAAAACCTAGAAGGTTGTTTACTATTGCATTGGCCAATAAACGTAAATTTCAACATAATTCAATTCAATTCAATTGATTCATAATTCATTCCGTAAATTTACGGTTAGACTTGGGCAATGCATTTACTTTAAAATCGGTTAAAATTGATCCTGGCCAGCGAGAAGTATACTAATAAAGTTAGGTATAATTTTAAGCACATAAACGGTGAACGTGAGCACATAAACGGTGAACCTGGGTGAGTTTGTTGAAGGTGTATTTCAATGGCTAGAAATAAATTTTAGTACCCAGTTGTCTATGAAAAGAAAGTAAACGATTCCTGGAAGTGGCGCCACATAGTAGGAAGTATAATAGGTACCATAGCAATTACAAGATTAGGTGAATAATAAAAATTATAGTCAGATCTAAGCCGAGCAACCTGTTAAATAAATTTTTCCGCAAAAATTTAATACTAATGTTTTGATTTAACCTACCGAAGGCAGATGGAGCTGATGATTTTTGATTGGCCAGTATTTATGTCTTTTGCAGGTGGCGGAGACAATTTCATAATAATCTTTAATCATGTTTTCTATAAGAAATATCTAAATGGTGACAACTACAAGAGAAAAAGATAAGAGAAAAAATGTACCCATTTGCCCGGTTTAACAAATAAAAAAATTGAAATTGACGTAGAATGACTTGAATTATTTTAAACATATACCTATCTCACATATTTGTCTTGTAACAATTTAATTATAACTTTCACAATATTGGAAATTCGTCATTTGAACTGTAAAACTGTCAGTTCCAGTTGGCAACCTCGTACTGAAAAAACAATGAGGAAAACAATAAAACAAGGAATAATCAACATTGTCTACGAATATTCTACCTACTTTACGAATTTTTGACATTGTCTACGCCAAAATTAATTGGCTAAAATATTTTCGACACCATGTCGACAAGTCAGAATTACGCGTAGACTACTGATGACGTTACAATATTTTGGTTTACCACCGTTTTGCACGCATAAAAAACAATTATTTGCACTTTGCAAGTGTTTCTCTAAATATTGTAAAAGTATATATTTAAACAACTACTGTGCACTGTACGCCATACAATTGTTATGTCACGGATAAAATATTAAATATTAAGACAGTTTAGCAGATTTACGAAAAACATACTCAACTTGCAATTAAATTTTAACAACACACAGGAATTTAAAAAAATATATAAATTACTAACTAAAATGACATTCAAATGTCGAGTGTCCAATTCTGGGACAGTTAATAATAATTTAACTTTTTTTATATAGACTTGGTACAGATAATAAAAATAAATTGTTCATAAGAAAATTGCGTAAAGTAATTGAATTTGTGGTTGTGTTCGGTGAACGAAAATTGATTTGTCACGTTTTCCTGTCTTAGGTCTTTATATTTATTTATTTATTTAATGTTGTATTGTATTTTAAAGATAAGAATTTACTTTTATTGACAGTACGTTTACATTTAATACGACTTAAGTTCTTAATTACATTTTCTTCGATCGAAATACAATTTTCATGTGTCAAATCGATATTAGAGAACATTTTAATCGTTAACAGCACAACCCCTTCCAAAATAAATCGTAACATATATACGAGTACATACATACGAGTATAACCTTTATAGTGTGCTGTATAGTTTTTCCACTTTAATTGTTCGTGCTTAACGTTTAATGACACATGATACAAAAAGCATAAGGATAAATCAGCAGACGAAAGAAAAAATGTGAAAAAATTTCCATTAGTACAGTAGTTTACAATTTAATTCTTTTCTTCTCGACGTTTAGATAAATTAGAGGGGATACATTGTTATTGTATAAGAAATACATAGTTGGATAATTAGTGACATTGTTAATGTATAAAAGATTAATTAGGGGTTGGGAAAATCGTGGCAAATTAAATTGAATTTTATTACCGGAAATATCGTGTTCGGCTTGGACGTTATGGCAAGTCATAGGTTTTTCTAAATCACAAATACCACTCTGAGAAAAATTTTGATTTGTAAAATTAAAAACGAAGTTTTTAACTTCGAAAAATTAAAATTATTTTGAGTTTAAAAATTATTTATTTGTTATTAAATGTAATTTTTACAGATTAATAAAAAGTTGGTTTATTTTAATAAGGAGTACGGGATTGACAGCCTCCACGAAGTATTCATAAATGGATACGGGCGTACTCTGGGCAATGTTCTGTAGAACGAACGGTTGTGATAGGAAGAAAGGAGGAAGAAGTAATACCTCAAGTGGTACACCAATATCAACATTGGTAAATCTACTCTCTGTGGAAACTGGCCCTATGAATTCTGAGGAGGGCCATCTATTGCATTTGCATCATCATTAAATCCATTCCAGATATGATCAAATTTAAAAAGATCACCGATAAAGAAAAATAGTAGAAACTCGGTAGCTACCAAGCCGATGCTTTTTCTAACGTTATAATTAGACGTACTGGACAAACATTACACGAAATAAGTGATGCCACCGGAAATTTTGCTTTGCAAATAGCCGAATCTAGTAAAACAACTATTGACCTAGAAACGGAGAATATGAATCTCTTGACGAGATTAGAGCATATGGAACAATTATTTGCCAAGCTTAGCGAAGAAATTGAGTATCTAAAGCGAAAAAATGAAATCCTAAAAATAAATCGGGACTCAAAGGAAAATTGCGATATGAGAAGCATTGAACCAGACAAACTCATCTATTCCACTGATGAAGATGAATTACAATAAGAGACGGTCTGGACCCTAAAGAAGAAAAACCGTCCAGGAAAAGTAAGAAAAGAAAAGCTGAATCGTCACTTGAGGCTGAGCAATTTCATTGTAGAGGACAATCAGGTCTATCTTCAAAAGATGTTCTACCCAAAGCCAATCAACCAAAAGGTAGTAAATCTACCAAGAACATTACACCAAATTTGGTGCAACCGAAAGAAAAACCACCACCACCAATAAATATTGTGGGTGCAACCAGTTACCCAGAAATTCAGTCACTGATGAAATCGGTTACTGACAATGACTATAAGGTAAGAGCGCTAAACAATGACGTTTGGAAAATTTATACTTTGGACTCAGATACTTACAGAACCTTATCTATGAAATTGAATACTGAAAAGTATCAGTGGTTCACTTACGAGAACAACCAGGCTCGACCTATAAAATTCATGGCAAGAGGTTTGCATTACACTTGCTCAAGCAAAGAAATAATGGAAGACTTACAAAATAAAGGTCTTAAAATACTAGATGCTGTGAATATTGTTAAAAAAGAAAGAACAGAAATTCAGGAAGGAAACCAAATTATCAGTAAAAGGTGACTCCCTCTTTTTATGCTACTATTTGACAACAACGAGAATGTTCAAAACATTTATGGAATAAAAGGAATCCTTCACATAAAGGTGAAAAGCGAACCAATGAGGAGAACCACAACACGTATACCCAATGCAAGAAAAGTCAGGCATTTAATCACACCCAAAGATATTGCGGCCGGAATTCAAGATGTGTAAAATGCTCAGATAATCATATCATTCAGGCATGTACAATAGAGAGAGATGTGCCAGCCAAGTGTACAAATTGTAAGGGGCAACATCCGGCTAATTATCGAGGCTGTGAGGTTGATAAACAACTACAAAAATTAAGACATAAAACCAGAAACAAACCGCAAAATCACGACAATCGAAGGGTTCAAATATCAAATCAGGTGTATCAAAATCCACAACCAAACAAAACAGGGCAAAGAAGTTCACTTGCCCAGGTAGTGAAAGGTTTGTTCAACCAAACAGATGGGCTCCGAAAATAAGCAAATTATGGAAACCTTATTAAGAACAGCATTGCAGCTATTACAAAGCGGCTAGATGACCAAAGTAATCTGAACAACATGATACTTGATAAACTGAAGAAAATGCAACTTCCTCAACGCAATCCAACAACTAATGTTAAGTAAGAGCACAACTTTCAAAATAGCATTATGGCATGCGAATGGGATTATGCAACATATTCCAGAAATAGAAATATTTCTTAATTCAGAAAAAATCCACATTTTCTCAATATCTGAAAGTAGATGGCTGTTGGTTAAATCTTCGTTTGATAAAATACGGGGTTATAACTTATATCACTCCATTCATCCGGCGGAAAGAGCAAGAGGTGGTTCGGCATTACTAATAAAAGAAAATATAAAACACCATTTAGAATCAAATATCGAGGAAGAAACAATGCAAGTCACTACTGTAAGGACCCAAATTAAACACAGACAGCTTACTGTCTCTGCAATATATTGTCCTCCTCGGCAATAAAAATGTTGTCTAAATAAAAAAAAGAATTTATATTGCGTATTTTGCAATGTCGAGTTTATCGTAGCTCTGTTTTTTTGCTCATGGGTTAGCTATTACTCTTCCGTTCAGATTGCTTAATTGCTTAACAACTTTCAAAGAAAGAACAGTGTAGCCGTGTTTCCTACAATTTTTAAAGAAGCAAATGACTTAATGGAAGAATTAGACAATAACGTTTTGTTCCAAGAGTTGCTGAATTTTTCTCCAAAATCAGGGAAAATCCTGACGTTACAGAGCCGATTGATTATTATAGAATTACAACTTATATTATCCAATGTTAGAGTCTATTACAGAAGATATTAAAACCAGAATAGGAAACGCTAGTTTAAGTATATTGTGTTTAGAAATATCAATACCAATATTATAAACATTTCTTCAAAAACGATACAAACTGCAAATGAAGCTGTCTTTATCAAGTTTTAAGCTCATTTAAGGAAATCAAATATTTCTACTGAATCCTTATTAGGCGAAGTACAAATATAGCAACAGAAATGGCAACGAGGAAAACAAAATAATGGGTCCGTTCCAGCTGACGCATTGGCTTTGCTTGCCAAATTGCGATGCAGAAACTTTGCCTGCCATTCATAATATTTTAGTTATGTTATTGACGTATACTGTAGGTGTTGCAGGCGCTGAAAAAAGTTTATCGACCTTACGGAGATTAAAATCATGGATTCGATTACTCTGGCACTTTTAGATTTCCATAGCGACATTGTAAAATAAATAAAATCTTCTGCTATCATCGTCCGTTACGCCAATAAATCAAATAGACGAATTGAGATTTTACTGTAAACATTTTTAATGTTTTTACTGTACCTATTTTTTTAAATGAAGTTGCTGGAAACTAATTGTTTTAATCAGTTTATTGATTTAAATCGTCGCGAGGTACGGACGTAAAATCGATAGATACAGTAAAAATAACTAAAATATTAATAATTAGAAGTGCATTGCCTTCAAAATAATTGTTTTTTCTGTGTGTTAATTTACAAGTGAAAATTTAAAATTTTTTTAATAAAAATGCAATTCAAAAAAGTGTAAGCGGTTCACAAACATTAAAAAGTGCTACGACATCAAATATTGTGGTAGGTAACAATAAGCGACATCGCTATAATGCAAACAGGTATGGAACGTTACATAACCGTAACATCCAAACGTAAACGTAATCCCAAGTCTCCAGTGCAAACTGCAACAAAAACTCTAAAACTAGGAGCAGAGATAAGAATTGGTAACCCTTTCCAATTTCTGTGTGGAAATAAAAGTCAGAAGAGGAAACTCGAAAAGAGGCGAGAGCACCAAAAGAGCGACCACCACCTATATACCTTTGAGACGCGCCGTTTCAACAATTAGTAGCTGATCTTAAAAAAGAAACAGATGGAGAGTTTTTCATTGCTCCAATTAAACAAGGCAATATCCATGAAACCAGAATTTAAGCCTTGAGCATCGAAGCATATCGTAAAATTGTTGCCATTTTAGAAGCGGCTAATAAATATTTGTAAGTGTATTTGTATGTGTATACAGATTGAAAAATTCGAAAGGACTAACAGTAGTAATAAAAGTAATCGAGTCACCTGTATCGCCACAAGAGATACGTGAGGAAATCACTAACAAGGGCTTCAATATAAGAAGCGTCATTGACATTATTAATCGTGAGAAAATCCCTCAACCAATGTTCAAAGTTGAGCTGGAACCTGAAGCAGCAAAAACCAAAGGGACACACGTGATCTACAACATGAAGTATATGTTGTATAGAAGGGCGGTAGTGGAAGAGCGACACAAACGTTAGTCAGTACTAAAATACACCAATTGCCAAGAATTCGGGCATTCTCGAAACTATTGCAAACTGCCAACTGTTTGCTTGATATGCGGCAACATGCACACAACTATAGCGAGTGAGATTTAGACAAACCCAAACCTGAAGTAAAGAAGTGTGGCAATTGTAGGGAAAACCATACCGTTAATTATAGAGGATGCATTGTGTTTAAGGAGTTAAGGAAAAAAATGATACTAAGGCATCGAATTGAGCAACGTGCCAAATAAAGCAAATAAACCTCAGAATGATGATCAGGAAATCTTCAAAATGATAAGTACCCTCAACGAAACAATGAACAACTTTAAGCAAATTATGGAAACATATATGGGACTCATGCTGTAAAACATGGTTACTCTGATACAACTGTTAACGAAAAATCAAAATATAATACATTTTACACAAATTAGTTCTGTAAAATTTAATGGTTATAAAATTTACGATACCCAGCACCCTAACGAGAAACCTCGTGAGGGATCAGCAATTATTATTAGAGATAGAATAAGGCGCCATGAACTGGAAAAATCTCGCGAGAAGAATGGTCCGGTACATGCACCATACCTGCAGCTTACTGTCCACCGGAATATTCAATTTGCAAATTATTTCAAAATCTTGGGAAATGATTTTTTTGCAGGAGGAAATTTTAACTCCAAACACATCCAATGGGGCTCTCGATTAACATCACCAAAAGGTAAACAGCTGTGGGAATGTATGCAGGACGGATAACTAGATCGTGTTTCTGGCGGCAGACCAACATATTGGCCAACCGATAGACGAAAAATTCCCGATTTAATCGACTTCTGTGTAACAAAGAGTATTGCTAGAACTTATGTTACGGCAAAATCATGCTACGAACTATCATCTGGCCACTCCCCGGTTTAAATCACATTAAGCACTCAAGTTTTAAATTCAGAATCAAATATTTGTTTAATGAACCGACACACTAATTGGTCTCAATTCAAATCTGCGGTAACAAGAGAGTGCTCATTAAGCAACCCACTTAAAACGAAATCTGAGATTGATGTAGCAGTAACTAACGAATACATTAGAGCAAGCAGCGAAGGATCCTACATGCAACAGCTCTACTAAAGTGAAAATGCACTAAGCGTCACAGAATATTCAACAGCTCTTAAAGAGCAAACGCATACTGCGCAGGCAATGGCAGTTACATAGATCACCAGGACTTAAATCAAAATTAAATAAAGCTATCAAAAACCGGAAAGCAGCACTAACAAAAGAACATGATGAGGAGATTCAATATTATCTAAGTAAACTTACAGCATCAGAAACAACAGATTACTCACTATGGAAAGCCACAAAAAACCTGAAACGGCCTACGCAATCAGGTCCTTCGATTCGGATTCCCGATGGAAAATGGGTCAGAAGCGATGCAGAAAAGGCAAATGTATTCGCCCAACATTTAGTTAAAGTATTTACTCCGACCGAAAATAATGGACACTCGGAATTGCTGCCTGAAGAAGCTGAAGTTTCAGAATTTCAATCAATTAAATATAAATGGCGTGAAGCAAAAACAATGATCAGCGAACATATAAAACCCAAAAAGGCACCTGGTGTAGATATATGTATCAAATTAATAGCATATATTTTCAATGCTGTCATGAACACTGGGTATTTTCCTGAAACTTGGAAAATTTCACAGATCATAATGATACATAAACCAGCTAAAAATGGAACTCAAGTAGACTCGTATCGTCCAATTAGTTTACTGCCAACTCTGTCAAAGCTCTATGAAAAAATGCTTCTTAAAAAGCTTAAACTAATTCTGCAAGATCAAAATATTATACCGGATCACCCGTTTGAATTTAGAGAAAATCATGGAATCATAAAATAATTGCATAGGATTGTATCAGAAATCAGAAACTCATTTGAACAAAAAGAGTACTGCTCTGCAGCATTTTTAGACATCGCCCAAGCTTTCGATAAAGTATGGTAAGAAGGCCTTGCAAATAAAATTAAGGCCCAGCTACCATCAAATTATCATGCGATCATTAAAAATTACCTGCTAAACCGGAAATTCTTGGTGAAATATAATAGTGAGTATCTTCCAATTCAAATGAAATACGCGCAGAGGTTCCACAAGGCAGTGTACTATGTCCAGTGTTATATCTAATTTACACAGCGGACCTTCCTATTTCACATTAAATTACAGATTATTCAGTTGCAGATGATACAGAATTATTAGCGACACATGAAAACCCTCAAATAGTATCAAGTATCAAGTGTCCTGAAAGAAATCGCTAAGTGGCTTTCAAAATGGAAAATAAAAGCAAACGAGCAGAAATCAGCACACATTACATTCACTCTCCGTAAACAAACCTGCCCTCCGGTAAAGTTAAATAACATCAATCTACACAATACGAAACCATTAAATACCTAGGTCTACATCTAGATAGAAGATTGACGTGGAAGAAGCATATCGAAACAAAGCGACAACAAATCAATATCAAAAGTGATCAAATAAATTGGTTAATCGGAAAACATTCGAAATTAACTCTAGACTGTAAAGTCGTGTTGTATAAAATGGTACTAAAACCAATCAGAACTTACGGAATACAATTGTGGGGCTCAGCCTGTGCCTCAAATATAATAAAATTGCAACGTGTACTGGTAAACGCACCTTGGTACATACGTAACACAAACATACACCGTGATCTCAACATCGAAACACTGGCAGATACAGTACAGCAGAAAATACCAAACTAAGTTAGAACAACATCCCAATACATTAGCTCGGGAAATATTATGGAGGCCTAGATATCAGCGCCTTAAAAGAAAATATCCTTTAGATCTAGCTAACTAATAAATAAAAACAACAAACCAAATAGTGCATATTAATATTAAGAATTAACATAGGTTAAGAATTAAAAAATGTTCTCGTTTAATTAGCTTGTAAGATTTGAAAACAACTTGTGAGTTTCGCAAGATATGAAAGAATCAAGAATAAGGCCAAAGGCAGCTATAATTTAAAAAATTATTATCGTAAAATTTTTATATTTACATCTTAATAAAAACTGTTTTGTTTACGATATAATTCCTATATTCGCCCCTCCCCGCTGCTCCTTCTGAACCGTGCTTAGTTACGATAGGAAATCTAATCCTCTGGAATGATTTCAGGTCTTTCTAATTCCCACTTCGTGAGTGCAAGTTTTCAGTGTTTGAAACTTCTATCTCCGGATTTTTACAATAAAAATTTGAGGGTGTTGAACATTTTGATAAAATATGCATACCATTATTAAATTATAACTTCCAAAATATTTAACTTAGAGCAACCATCATAGAATTAATTAACAGGTAATTATAATAGGCTTATTTTTAAGCCTAAATTGAGAGCTAAGATGCTTGAAAGCAAAAAAAAAGTTTTATCGAAATATTGCGAAAATAATTTTTTAAATGTTTGATTTAAATTTACTTTCTAATACATTTTTTCCACCCAGTTGTCAGTTTTTCATACACTTATATCGCATTCATTTAATGCAAATTACTTAACATACAGTATGTGTTGTTGATAAGAAGAAGAGAAAAATGGACTCCTCCCTTACGATTTTTTTCTCGAAACAAACCAACGAATCATCTCGAAACGGATTGGCATCCAAAAACCGGACGCCGTGCATATTAACAACTGTAACGTACATAACTCGAATTTCATTCTATTTCTGTTTCTTGAACTTGACCAATTCACCTAAAGGACTTTCAAATTAAAAACTAACCCCAATTCAGTAAAAATAAAACTAACAGACAAATTCCTACAATTAAAACTAAATCATTTAAATTAATGAAATTGTAACAATTTTGTCTACATCCCAAAAAGCAAATAATCTGTTACTATTTATTTTTTAAAATTAAAACAAACAGATAATCATCATCAAACAAAAACATTGAAAATTAGAGGGATACTTTACGTACATGAGTAGAAACAAGAATGTCAACCACAACATTTTTATTTTATTTAAAGTAGTAAAATAAATAATAAATGTTTTGACCCCTTTTTAGTACAAACCACCCCTGAATGTTGATGTTAAATGAAAGGATATCGTCATATCTGATGAAATTTAAAATTTGTAATTAATTTGAATGATTACTTGTTTTATTTGCTTAGACCAGAAATGGAAATGGAAGAAAAAAAGGATTCCGGAAAAGGACTTTTTTCCCAGTTTTGAGCACAAAGTGATTAATTTCGTTCGAGGATATAATACATTTACATTAAAATTTAGTGTTTATTGATTTGTAATGGACTCTTAATACACAATTCTACATAAAATTGGTTGAGTTTTTCTCCGAAATAAATTAAGGACGGAATTGAGAAAAAAAATCATTAATTTGTTAATTAACAATTAATTTAAATTTTGTTTTTGAAAGTTTCAATTCTAAACGACCGGAAAATTGAAAAGAATTTTTTTTTAATATCAAAAGCTGTTTTAATTATTTTCTGATTAAAAATAATATCCTCGAGGGTAATTTGTCATCCCTGATGAAAGTAATTATGCATTAAGAAACGGAATGGTTTTTGGAAAATAAGAATAAGATAAATAGCAAGAATTTTTTTTATAAAATATTTTCTTGCGTTTCAAAGTAATAAAACGATGCAAATAAGAATAAGAAGGGTAGTTTAATTTTTTAATGAAATATTACGAAAAAATTATTTTGCCTGGGTAAGAGTTAAAACTGTACCCTATTTAATTTTTTTTAACAAACCCCCTAAAAACTTCTATGCTCAGATCCATAGTCCTTTAATGCTATTACAGCGCTATATTATGCCTATTACGAACGGCGACTTTCCATTAAAAGGAACAAATCTTTTAAATGCGGTGTGATAATGCGGTTTGTTGTTTGTTTAAAATTTATGGTAATGAACGTCAAATGGTCGGTTAAAATCTTTTAATTTTTCTAATAAATATCTGATGTGGTTAAATGGCTTCGACATAAGTCTGTGCCTGCCACAAAGGTGAAGTTACTAAAAGCGTAATATACGTAAGTTGTAATCATATATGATATAAGTTAACAGACGCAACATCGATAACACTGGTTTCATATACCACTCAATTTAGAACCATCACACAAGCGTCAAATTCCGTATCAACACTCGTTACAGCAACATACTTACGGAAATGCGAATTATTTATTCAAAAAACGTATTTTCCAGCTCGTTATAAGTTTTGTAAAATAAGATCCAGTTGTAATTCTATTGTTAAATAAATAAGTTAACTAAAAATTAAAATAAAGAATTAATCGGAAATTATTTGTTTTTGTAAAATCGTGTAAAGGGAAAATTAGCTGGCACTCTTGCGCCACAAAAAAGTTCAAGTTCATAAGTTTATTAAATCTTAACCAAAATCAATAATCACGCGTAACTAAGGATCTATATTTAACCAAACAAAAAGTGACATCACGTATAAAGAAAGATTAATCAAAGTTCAACTAACATTTAACCACCAATTTCGTGAACGACTTAAGAATTTATTTCTATCTTCTAACTATCAAACAAATTGTCAGTGTTGGGAAACGACACTTCTAAGTAACCCAGAAAAAAACAAAAAGGAGTTGCATAGTGTAAAAATCCGGAATAATCAGGCCGGATTGGAATAAATTCAACAGCGGGCTGGAGTGAAGTATTTAACATTTATCAAAAGTGTAGCTACACAAATTAACAAAAAATGAAAAATTGTAGCAGGGTTAAAATTATAATTTTCTTAATTTATATCCCACTTTTTAAACCTAAAAACAAAAGGTAGTATAAATAAAAAATTTAACTAAATAATTTATAGTGCCATTTTATTAATTAATTTTTCCAATTTAAATCTATGTAAATTAATTCGTAAAGTATTTAAAAAATATCGAAAATACTGAAATAAATCTTTATGGTTCAAAAAACTCTAAGTAACAAAAGTTTACGATCGAAAACGTGGATTGTTTGACGGCCACATAATTCTAGAGATGTCTAGAAAAATCTGAATATCCTGGAATTTTAAGCTTAGTTCCATGATTGATTTGTGATAAGAAAGTGTGAGAATATCGGAAAGTGTTCGTTGAGTCGTGGTGGTGTTTGATGGCCATTAACACATAATTCTAGAGATGTTTAGAATAATATGAGCTTCCGACATTTTAGGCTTCGTTCCATGATTTATTTGCGATAAGCGGCATATCGATGAGATTCTCGGGGAATATGCTATTAATTTTACAATAGTTGATAATATCGGAAAGTGTGCGTTGAATCGTGTGGGTATTTAATGGCCAATAAAAGAAAAGAAGCGAATTCAGCGAGGGTCGCGTCGATATGCCGCATATCACAAATAAATCATGAAACCAACTCTAAAATGCCAGAATACTCATATTTTTCTAGACATCTTTAGAATTATGAGGTAATGGCCATCAAACAATCCACGTTTTCGATCGTAAACTTTTTTACTTACCGTTTTCTGGGTTTAATTTTTTTATTTTATAGTTATAAACAATAAAGATTTATTTCAGTATTTTCGATATTTTTTAAATACTTTACGAATTAATTTACATAGATTTAAATCAGAAAAATTAAATAATAAAATGGCACTCTAAATTATTTAGGTAAAGTTTCTTATTTATGCCTACCTTTTGTTTTTAAAGTGGGATATAAATTTAAAAAAATATAATTTCCACCCTAACACAATTTTTCTGTGTACGACTACATTTTTTGTTAAATTATGTACTACATTTTCATTTTTGTTAGTTTGTGTAGCTACACTTTTGATAAATGTTGAATACTTCACTCCGGTCAACAGCGGTTTAACCAGTTGTGCGAGCATCCTAAAAATTGTGAGCATCAATCCCAAATAACTAACCTCTAAATGTTAAAACACATTTGTTAGTTATGTAAATTCAAAAATTTTACTAAAAAGTGAATACTACTCGTATGAAAAATAAAAAAATAAAATTGTAAATGTAAAATTTTAATTTCTAATTAAAATATCGCGAAATTATTAACAAACGTAAAATTTTGTTCGTTGAAATTTTTGTTCTTAGAATTTATATAAAAAAATTTATTAGAAGAATATAAGATTTTATTTTAGAAAAAAATAGAATCTTGATGAAATGATTAACGACAATAAAATATCGAAACCAACAACATTCAATACTGCAACGGTTCATTCTCGACTTCACAATTCAATTCTCCTAATGCCCCCGACTTAACAAAACTAAGAGAAATTATTACAGAAATAATTAGTCTCCAAAACTAAAAACTTTTCGAACATTTTGCAACAAACAGAACGAACGATGTATATCAGAACATTGATCCTAGATATGGCGACAAAATCAAAGACTTAAAGCGATGCCACATACACATCTAACTACGTGCGATTCGTGCGTAAATTTGCTTTGCCTCGCCACATACAAGAAACAAATTCGTACGAATATTACAACAACAATTTTATGTGAGTCAAAGAGAAAAACAAAACACCGATAATTGAAAATTGTTTGTAGTGTCAAAAATCAACGAAATTTGGTTAGAAACGTAGAAAAAAACGTTCAAAATTTTTGGGTGAGTTCGGAATCCGTTTCAAAGAATAGTACGGAGAAAATTATAGGAGAATGACTATTTTTCAGTTAAAATTGTTCAATAATTATAAATTTATTATTTTTTCTAACAAATAAAGTTGTTTTACATTATATCTCATTGATTTAAATAAAATATTTGCAATAATTTATTCTTAAATGAGAAAAGCGTTTTCAGAAAACGTTTGTAGAAATTGTAATTTGGCATCGCCTTTAAAGTGATGTCACATACATAGACATATCTACGAACGACTACTAAAGACAGATTTGGCATTTATAAATTAATTACAGCATATTTTTGACTTAAAGAGATAATATGTAAAATATCTTAAATTAGTAGCCAACATAATAAATTTGCAATTATTTAATAATTTTAATTGAAATTGTTGCTAGAAACGATTTTTGCTCTGAGTGGTATAATTTTACACGAACGCCAAAACTTTAAAAACGAATTCCGAACTCATCCAAAAATTTTAAACGATTTTTTCTCTGTTGTTTTTTCTTGATTTTTACTTCAAAACAAATTTCAAAAATTTCAAAGAAAAATTTATTTTTCATTAATTTAATATTTGTATTAAAAGCTCATCGTGAAAATGGTATGGTAAATTATTTATTTAATTTTAAAATGAATTAACTGCTTATTATGAAAATTTTATTTTTTAGGACGAATTTGAAATGAAACTAATTAGTGAAGTGGAAGACCATGCTAACCTGTTTAATAAAACTTTGGCGGATTATAAAAATAGAATAAAAAAGGCAGACAGCTGGAATGCAATTTCAAAAATTCTTGGAAAACCTGGTTCGTACTTAATACAAATAAATATTCGATATAACGTATATGGAATTTGTTTGATTTAAATATTTCTCTGCGTGACCAATTCGCAAGATTATTTAAATCGGAACAACAAATTCCTAATGGAAGCACTATAACAGCTTGCAATTTTTGAGTGAATTTGTTAAAATACCAAGATAATAAATAAACAACCTTAACAATAGTAGTTGTTAATAACACAAACATAAATATTATTATTTTTCAGTACGATGAGTAATTATGAAGCCTCCAATAATGAGCTCCTGACTGAAGAGAGCCAAACGGAAAATGATAATCATGCACTTTTTGATGAGCTAATTGAAGTGCACGCACATTTTGAAGAGGAAAACAGAGATTTGTCACCGCTGGCAAAAAGGCGTCGTTGTTCTTCCGCGGATGTGGCGGAAAAACTCTTAGACGCAGTTACAAATATTAAAATTCCACCCATACCACCTCCAACCTCATATTTAGAGCAATTTTTTATTTCTTTGGCCAGGCAAGCTGCAGCTGCAAAATTATCGCAAATTGAAGAGCTAGCATTGCAAACGGGATTTTTAGAATTATTTCAAAATTTAGTGTTTTTAGTTTTAGAATATAATGAATTAATAAAAATTTACTGAATCGGAATGTGATATTTTTGTATATATTTTTATTGAAATTAAAAGCTAAAAATATTAGCTAAAATCTAAAAATAACGATTATTTTAATATTTAAAAATGTCTTATTTATTTGTATCATACTATATTGAAATTGAACATCTCCTTCATTAATACACCAGTTGGCAAACATTTCTCTTATGTCATATCCGCGTGAAGCAGATACAGTACAATTATTGGTAGCGGCTGGAAAGGAAGATGCTGGCTGTACATTATGCAAGAGTTCCAATGCATTTACGTCAGATTTAACTATGATATGCAAAATAACACATGCGGCTAGTATGCCGAATGCATTCTCAACAATCCGCTTTGCGCGAGAGAGTCTAATAATAAATAAATAAAATTTAAATATCTTCTATACAATTTGGAACTTTTAATATTTACCTGAAATTAAAAATTCGACGAATTTGTATAAAATTTTGTCCCGGATATGGTGTTAGTAACGTCGGCTTTAATGAGAAAGCCTCATCTCCTACCAGCACGTAAGATACTTTTGCACTTTGCGTGCACGACCGCCATAAGAACTGGGGAAAATCTCTTTTTCTAACTGAAAAGTAAACTACCCGAATTATTGGGGGCAAACGTGTCAATATGTATGCCATCAACGACACCCAAACAATTGGGAAAATTCCACCTAACAAAAAACTCATTGGCTTTACGAGTCCAATCATTAGATTTAGGTTTTGGCAGTGCGATAGACCTTCCCATTAAAAAACTTAATGCGAGGTCAATGAAGCTGCATCCAGTAGCCGAAAACATAAACAAAAATTCAATTTTAAATACTATAATTTAATTAAGATATTTGTAGGCCGGGAAATTAGCTCAGAGTTATAACTAATTTTTCTTTTGCGGTTATCGTATCTCTCCTAGTTGCAACTCTCGAGGGTTTAATTTCATTTAATATACTCGAATAAATGAAATCAAATTGTCTTTTGGACATTCGAAAATATATAAAATATTTCTCTGGATATCTTCCAACTAATTTTACAATAGTAAAATATTCACCCAATTGCTTCCTACGGGAATTAATAGGAGGAAACCAATGTTTGCGACTGCGCTTATTTTTATAGTACATGTACATTGCTGAGTTTAATAATATTTAAATTTTTAATTTAGTTTAGTATTTGATCGCATCATGATTGAACGTATGTTTACAATTTCTCGCTTTGACACTTTGAATAGAAACGGCGTTATCTGAGTCAGCTCAAAACAAAATATAAAGAATTGTCGTTGTAAAAATTGTCTGTATTTTTTCCTTGTATGTGGCGAGGCAAAACAAATTTACGCACGAATCGTCTGTAGTTAGAAGTGTTTATGTGGCATCGCTTTTAGAGGAAATATCAGATATAGTTTTGAGCCTTCGTGAATTTTCTGGTGAACCTGGAAGGACCCCACACCTAATTTTCTGGGAGTTGAGCTCCTGGAAGAAATGTGTTGATAGAATTTTGACAATATATGACGATTTCAAGGGTACACCAAAGTACTAAATGACATACTCTGCGTGGTGAGAAATTAAATGATCGGCAAAGCAGACACGACATTAGAGTTATATAACACCCCTTTAACCATGCTACTGAAGTTAGCAGAAAAATTCAGCAGAATAAAAACTGCATTATCGACCCCCCTTAAATACATTGGTAGAAAAGGTCAGCATACCGTTTTCTGTAGAAAAACTATATTATCAACATATTTAGAATAGTCGTAAACAAATTGACTCAATTTTCTTTATGTAAGCATGTTTTCGCCCAAAATTCGAGTAAATTTCAATTGTTTACTATAAAAATGCATCCACATAAGCACAAAAACTGTTTAAGTAATAAATTAGAAGTAGAAAGTAGAACAATTCTAGCTTCTTCTATAGAACAATTTCTCAATTTAAAAGGTCCGCAAATTTGTTGATTTAGATCTGTTCTGAGCTCCTTCCTACTAGGAATTCCCGCTATTTAAATTTGAGTGTGCGTTTTATGATATTTTACGAATTTGAGCAATGAAAATTAGTCTGGGTTGGATACTTCTATTAAAAGGTCCACCGATTTGTCATTGCAAATAGTTTCTGTAATCTGTCCACTTTTCAACGGAACCGATATAGTTTCCGTGTCACGTATATTCGAGTAGCGGGAATTTCTTTGGTTGGCGGTACTTTATGTTTTGTCATAAGTTGGCTAACAAAGTACAGAAACTATTTGCAATGACACATCGATGGACCTTCTAATAGAAGTACCCATCCCAGACTAATATTCATTGTTCAAATTCGTATAATATCATAACACGCTTACTCGAATTCAAATAGCGGGAATTTCCACGATCAGCGGGTCCTCATACTCGCTCGGTAGAAAGCCATATGAGTTCAGAACATATCTAAATCAACTTGCGGACCTTTTAAGCCCTAAGTCTGGAGAATCGTTCTACTTTTCAACGGAACCAATACATTTCCCGTGTTACGTATATTCGAATAGCGGGAATTCCCACGATCGGCGGAACTTTATGTTTCGTCATAAATTGGTCAACAGAGTACATGAACTATGGGCAATGCCAAATCGGTGGACATTTAATAGAAGCGCCCATCCCAGACTTATTTTCGATGTTCAACTTCGTAAAAAATCATAAAACACGCACTCAAAATTAAATAGTGGGAATTCCCACCATCAGCTGATCGTATTCGCTCGATAGATAGCCGAGTCCAGAACAAATATAAATCAACAAATTTGTGGACTTTTTAAACCCTAAGGCTGAAGAATTTTTCTACTTTCTACTTCTCATTAATATTAAAACAGTTATTGTGATTATGTGAATGCATTTTTAGCTTCTGCATATAGTTTTTCTGCAGAATACGGTCAAAATCAACAAAAAAAATTGCTGACTTTTTCTACCGATGTATTTAAAGGAGGTGGATAATGCAGTTTTTCTGCTAACTTCAGTAGCATCCCTCAAACTAGGAAAAAATTTCGAGATGCCTGACACTCCATTACGCCGATAAAAGAGACTTGGGGACTTTAGAGTATCCATTGACTAATCTCACCCAGAAACATCTCACAATCCTGTACTTTTACACACATGTGTACCACCACCTTTTACTAACTCTAACTAGATTGGGTTCAATTGATATGAGCGAGGAATCAATGAACATCATGACTCCGGCGTAAACAGACAAAACGTTGGACACCTTCATAAGATGTATTAAAGAAGACCTATCACGGTTACTAAATATGAGAGGTCTAGTAGGCTTGCCGGAAGCTCTTTCTGTTTGTCTCAGTAAAGCGTACAGCATAGCCTCGGCAATATCTGTAACCCAAGATAACAAACTTCAGTTCCGTCACTCAATTCCAAGAGAAATATTCCGATACCGCCAAGAAATGTCAGTTGAACACCAAACTTCTATCCATAATTACTTTGCAATCCGCAGTTACCATAGGAATATCCCAAACCCTGTCATTTCCAACTATAACATTCGCCAATACCTTGTCAAGTTCAACATCCTTATACTCAAATGCCAAACTAAGTAATCAAAAGAAGCTACTTACCTAGAAGAGGTGATCTAAGTCCAATTTAAATATTAGGTGTCCAAGTAGAAAGTCGGCTCTGAAGTTGGTTGCATCAAAATATACCTGAACGCATTCAAATCGCCCGCCATTTTGGTATCTGTAGCTTAGGCATTGCTGTTTTTATGACATAAGTTTTAGTTATTTACAAGCCGTCGTTCCGTGTGCATCAATTTTAAGAGATGGATGTTGAAGCTTAAGACACTCATAAAAGTAGTGAAAAATGAAACAATTTGAAAATACTTTTGTTCTCTAGCTCCAACTAAAGATACCGACTATTCCCTCTGGAAAGCAACAAAAGGATTAAAACGACCAAACACGCAGATCCCCGCAATCAAAACAAACGATGGGAAAAGGGCTAGAAGTGCGAAAGATAATGCTGACCATCTTGAAGAAACATTTCAACCTCTAGGTCGGCAGACCAGTTATGAAAACACTGCTGGTACGCTAAGAACATCCGACTTCTAACATATCAGGCCTGTCCCGTAACACTGAAAGAACTAATAGCTGAAATTAAGAACTTAAAAGCAAATACAACTCCTGGTTACGATCTGATAACAGGGCAAATAATAAAGGAGCTGCCTGAAAAAGGCACCCGTAAATTATTGCGCATACTCAATGCGATCCTCAGGGAAAAAATATGTACCAATGCAGTGGAAAGTAGCAGAAGTAATAATGATTCCGAAACTGGGCAAGCCACTGAATGATAGAAATTCTTACCGGCCAGTTTCACTTCTACCAACACTAGCGAAATTGTTTGAGAGGCTGTTGCTCAAAAGATTGAAAAGAACCATACAACAAAGAAACCTTATCCCAGAATGTCAGTTTGGTTTCAGAGAGAAACACTCAACTATTGAGCTGGTTCACGGGCTTACTGATATCATTGAGAATGCATTAGAGAAGAAAAGATTTGCTCTAGTATCTTCTTATATGTCGCGCATGTCTTTGATAAGGTGTATAGTCTCGCAGGGTAGTGTTCTGAGACCTATTCTTTACCTGCTCTACATCAGAGATTTACCTCAATTAAACGATGTTACCGTTGCAACATTTGCCAACAATACTGCAGTTCTCTCAGTAGGAGACACTATCGATTTCTGGATACGCCAAAATGTGGCGTATCGGGCTCAATGAATCGAAATCCACGCATGTGAATTTTACTAATCTAAAAGTCAGCTACAAACCTGTAATCGTTAACAGTCAGCAGATTCCGTATGCAAATAAGGCTCAATATCTAGAGATGACCTTAGATACCAGGCTCAGATGGAAAGAGCACGTTAAAAAGAAAAAAGATGAACTTAATATCAAATATCGAAAAATGTCGATGTCCCGGCTGCTCGGGAAAAAATTGGAATTGTAAACCGAAAATAAATTGCTATTATATCAACAGGTGCTAGGTTAGGTTAGGTTGGGTTTCAGTGGTCGCTATCGCACACTTAGGCCAGTTTTGGCCCATTGTGAAGTCACAGGAACTAACATCTTTAAACTCCCTTTAAACCCATCTAGTGCTACTCACATAGCATAAGAGATCTTACACATTCAGATTTCGATATCAGAGCCGCTGTCCATAGTGTATTTGCCCAAGTGATCATATCTTCCATCAGCAAGCGCAATACATGAGCATGGGAAGTGAACAAGAGTTTTCTCCTCCTCCTCGTCCTTGCAGCTCTTGCATAAGTCATTTGAATCCAGACCCAGCCTTCTCGCATGATCTTCGAAAAGGCAGTGTCCGGTAAATACCCTTACAATGTTACCTAAATCACGCTTCCTGAGTGTGATTAAGATCTTGAATCGCATCAAGCTCAGCTCAGCCATACTTACTTCTCTACCCTGCCAGTCGGACTGGCAATCCACCTACCATTTGCCAAGGCAACTGCTTACCTATGGCTTGCTGTTTTCAGTCCAGACATAGGCCTTCCTACACATTCTCCCCCTGATTCCAGTTGGAGAGTCGTACGTATCTTGCTAATTCGTCTGCCCTGCAATTTCCCTCAACGTCAGAGTGGCCCGGAACCCAGACCAAATGGATATTGTGTGTGTTCCGTCATCTCGTTCAGAGATGTGTGACAATCCAACGCCACTCTTGGCGCCAGGGAAACTGAATCCAGCGAAAGAATGGCCGCCCGACTGTCCACTCAGATAGTGATATCAGTCAACGATATTACACTGTGCTTCAACCAGTTCATGACCTCTTCAATCGCTATAACTTCAGCCTGGTACACGCTGTAGTAATCAAGTAGACGAAAAGATAAACTTACATTTAATTCCCCACATACCACACCAGGTCCCACTCTACCATCGAGCTTGGAGCCGTCGGTGAAGAATTTACTTCTCTCGGCCTCCGTAATGAGATTATTCTTTCAACCCTCCCTAGAGGGGAGAATTACCTTAAAACGCTTGCCAAAACACAAAAGGGGTGTTATATAATCCAAATTCACCAGGTCATCCCTCACAGAATTGGCTATAGTTGAGTGCCCTTTTAACAGGCACTTCCACCCTGAAATTTCTGATAGCCCGGCGGCCTTATTGACCGCCATTTGCTTACCGATAATATGCCACAGTGGCTTCTTACTGTCAAGAAGGATCAACAGGAATCTCGCCCTATCAGTAAGGGTCAGCATAGTATCAATTAAACTTGGTGGAATCATTACCGGAATTTTATATCTCCTAGTAAAAAGGATCAGCTCTATTTAGATGGGTTTATCCCCAATCCACATCTTCTGGCGCAACCTGCAGTGATTGATAATGCATTCTGCATCATTTCTCCGATTGTACATAGGTGGTTCCCTGAGACAGCTATCGCTACGTCATCGGCATAAGCAACTACGCCTATTCCTTCCACCTCCAGCTCTAATGGTAGTTCATTGATTACTACATTCCAAAAAAAGGGAGAGGATACCTCCCTGGGGTGTTCCTCGAACAACCCACCTTCTAACGGAGGCTTCCCCCATCTCCGCTATAACTTTTCTGCTTCCTATCAGGTGATTAATTAGCCTGGTTACAGAGTATTCAATCTCGACATCGAGAAACCACCAACAAGTATTCTTGATATTCCAGTGACTTCTTAATTTCCCGAACCTAGGTATGTAACGCCGTGTCCACGGACTTACGCTTTTGGTACGCATGTTGAGACTGCGCCCTATTCTGGGTATAATTCTCGAACGAATATGGCAATCTAGCAACCTTTCCATGGTTTTCAGCAGAAAATATGACAGAGATATTGGTCTTAAGTCCTTGGGATGTACCCCAGTTTCAGACACCCATTGAAGATAACCTCCAGCCAGAGAAGTAAAACCTCCGAGTTCTTCTGAATTTCTGCTGGCACAATCCCATCCAGACCAGCTGACTTAAACGGCTTAACAATTTTAATAGTCCATTTTATCTTCCGTGTTTTCAGAATATCCCCTGTACACAACAATTGGATGCCGCAATCACACCTAGACTAGCAGTCAACCAAAGGCCCGCAATCGACGCATCCTCACTATTCGGGAAATGAGTTTCCATCAAAAGATCAAGAGTCTCTACACTAGAAACCGTCCATTCGCCATCCGGTTTTTTTAGATAGCCTGGAACAGCTGAAGTGGAAGAGAGAATCTTTCTTAAGCGCGAGGTATCCAAGATCCCTTCTATTCTATCACAGAAGAACCTCCACGAATTCATTTGTACCTTTCTTGTTTCCCTTTTGTATACTCTAAGGCATTCTTTATAGAAGTCCCAGACTTTACTTTCTCATGATCTTTGCGCTCTATTGAAAGCAGACCCACAGACTTTCCGACACTCCGCAAGTGCCGATCCACCAAACAAGTTTTCGCTTTCTCCTCTGCTTTGTTAATGGGCCAGCTTTCCTCATAGAGGTATTTCAAGCCCTAGCAGGAATGTCCAGCATTGAATCCAGATCACTACCCGTGTCGGAGAGTGCTGGTACTCTAGATGGAATTCTGCCCTCCAATACCGCCTATATACCGGCCATACTATCCTTCGGAGATTTCCGTTAGGTACCGATGGTCAGAGAGCGAATGCTCCTTCGCCACCCTCCATGGTGGGCTAAAGCCTGTATAGATTTTCAGATCTGGGGCTGTACAAAGAAAACCAACACCAAAATAATACAAACTTTCCAGAACAAAGTGCTACGTTGTATAGTTAACGCTCCGTGGTACATTAGGAATGATGACCTTCATAGGAACCTATATATCCAAACAGTTCAAAAAAAAATAATCTTGCAGTAATTCATGGACAACGTATATATCAACACGTACATGAAGAGCTTCGTGGTGCACCTTCAGAGATAACAAAACCGATTGATTTAATGAATTAAGGACACTGGTGCAAAGAATACTTCAGTAAATAGCCTATACATGAAGTTGGCCAATGGGCATCTTCTCATTCATAAGTGACTAAATTAAGAAAGAAAAATTAGGATATGGATTGTATTCAGTTGTAATAATTTAAATAAAATTAAATAAAAATCCTCGCCAAAAGTAAAAAACAATCAACAAAGACGAATAACCTGCATTACCAACCTCCAGGAGGCAACAAATGAAATGAAGGGAAGAGTTAACAGACGCATTCAATTTAGAATCATCACACGAGTCTCAAATTCCATATCAACACGTTGCAGCAACATACTTATGGAAATGCGAATTCATCATTCTTCAATCGACACGTTTTCCGGCTCGTTATAAGTTTTGTAGAAAAAAATTCAGTTGTAATGCAAGTAACTGATTTTGAATACGAACATCATCTCACTTACCACGTAAACCGAAAGCTCGGCTTCCTGCTTACACTACCAAAATTACTTGGGACAACGCTCATTCCAAATGTAAATATGAATGTAAATGTAAATGTAAATATTTAAATAAATATTTATGCTCCATCGCGAATCTACGACAACACGATTTTTTAAATCCAGAGCTTCATAAAACTAATTATGGTGAACTCTATTGTAATTATAATTTTTAATTTTATTTAATTTTTTTTATCGTTCATTTAATTTTTTTAATTCACCATTGTGAATTAATTATGTTTTGTATGTAGCTTGTATCTTTGTACTCTTTCGTTTTGGATCATATATAGTGCACTCGATTTCTTTCAATAAATAAATGAAATAAATTATGGTGTAGAGTAGTTCTTGCACCTACCTACATTAACTGAAGTCATTATTTCTATAAAATCAATTTAATTAAATTGATTGTACGAGTCTAATGATGTCACAATAAAATGTCAATATTAATTAAAACGAGATTGCGCGATGTAGTGAGATTATTAGCTAAACATTATTTTATAACTATCATGAGTGATATAAAACATAAAATTATAGTTTACAGTACGGCATTTAATATTACATATTTCTAATTTAATTTGACGAGAGTAACATAATAAAATATAACATATTTTTTATAATGTTAACAGCAGATATTCTGGAAGACAAGAGAAACGATTAAATGACGTAAAAACCAGAAATCTCATTAGAAACCCTTTTCACGTTAATGACAATAAAATTGTAGTTTTTTTTATTACACTCGTACCAAGCGTTTTGTCATTTCAGAAAAAACCGATGTTTTATACTTACGTACACAGAGCACTTTGAGTGTAGGTGGTTTTTGAGTTCTTTAGATTCTCTTGTGTAAGTGTTTTTTGTTTGTTTATGTGAATAATAAATTATCCGATGGTTTTATCCACGGTAGCTTTATTGCAATTGGAAGGTTATATAAGCATTTTGTTTAATGTCTTTCTTATCTTTATTATTCGGAAATTAAATTTCTTCTTTTTACACTTTCTGCAAGCATAGTAAATCGTAACACATGCTGAATCTGTCATTTATTCAGTCAAAACATGTATTGTATGGCGGTGCTGCGCTTTCACACCATTCATAAAAAATTAAATGTTAACACTGTGTACGTTGGGGTTGTATTCCCTGGGACAAGATGTAGTTTATACCTATCAAGAATAAGGTTAAACATTTCTTTACATTGCGGCTCTAATAATAGTAATTCTTATCACCGGCAGTATATCTAATTTTGAGATTAGAAATATTTTATTCTACCACAATTTAAGAAAAAATATATTCATAAGATGACAATTACTTTTATTGCCATTTCATAGAAGTGGAAAAGAACAGATTATCATCAACTTAATCAACAATAGTATCATGTCCATTTATTTTATTGTACGGTGTCGTCCCACGGTTTTTCGCCATTTTTTAAGATAATCTATCTCTGGTCTTAGTTTTATTTGTCTTTTATTACACGATCATTTTACTGTTTTGATTGATTATAAAACGGTAATTTTTGACATTTGACTCTTTCATTGCGGTAGCGGATAGAGCGATAGATTACCATAATTATGTATTAGGTATGCAAGTAGAAACTCGACTCTGAAGTTGGTGGCATTAAAATATACTTGATCGTATCCATATAACGAACGCATACGCCCGCCATTTTGGATATATGTCATGACTGTTTTTAGCACATTTACAAGCTGTCGTTCCATGTGTATCAATTTTGATAGATGGATGTCGATAAGCAACATTCACGTCATTGCATTCTATTCTGTTTTCAAATGAAAAGAAATTATACTCAACTGATTGACTGATTGTTTGACTTTGAGTAAACATTCTGTCAGTCGTTCAAACAAAAACAAAATGGTTTTCGTGATGACACTTTTAGTATAGAGGACGATCCACGTCCAGGCGAGTAAAAAAATTTTAATTCGAAGAACTTAAAGTTTTACTCAAGGGGAACACAACTAATGCAAATTTTGTACACCGATTACAAACACCTGAGAGATTGTCAAGTGATTGTAAGCGATTATTTGTAATTGTGTTAGATTATTTAATTTCCATCCGATTATTTTTGATTAATCATTTTTACGTAAAATTAAGAAGATTATAGAGATTATTTTTAAAAAATTTCATGATTGACAAGATTATTTTTCATAAAATCTGATTATTTCGGTTTAAAATAGGATTATTTGGCAAAATCGTGTTTTTTTTTGTTTATATGTAAAAGTCATTTTATATAAAATTCGTGTCTTAAATGGATTCTTCCGAAGCCTCTGCGTATGGTTGGTTGGGTTATATAGTAATTTGAATCATTTTATAAAAAAATTAAATTTCCGTGTTTGTTGCGTTATTTTTTCTTATTGAGCTCCACTACAGCTTCTAGAGCATTGATCGTATTATTAGATGTAGGCGTACGCAGTCTATCAATGGAAGTGTGGTTACTTTCCAACTTTAACTTGATTGACGCCATCCAACAACTGTATTTTACAGTTGGACATGTACAAAGATCCTAGATTCTTTAGGCAAATTCTTAGCCGATACTGAAAGACCAATATTTAATTTAATGTAAACCTGCAAAATGTATATACAGTCAAACCTGGTTATAATGAATGCCTTGAGACCAACAAAATTGTTCGTTATAATAAGTTTTTATTATAACAAGGGTTTGTTATAATAAGGGAAATAATTACTTGTTCGTTATAAAGGAGCCAAACAAAAATGAAAAAAATTAACGTACCTTTTGATTATGTATTTCAATTGATACAATTCAGGTACTTCAAACATATAAAATATTTAAATAAAAAGCGCAATTCAGTATTGCAACTCAGCATGTGAATTATAAAAATGTCTGTTTAGTGTGAGCTTTACTTTGTATAGTCAGTATTAGAGATTGTTTTAATGATGTGCTTCGTATTTGCTCCGGTTTCCGCTCCGTGTCATTAAGATGTTGAAGTTCAACTTCACAATTGGGATGGCAAGTAAAAAAACGTCGTAATGAATTTAAGTACGTTTCTAAATCCTTTATCGATAAGATTTCAATATTATCTTCACCATCGATATCATTGTCTACAGTTAAATCACTATGTCTGACTGAATTTAAAATATCCTCATCAGTAATCTCGTCAGATGTTATAATTTTCTCATCCACATTTACATAGTCTGTAAAATTTATACCTTGCCGAAATATCTCAATCGACGAATTTTCCCAATATAAATTTTCCACTTCGGAGCGAGTATTATAGTTACCTACATCAATTAATACGTCATCACTATCAGTTGGCCAGGCCTTCTTGAAGCAGTTGGCTTTGGTATTTTGTTTTACTAAATCCCAAGCAAGTTTAATCATGTGGCATCCAACTAGGTAAACTGTTATTTTTTTCAATGTTTAAAATAATTTTTTTGATTAATAACTTTCGGTAGTGTAGGATCAGAGTTGTTAAATTTGGAAGCAAATATTTTACTGACACTGATTTAAATCCTTCAATGTCTAAATGTGATGCGCAGATATCGATAAGTAAAACAATTTTTCGTCGTCGGCTGTTAAATATTTGATCAATATGCTGCAAATAGTATTCCCATTCTTGAAATGTCATCCACGACTTAATATTTCCTTTATAAAGAACTGGATGGGTGGGAACATTTTTGAAGCATCTCGGGTTTTGGGGGGGGGGGGCTGCTGTTGAATTCAACTTGTGACTTGAATCGTCGATGCCGATGCTTTTTCACCGGAGATTATCTTAAACGCAATATCGTGATGTTTTTTGAAACTCATCTAAAAATTGCATAAATTTAACATAAAAGAGAACAGAAAGGCGATATTTTCTTTACCTTCAATCCAGCCGTTACTAGCTTTAAAGTCCAATATGTTCAACTTTTCTGCAAATTCCATTGACTTTTCTTTTATAATATTACAATTAATTGGGATATTTTTGGTTCTGTATGTTTTCAACCATGTAATCATAGCTTCTTCAACCTGAACAAATTTGCTTTGACGGAGTTTTGTGCGGCTCTTGTAGACCAACACATTTTTAAACTTTTCTTTGTTTTTGATTATTTCACTCACAGAACTCCTGGTTATATTGTATTTTTTTGCCAAATCAACATTAGACATACTAGTTTTATCGGCATCGTCAATTAATTTTAATTTCACTTCTAAATTAATTGATTTTCGTTTTTGAGACATTTTAATACAATAATTAAAACACATACTCGTAGCACAAACAACACAACATTCAACAATACTAAGTCACTTGACTCAAATAACCGTTGCACTTGGAAAAAATTCACTATTTTGTTATGTGTTGTACATAACTGTCTCTTTCTTTTACCATGCAACAGGGTGTTAATGAATTTATTTTTCGTTTTGAATTTGCGACTTTCCTCATGTTGGACACAAACATTATGGTTTATATTGCTGCTCTTGGATTACCCGATAAGTCGCATTTATGGTTACAAATGCATTTACAAATTAAAAACATTAAATAAAAAGTGAGGAGATCGTTGAAAAAATTTCTCTTCAAAAATTAACAAATCCTCATGCGAATGCGATCCTTATAATGAGTAAAAGATTAGTGGAGTTGAAGCATTTTGACTCAAATTCTGTTCGTTATAACGTTATAACGAGTTTCTTTTATAATAAGGGAAATTTGTACATCAGTATACGGATAAAAATTCGGGACATTATAATATGTTCAGTATAATGAGTTTTTCGTTATAATCAGAGATTTTATAACCAGGTTTGACTGTATAAATGACAAATATAGGTATACACATTTCAATTCAAATTATTTTGTTAATTCATTAATTGGTTAAATTATTATATTATTTATTTCCGCCATTATAAGATCTTTGTCGTGATCTTGGTCGTAATATTCTTAAATTTAGGTTTCTCGTGGTGAATCGTAGTCGTCGGTCGGAACTGATTTTATTATTTTGATTTGAAAATAGCAAACATAATGTAGATTTCCTTACAACCTTCGTTTTGAAAATTCAACTTTCTGTCACTTTTATTTTGCAGAAGTGAGACGTAATCTCTGTACTTGTATCTGAATTATTCGAATCTGGAAAAAAACATTAATAATAAACAATAACCCAAGTTTTTGTTTCCGATATACCGGTCCATTCATAAATTTTAATATTTGATCTTTCAAGTCCTGGAATTTTGTCAAGATTTTCGCGTATATCGTCATCTATTTCGCTTTGATAAGACAACGTTATCTTCGGAATCGCTGTCATTTTGCGTACTCTGAATTTCATGTACAGGGTGGGTCAAATAAATGTTTTTTTGAACTAGCGGTTTTTTTTGAGTATGGTAAGGGTTATGTTACTTCTGATTTGACAGAAAGTTAGTTTTATCCTTCCGCTGAACGAAAATGGTTCCATCTTGGCGGCTATGTAAACAAGCAGAATTATCGCACTTGGGGCATGGAGAACCCGCACGTGATCGTAAAGAAGTCGATGCATCCTCAATGAGTGACTGTTTGTGAGCCGCCGTTGTCAATGGTGAGCGCTACCGCGCCATGATAAACGATTTTTTGTTCCCGGCACTTGAAGAGGAGGACATAGGCAACATTTGGTTTCAACAAGACGCCGCCCCGTGCCACACAGCACACGTTTCAATTGATCTTTTGCGCACTGTCTTCGAAGATCGAATTATCAGCCGAAACGCTGATGTGATCTGGCCGCCTCGGAGCTGTGATTTGACGCTGTTGGACAATTATGTTTGGGGTGCCGTCAAAGATAATTGTTACGCCGATAAACCAGCAACGATTGACGCTCTCAAGAACAATATTCGCATTGCCATTGAAGACATAATACCGCATACCACCGAAAATGTGCTCAAAAATTGGACCGACCGCATGGGGTACGTCAAGGCCAGTCGAGGCAGTTATATGAATGAAACCCAAGTAACAATTTCAAACCTTGGTTGCAAAGTTACCACAGATTTGGTAGTTGCGGATAAGTAATTTATTAACTTTGAATGTATCGGTAAAATTTCAACCAAGTTTAAACCGTTTGCAACGTACATGTATCAACACAACGTTGTTCCCACGTTATAAATTAACGATTATTTTTACCTTAAACGTGAAAGTTGCATATTGTTAACGAATTGGTGAAAATAAAACATTTAATTAAAAAAACAATCACTGTGAGATCGCTCGCCGTATTTTAGGTTATTAAAATACTAAATCGTTGCCAACGGGTTAGTAGTTTTATACCTTGTAAGTTAAAAGGTAACCAAAAAGCAACAAAAGGAAACTGTAGGTTTTAGATTGTTAACGAATAGGTGGCTTTCTAACTTCTAGGTTTCAAAATTACCGGAAATTATCACTACAAAAAATTCATAGTAAATAAGTAACTAATTTGTTGGCAACGAATAAGTTAATTTATAACTTTTAAGTATAAATGACACTCCGAAACAACCTAACATTATTATTTTTTCAATTTTTCACTTCATTCGTATAGTATTTTGTTCCAAAGTGACTGGTTAGTTTTTTCTGTGTGATCAATTTGTGTAAAAAGTATGTAAAATATTATATTATATAGATTTATAAATTGTTTTGGGTGATTTTTAAGAAAGTGTTTGGTGTAATAAAGAAGAATTTTAAATTTTAAAATGCAACCATTGACTCCAGCGGAAGATAAAGAGGTTGAAGAAAGCGCTTTCAACGAATTTCCACTTAAACTACATGGAGAGATTGATGATTTGGAAAGAAAGCTCAGAAGTGACGCTAGTTATAAATCGAGATTGGTGAGTAATGTTTTGTTATTTCAATGATTTTGTATTTCATACCTTAGTTTCTTAAATTAGTAATAGTTTATCAGTAGCTTATATAAAGGGCGTCCAGGTTTAGAATGCTAATCCGTTAGGGAGTGATTCTTTTGTTTTTTTTTTACTTTATTTTGGTTCACCATAATCTATTCCTCAATCCGCTATGGAGGCTTTAGCTAGCGTTTTTATTTTGGATCCCCGACTTTTACTTGGGACAAGTAATTGTTCCCAATGATCATCTTATTCTTATATGCGTCTAAACGATATTTGGAGGAGGTTTGGTATGTTTTTTGGTTTATGAGGTGCTTTAGACAAGTATTTTTGAAAACTTTATGAGAATGCTGTTAACATTTCGTTTAGTTCCAATATTTAAATCATACTCTGAAGAACTGTTGAGAAAGATAAATTAATTTAATTTAAACTCTTTAATATATTTCAGGCGCAAAAACTATTAAAATTAGGAGGAGTAAATGCAATTAAAACTGCGAGAACAATAGTAAAATATCTGTTTACGGATGAAGTTTTGGTTGATTTTTCGGTGGTACAGATAAAAAAAAAATTTCAGCTCCTTCATAGAAATTAATGAACTTATCACCAGTTCAGCCCGGAAATTGTACAGCAAATTTACGGCTTGCGACAACGCAAATTTTTTTAAAGAGCATAATTGTTCCCAATGATCATCTTATTCTTATATGCGTCTAAACGATATTTGGAGGAGTTTTGGTATGTTTTTTGGTTTATGAGGTGCTTTAGACAAGTGTTTTTGAAAACTTTATGAGAATGCTGTTAACATTTCGTTTAGTTTCAATATTTAAATCATACTCTGAAGAACTGTTGAGAAAGATAAATTAATTTAATTTAAACTCTTTAATATATTTCAGGTGCAAAAACTATCAAACTTAGGAGGAGTAAACGCAATTAAAACTGACAGAACAATAGTAAAATATCTGTTTACGGATGAAGTTTTGGTTGATTTTTCGGTGGTACAGATAAAAAAAAAATTTCAGCTCCTTCATAGAAATTAATGAACTTATCACCAGTTCAGCCTGGAAATTGTACAGCAAATTTACGGCTTGCGACAACGCAAATTTTTTTAAAGAGCATCTAAAGCACGCCAAAACAAGATTAACCAGAGGTCCAAGGTAATGATAACTTAGTATAAGATACAAATAGGTTAGATTAGGTTGTAGTGGCTGCTATCGCACGCTTTGCATTTTAGGTCCGTATATTTATTGGAAAATATTAACTGAAATGAATATTTATATAAGTAATTGTTAGGTTTCAGTGGTTGCTTACTGCACGCTTAGGCCAATTTTTAGGCCCATTGTGATACCACTCATTCACTCCACATCATTAAACCCACCTACTTCACCTACTCACACAACTACAGTATACAACCTGCACATTGCAAGCTCCATATCAACCTGTACATTGACATGGAAGGTGAATCGGCGCGTGACACGGAATTCTGCACTTCATCAGAGGGCCTTAGTTGTATTTATTAGCATCACCGATCGTAATCGATGATGAAAATTCGATTTGCATCTAGCCTCTGATGGGCTTCGAACCCAGCACCTCCCGGTCCAAGTGCCGAGGCTTTAACCACTGCACCACTTGTCCGGTACTAAGTAATTGTTAGTAAATTTAAAAAAATGTGTTTGTCGAGTGATAGATATTGTTATACTCGTAGTCCAAGAGATTTACTCTATAGACAAAAATATTTATTTTTCATTCATATTGTAACTATAATGTTTAACATAAACTCTATTATAGTTTTGGATATATCTCACAACTATTATTTTGTTTTTAATTTCAGACAAGTTGAAAACCGCAACAATGACAATCCTTCTGAACTAGAGCAAGACACTTCCAAAATTAACAATGAATTATAAAATGCACGCTTGTGCGTAAAATCTGTTATTTAGAGAATTCATTTAAAAACTATCTTTTTATGGAATTTAAAAACAAATACGAAATTTAAAAAATATATTAAAAATAAATATATATATACTCGTATATGTATTATTTTTATTTTATAGTTTATTGAAATGTTAAAAGTTATTATTTATTTTATTTTTTGTACACAAATAAATGAATTTCTGTTAAAAAAATGTAACCTGTTTTAATCGTATTTCATCATAATTTCGGGAGAGAACCATTTTGTTTGTGCCGTTTATAAAGGGTTACAATACAACGTTTCAAGTGAGTTATAATCCAACGTTTCAAAAGAGTTACAAAATAACGCATAAAGAGTTAGAAAATAACGGTACTACAACAGCACAATCAAACCTTGACGCAACGTTAATACGAAACGTCCATACACGGTTGAACTAAAATTCATTTGAAACGTATTTTTTACACTCTTTTGTAACCAAAGTTATGTAATAACTGGGCATTTCCGGTTGCAGACACGTGTCCTGGAAGATGTAGTAACGTTGTCACAACTAATCAGCAACTCCTTGGTCGCGGCAACTAACGTTTCAATACGGCTTTTCAACGGTTTTGCAACTTAAAAATGTTATTTGGGGGTGTCACCAACTTCATTTCGAAAAAAATTCGAACCGATGATTCCACCAGACCAAAAACCACACCAAACTGTCAATTTAGGTGAGTGTAATGGTTTTTCATGAATAATTCGTGGATTTTGTTCGCACCAGAATCGACAGTTTTGTTTATTTACCGCACCACTCAGATGAAAGTGAGCCTCATCGGAGAAGATGATTTTCTTAAAAAAATCGTTATCGTTTGTAATTGCAATTTGTAAACGTTATTCTTGCGTATATCTCACCATGTTGAAATTGTAAACATAACTGAATACAATGAAACAAAAAATGACAGATCATGACATATTACAAATGGCCGAAACGCCACTTAAAAATCATATCATTTGTATTGGAAAACCCTATATCTGGAAAATTTGAGCTTACGAAGGGATTACCAGTAAGGTACCGAAACATAATAATTTGCTAAGGTTTTGTATGTAAGTTCAAAGTATTTTCATTATTTTTGTAGTTTGGTCACTGCACTCTGATGAGACGACCGAATTTTTAATTGTAATTTAAAGAATTCAATGTCTCATTAGTTCGAAGCCAAACTTACAACGTCTAGTAACCTCATCTCGATGTATTTTAAAATTGTACTGATTTGTAAAAAATATCCTATTTCTGATTATTCCGTGTTCCGAACATAGCAACACATATTGGGGTAGATACTCGATCGGCTAGCAAACAAGCAATTTGCTAGTCGAAATTATGGCTTCCCAATTAATTTTCACAGTTCACAATTTTGTTGGAAATTTGAATTTCAAGTTACACTTTTTGTAAAATTTTAGCTGTTCATTTTTTGAAGCTGCAAATTTTACTGTGCAATCGCAAACATAAACAAAAATTTTATGAAAAGTGTAACTGCAATTCAAATTTTCTTGGGAAAATTAATTGAGTAGTCGGGATTTCGACTAACAAATTGTTTGCTTGCTAGCCGATCGAGTATCTACCCCATTATATATGTACGAGTACGTCATTGTCATATAAAAACTTAGGTTAAAATTTTTTAAATGTAAAGTAGAAATATATCTCCATCGCGGCGGAATGGATCCAACAACAAAGAAATCATTGAATTTTGCTGATTGATTCTAAGAACAGACATAGTAATTTTCAACGTTGCCTACATTCTCTACATTGTCGACGTCACTGTTTTAATTACCTACATATATTTTCTACACGTGTAGAATATTAATTATCTACGCGGGGTAGACAATACAGCACAACTTTGAACGTCGTACACAAATTGTTACAGACACTGAAAAAAGTGTCATAAAAGAAAAGATTCAAATTTCGTAAACCAGTCCGCGAGTGTACGAAATACTGTTGTACACTAAAAGGAAACCATTCATATTCAACATCTTAATAAAATTGTATATGGCTTAAGAGTACACAGCGGCTAAGAAGAATTCAACAATGTACGTACAAAAGTTTATAATTTATAAATAATAATTTTATTTATTTATATTTTTTAATGTATAATATCGGTTCTCTGATAATAATAATAAAAATATTGTATTGTCGTAATAAATTATTTATTGGATGTCAGATATAATAATTCTGTGTTTTTCTTTATGTGTATCGAACGCAAATATATAAATTTTCATTTCTTACCTTACGATATTTTTTTTGTGATTGCAGATATCAATCGCCGCTATAACTTTGTTTTCATACCATAGTACGAAGGAAACATTTTGCGATATAAAGCATTTGATATGTTTTATTATTATTGTTATTGTGTTCTATTTTGATAAGTTTCTCACCTTTTTTTACACATGTTTGTAAGTGTTGGATGTCATTTTCTTATGACTTTGTAAGAAAAGAATGGTTTTAACAACAAAGTCATAGACATGTAAACATATAGGCCTGCTCGCTGGACATGCTTAAAGGACGGGAAATGCAGTACGATGGGATGCCGGGAGACAGTTTTAAATCGGAACGTTCCCGGGAAAATCAGGAAGCCTTTTCTCCAAAAAACGCGCTGTCGAACTGCTTGAATGTGGGATATTTAAAGATATTTAAGGATTTGCTGTCAGTTTACCGTAGAAAAATTTATCGTAGAACAGTTTATCGTAGAACAATTTATCGTAGAACAGTTTACCGTAAGGACAGTTTATCGTATATCACAATTGCTGTCTTGGTTTTTAAGTATCTTAAAACATAAAACTTTTTTCATAATGTATTTCGTATAAGAATTCGATCATTTCTTAACTATCATGATGAAATTGGGTATGTTGGATGGAAATGAGATTATTAAATGCTTTTTGTAAGAAGTTCTGGAATATGGCCACCTGGGAAGGAACTTAGCCATTTCTTAACTGATCTGACGTAACCATATACGTTGGATGGAACTCGTTAATTTTCATTGATTATATTGGATGACAATGAGTTTCTTAATTGCGTTTTGGAAGAAGTTCTGGAATTTGACCACCTTGGTAGGAACTTGGCCATTTTATAACCGATTATAAGAATCGATATTTATAGAAATGGGATTCTAGAATGACTTTTGGAAAAAGTTCTGGAATATGGCCATCTGGGACAGAACTCGTCAATCTTTTAACCAATTATGACGGGATTGGGTATGTTGGATGGAGATGGGATTCTTAAATGATTTTTGTAAGAAGTTCTTTAATATGGCCACCTGGGAAAGAACTTGGCAATTTATCAGCCGATTCTAATGATATTGGGTAGTTGGATGGGAATGGGATTCTAGAATGTTTTATGGAAGAAGTTCTAAAATATGGCCACATAAGACCGAACTCGTTAATTTCTTAACCAATTACGATGGAATTGAGAGTGTTGGATAGAAATGGAATTCTTAAAGGTTTTTTGGAAGAAGTTTTTAAATTTGGGCATCTGCGACGGAACTCAGACTTTTATTAACCGATTATGATGAGATTGGTTTTGTTGGATGGACATAGGATTCTTAAATGATTTAGGAAGAAGTAGTAGAATATTGCCACCTGGGACCGACTGGTGATTGATGTTAAAGCATCCAGTGTTACCAGAAACTGATTTACATCACGGGAGGAGTTAGCTCTGATCCAAGAATCATGGATCAATAATAACAAGATCGGTGGCCTGCAAGCGCACGGATACACTATTATACGCGTGTGGGACGGATAACAGCAGTTCATGTATACTGGTGAAAAATAATATAAATGTTTTTCTACTTCCACAGTATTGCAACATCACTGTGATCTGCATAGAGACGGGGAGTAGAAGCCAGTGCCGCCAGATATACTGAGGCACTTATTTGTTATGCAGAAAGGAGGAACGTCGGAGTTATCCTAGGGTGCAACGCAAACGCGCACCATACCATCTGGGGTAGCTCGAACATCAATGATAGTCACTTTTTCAATATATTTTAAAAACCAGCCTCATTATTAGTAATATAGGTCAGGAACCCACTTATATTATTAGAAATAGGCGGAAGTTTCTGGATGTTACTCTGGTGTCCGATTTTATCTCACCTATGATCAAGGAATGGAGGGTGGCGAAGGAGCATTCCTTCTCTGGCCATCGGTATCTAACGTTTAAGCTCAATCTCCAAATTACAAATCAGTACGTTTTCAGAAGTCCCAGGAGAACAGTATGGCACGTGTTTAGGGAAGTATTGGAGCGAAGTATTCCACCTAGAGTGCAAACATTCCATAAGGGAGGCCTGCCCATTAACAAATTTGGGAGGAAAGCGATAACCTATTTGGTGGACCTCGGCACTTGCGGAATGTCGAAAATTCTGTGGGTCTAAGATAGAGTGAAAATATGGAGAAAAAGTCACGACTGGAACTTCTATGAGGAATGCCTCAGAGAATATAAAAAGGAAACAAGGAAGGCGGAAACGCATTCGTAGGCTATCTGATTAAACCGGATTTAATCTTTTGATGAAAATTCACTTCCCGGAAAGTGAGGATGCGTCGATTGCGGGGCCTTGATTGCGGGGTGATTGATTGCGGGTCTATGGATGACTGCGGAGTCCAACTGCTGTGTACAGAGTATATTCTGAATATATGAAAGATAAAATGGGCTACTAAAAGTTAGTAGGTCAGCTGGTCCTTATGGGATTGTGCCAGCAGAAATTCAGAAGAACTCGGAAGTCTTGCTTCCCTGGCTGGAAATCTTCAAAAGGTGTCTGAAGCTGGGGTACACCCCAAAGAAATGGAGAGATGCGAGAGTGATTTTCATCCTGAAAGCGGGTAGAAGCTAGCACAGCACCTCTAAGGACTTAAGACCAATATCTTTGTCATCCTTTCTGTTGAAAATCATGGAAAGGCTGCTGGATGTCCATATTCGTTCGAGAATTGTACCCAGAAACTGGGCACAGTCTCAACATGCGAACCATAAGGGTAAGTCCGTGAATACGGCCTTACATGCCTTGGCTCGGAAAATTGAGAAGTCACTAAATTTTGTGGAATTCTCCTTGGTGGTGTTTCTCGATATTAAGGGCGCTTTTAACAACGTGAATGTGGATGCAATTGGGGAAGGATTGTAGCTACTTGAGATTGAATACCCAGTAACCAGGCTAATTAATCACTTACTAGGAAGCAGAAGGGTCGTAGCGGAGATGGAGGAAGTCTCCGTCAGAAGACGCGTTGTTTGGGGTAACATTGCATGGAGGAGTTCTCTCTCCTCTTCTTTGGAATGTAGTAATCAACGAACTACTATTGGAACTCGAGGGGGAAGGAATAGGCGTGATTGCTTATGCCAAAGATGTAGCGATAGCTGTCTCGCGCAAGTACCTACGTACAGTCAAAGATATGATGCAGAATGCGTTATCAATCACTAGGGGTTGGGCCAGCAGATGTGTATTGGGGATCAACCCATCTAAAACAGTGATGGCCCTTTTCACTAGGAGGTATAAAATTCCGAAAGTGGTTCTACCAAGTTTGAATTGTACCATACTGTCCTTTAACGATAAGGCGAGATTCCTAGGGAAGAATCCATTCTTCTATCCATTCTATCCATTCTATCCATTCTTCTCGACAGTAAGCTCAATTGGAAGCAAATACGATAGAAAGAGTGAAAAAGGCCACTGTGGAACTTTGCTCTTGCAAAAATGCCATCGGAAGGAAATGGGGTCTGAAACCGGAGCCCCGTACTGCTGCATGGAGTGAGTGTATGGTGGCCCGCTCTGGAGAAATTATCATACTGGAATATGGTGGGAAAGGTGCAGAAGGCAGCCTGTTTGCTCATTAGTGAGGTGGTAAAAACGACACCCACTAATGCCTTAGATGTTATGCTGTACCTTCTCCCGTTGGACATTATCGGTCAGCAAATGGCGGTTAGTCAATATGGCCGCCCGGCTATCAGCGGTTTCGGGATGGAATTGTCTGCAAAAATGGCACTCAACTATAGTCAATTCTGTGAGGCATGACCTGGTGAATTTGGATTACATAACACCCCTTTTGTGCTTTTGCAAGAGTTTGAAGGTGATTCTCTTCTCTTGGGAGGATTGGAAGAGTGATCTCATCGTGGAGACCAGGAGAGTTAAATTTTTCACCGACGGCTCCAAGCCGATGGTAGAGTGGGACCTGGTGTGTTCTATGGGGAATTAATCATGAGTCAATCTTTTCGTCTAGTTGATTACTGCAGCGTGTATTAGGCTGAAGTTATAGTGAATGAAGAGGTCATGAACTGGTTGAAGCATAGTGTAATATCGTTGACTGATATCACTATCTGTGTGGACAGTCGGGCGGCCATTCTTTTACTGGATTCAGTTTCCCTGGTGTCAAGAGTGGCGTTGGATTGTCACACATTTCTTAACGAGATGAATGAACATTCTGATGTTGAGGGAAATTGCAAGACAGACGAATTTGCAAGGTACGGTACGACTCTCCAACTGGAACTAAGGAGAGAATGTGTAGGAAGGCCTATGTCTGTGCTGAAAACAGCAAGCCATAGGAAAGCCGTTGCTTGGCAAATGCTAGGTGGTTCGCCAGTCAAACTGGTAGGGTAAGGAAGCAAGTATAGCCTGAGCTGAACTTGAAGCGCTCCAAGATCTTAATCTCACTAAGAAAATCACGCTTCATTTAGGTAGAATTGTAATGGTGTTTACCGGACACTGCCTTTTCAGAGATTTTTCAAGAAGGCTGGGTCTGAATGCCAATGACTTCTGTAGAAGCTACAAGGACGAGGAGGAGAAAGAGACTATTGCTCACTTACTAGGCTCATGCCCTGCGCTAGCTGGTAGAAGACATGTTCACTTGGGCAAAAACACTATGGACAGCCTCTCTGATATCGAAGCTGTAATGTGCGAGATTTTTTACGCTATGTGAATAGCACTAGCTGGTTTTAAAGGTTAAAGGAAGTTTAATGATGTCGGATCCTATGGCATCAAAATTGGCCTAAGTGTGCGATAGCAACCACTGAAACTTAGCCTAACCTAGTAGTCATTTGCGCGTGTTAAAAAAAATTTATAATAAAATCTAATTTTCGCACAAATTATATCAATAAATCGTTTAGCAAAATCACTTAACTCAGAAATTTTAAATAATCATACATTTAGCTAAACCACTTATTTATATTTATGTTACTATAGGGTGTGCCATCTTTTATGTCGAAACGTCAATTCAATACAATTTTAACCAAGAATCGCGTCACACCGAAACAACGCTTTACATTGAAAATAGTCGTTCAGTTGTGTTAACTCAACGTGCTTATTGTCGAAAATATCGTGGCCAACAGGCACCGTCTGACAACACTATTCGTCGTTTGGTGTCGAATTTTGTACAGCACGGGACAGTGAGTCAACATTCCGTTCATCAACGATCAAGCCTTTACTGGTTGAAGCGGTCAGAGAGAGCGTTGTTTAGAACCTAAAAGCGGCAAAGTTCAATTAACACAAATAATATTGCCGACAGACCGTCCACGTCGCTTGGAATACGGTTAAACAGTCGCTCGAATAATTGACACTGAACCTGGTTTTTGGAAGAGAATCCACACGAGATCTATGCAACGCTATTGCATGACTAAAAAGGGTATGTTTGGGCCGGCGTAAGAAATAAATGGGAAATACTAACAATTAGAATATAGTTCAACATAACCACTTATCTCGACTTAAGTGATTATATTAAATTTTTTTTAAATCGACACATGTTGGTTGATAATAGTATGCATTCAGGCGAATTCATATTACGAAATTTCTACGAATGTGAAATATTTAAATTTGCCAAGAATTACATTGATCACTGAAATTGGGACCTTAGATACATTCCAATGCCATTCTAAGTAGTTTTTAAGCATTTAGCATGCACTTCAGTGATACTAATGAACTGCTTAGAACCACAGAAGTGTCTCTAATGCGATTTCACAATGCGTCTTTTTATTGGCCTTGATATTGGTGGACTGTTTAGTCCCAAAAGAGTCTAAATATATATGTCCCTTCTTCGAAAGAGAATGACGATATTGAATTTAGTAAAAATCCAAACATTCATTTTCAGTTGACGGATGACGTTCTGCATGCTCTGTTGAATGGAAATGTAAATACGAGTATAAGTTGTAGCGTGTGTTAAAAGAGTGTGCTTGTGTTTTGGTTCAATCGCTAACGTATCTCTTTAATTTGAGCTTATTGAGTGGAGTATTTCTTTCAATTTGGAAATCCCGTTTCACTGAGCGGGTTTTCAGGAGTGATCGGAGAAAGTGAATATCGAAAATTATCGCGGTAATTCTATCTTACCGGCTATTTCTAAATTATTTGAATCGCTGGTCAAGGACAGTATCTTTTTCAAAATTAAAATCCCATCTCACAAATCCGTGACAAATCTTTTTCATTAATCGGTGATTATGATGCTATTGATACTATTGAAGTGGTGTTTACTGATTTTAGTAAAGCGTTCGATAAAATTGATCAAGTCTTACTTGTAAAGAAACTGGAACAGCCCAAGTGTGAAGTCTTCCTTTAAAGTGGATCTTCTCCTATTGATTGCATCCAACATTGTGAGTTTTTGATTTATACTGATGATGTTAAAATCGTTTGCAAGATTCGAAATGATGGCGATCTGTTTAATCTACAAAAGAAATTAAATATTTTCTGTGAATGGTGTACCTTGAATAAACTTTATCTCAACGTTGCTAAATGTTAGGTTATGATATTTTCTAGAAGACATAAAGGTCTTGATAGTAACTTATTTTCAAATGATCGATCGAGTTCATTCTTTTCTAGATTTAGGTAATTTATTTTCGCGATATTTATAGTTTATTGACGATATGGAGAACAAGGCTAATTCAATGATGGGGTTTTTAATCCGTTTCTCCATATATTTTTTTGATCCTTATACTCTAAAAGTCCTCTGCATTTCATTTATTCGTTCGCATTGGGAATATGCTTCAATTGTCTGGAATCCCTACTATAACGATTTCTCTAGCCGTATAGACTCCCTCGAGAGTCCCCCTTGTTTGCTATTGAATATTGAACCATTATCCGTGCGTATACAAGTATCTTGAGCAGTTTTCGTGTGCGCGGCTTTATAATGGGCCGAGTTGATTGTAAATAACTACTGTCCGTGAAGTTTCGTCATCGATCTGTACTTCCTGTGCCCATGCTTTGGTATGTCGTGTATTTAATAATGTTTCTGTCGTGCTAGATTTTAATTTATTTAGAGACGAATTTAAAATTGTTATAAAAAATTTTTATTATACAAATTTTAATTAATGGGTTGGGGAAAAAGAAATCCATTATATATCCATATTTTTCGCTAGATGGTTTCATTGGCACCTATCTCTTGATGTATTTGTAGACCATACTTATACTCGTTGGAAAGAGGATTCATGAACTAAAAAATCCTTTTGTCATTGTTTTGATTGATCGATGCATTTGTTAGATATCGTTTATGGATTGGAAATGCTAAAATACACCATACTGTTTCATTGATACTATGAAAAAGTCCCAGTTGATATTGTTCGATTTTAACGATGGATGTAGTTGAATTTCCCACTTCACAAACTGCCATATTGCTTTCTTTGCGAATTGCAATACTCGACATTGATGTCGACAACGATGAATACGGCACAATCCAACGATTATTGGCTTCAATATCTATGTTTCTTACTTTTAAAGTGACAGATTTGCTACCATCTTCAGTTGATCGTCGCCGATACATTGGATATTTGTCACTGCCAGTGATAGCCTCGGCAAATAAGTCTCGTGGGTATCGTTTGGTATATTTCCCATCAGACATGTATGGTAAAGTTAAAAATGTTCTTGTATTCCGTTCCACGTAGGATTGCATGAGACTAATAAACAAATCTGGGCCACCATTTGCGCGAACATACTCGTGTGTTACTGCACTCCCTGTGTGGACTCCCTGCAAATGTGGTCGGTCAATTAGCAACTGCAAAAATTATGTCTCGCGAGTTAAATTCTTTACCAACTAAACCATTATCACTTTATCTGTTGTTGGTGCATTGTACTGTCTTTCGTGTTTGCAAAGTGTTTTGTCTGCTCCAACTACAACTTTGTAGTCATCAGCCTTAATTTGTTTAACTGCAGTTCTGAACAATAGAATTAATCCGTTGCGTAAATCGAATAAAGTGTATAATGCAGCGACGACTTATCGATCAGTGCCCGTATTGAAAAACGTTAGTTGATTTCTTAAATGTTAAATGGTTATTCTAATTCAGAAACATTCGGTGTGCGCACAGCCACTCACCAAAGTTTCATCGCAATCGGATAAATGGTATAGGGACCCATACGGGATAAACAAAAAAACATTCACTTTTATATAAATAGATAAACCCCTGAATTACTCGTGTCGTATTCGCATTTATCCAATCATGTTATCACATCTTCTTTCTTTATTTATTTATAAATGGTGCCTACTGTGACTACAATCGGCACAACAAAACAATTGGTAGAAAAATTACGGCACATAAGCTCGACTACAAAAGATTCTATAAAGCTTTCTTGAATTAATTTCACGACAAGTGATAATCGAAAGCTCCGTAGCTCTTGTTGAATACCCGCGATACCCTCGGAATTGGATCAAACCGACCGTAGTTCATTACCGCATTCGACGTTCGGGAGTGTACAAGTTGATACGTGCTAGTAACTCAATACAATCGACACGGGCTACCTTGAGGCGCCGAATGGAGCCCAACATAATAGGGAGAAAGTATCCAGAATCCTAACAGATTGCCAACGATCTGAGAGATAAGAACGCAACCAGTCGATGGGAATGAAATCACAGTCGGGACTCTCCAACTTGCTAATAAGAATCGAGTGATCAATCACATCGAAAGCCCTTGCGAAGTCTGTGTAGACAACGTCAAGCTTCTGCTTGGAGTTTAGACTATCAAATAGATGACCATAAAATGAGGACAAGTTAGACACGGTAGTCCTACCGGGATAAAATCCATGCTAAAAAGGAGAAATAAGTTGCTTGGTATGGAAGTGCAGTACTCTGTGAACCATGGACTCAAACAGTTTGGGTAAGACAGAGAGGATGGCGATCTCACGATATTTACTTACCCCACTTCTATTACCCGCCTTGAAAATTGGATGAACACATGAGATTTTCCAGGGACCTGTAAAAATGCCACGACGAAGGCTTTCGTTAAATTTGAAGCTGACTGTAAGGGCCAGACTTACAGCACAACGTTTGAATAGGATCGATGGAAGACCGTCATAACCCGCTCCCTTACTAACGCCGACAAGGAGCAGTTAATCCAGCACCTTCTGTTCGGTAAATCTGAAATGATCGAATATGATGAAGGTGGAAGTAGTGGAAGGCCCGGTGTCTATATACCCGTGTGGATTGTAAACCGTTGCAAAGAATTTGGCAAACAAATCGGAAACGTCGGATGGCTGAGTGGCGGTGGGGATCAGGTACGACATATTTGACGGAAAACCAGACACCTTTTTCTTGCTGTTAATGAAATTTCAAAATTTTTTGGGATTGGATGTCGAAACTTGCTCGATTTGCACTACGTAATTATTGAAAAGGAACCAATTAAGGGTCTTGAATTCATTGCTATTGTTAACGAAATCAGGATAGTATTCTATGCCGTAAAGCCTCTAAAGGGAAAGAAACTTGTTGCGTGGAAAGGGGGGCACGGGGAGAGACACGTTCCTCTGGTTATCAATAAAAACCCGCGGAAGGCGGGTTTTTTATTGATAACCCGAGGAACGTGTCTCTCGATACCACTCCCGAGAAGCTCATTGAATAAGTGCACCGTGCTAAAAAAGTCCCAATCAGCATTGCTGAGAAATTCATTCAAGGATGCGTAGTCGGCCATTCTAAAATTAAAGTGAACACGTCCAGTGAAGTCCAAGCATGGAGCAACATCGGCATGCAAGACATCGTTGACAAATAGCAGGTCCAGGAATTTTTCTCGACTGTTGCTGAAGCGGTTAAACTGCATTGTAGATATCGAAGCGAAGTAATGGATGATAGTCAATGCTTTCTCGTCGGTTGCGGATGAAGAGAACACACCGTCGACATCGTTCCAAGATATACCGTGTAAGTTAAAGTCACCCACAATGATATGTTGATACCAAGGGCGAACTAAAGGTATAACGGCTGAGTCGATGTACTTGAAAAACGTGTTGTAGACATCCCGGTTGGAACCGTAAGGAATATAAACGGAGACGGCAACAATTGATGTATTAAAGCTAGGCTGATGCGAACGGCAATGACATCAAGGCAGGGATGGTAAACGAACACTTCATTGGAGACTGAATTTTTTACAGCAATTAAAACACCACCGCCTCCACAACTGGTGTCAAAATCATATCTGTCCTTTCTATGAACGACATAGTCTGATGGAAAGTACTCTTCGGATAACATATTGATCGTAAGCCAGGTCTCGCTGATTATTAAAACAACAAAAATCATTGTCAAGTATGCCTAACCGAAAATCCCTGGTTTTACCTCGAATATCGGAGGCTTGGTGATAATAGATAAAAGTGAAGGCGTTGATGGTATTAGATGAAGCGACGATCGTTGATAAATTAAACTAACTGGTTAGCGCAGTAGTTACTTCGGCTGTTGAAACGTGGCCACAGTCCGGCTTTTTGATATGCGTAAATAATTTGTTAATGGACGGATTAAAGCACCAGCAGGCCAAACGTCAGAATTGTTAAGAAGGTTAAAGTCAGCCTCTTTCAAACCAATTTTAAATGGAACGAACATTAGTGAGCTGTCGAAAGCGGTCTTTAGGTAATAATAGCCTACAATTTACGTCCCCTGGCGAACAATTTTGAAGTTTATTGTAGACATAGCTAACGATCTGATCAGTTGAGACGGATGGATCGGCCATATAAAATATCATATTTGTGTGGTATGCTTATAGGCTTTACATTTTCTGAATAGCGTGCCCTTTTTGAGGAAAGAATATTCATTCAGAAAAGTTGGTTTTGGCAATTTTTTAACGGGGTAAAAGCCTCAATCGAAGCAAAATGGTATAACAAAATTACAAAATTCCAAGGTAGAACAAGAATTACTCTTGACTTTAAGCAAAAGATACATACACAATTTTTTATCTGCTTGAAATACGAAAACATCCAAAAAATTATTGATCACATTTTTTTGGTTTGGTTCTATTCAATAAATAAAATAATTTTAATTTTAATAAAATATAAATAATTTTAAATGAGAGCTCTAAACAAAGAATTGACAGGTCGTGAAGTAACACCCCGCAGAGATTTACAAAATACAAAAAGTTATCTTAACTCGAAAAAAAATTATTTATTAAATAAAATCGTCCAAAGTGCATGACCTTTTCGTATTATATTGAATTAAACAAAAAAAAATTATGGTGATTTAATCGTGTCTCATATAATTGCCTTTATGTCCACGTCCATGTACTCGTACATATGTCTTATGTGTTTTAAAAAAATTTAATTTAAAAGCACAACAGAAAAGTATATAAATCTACTTTGATTTGTTGTTACAATTTGATTGAGATGATAAATTATTTTGAGATCGTTCTGCTGTTTTGTATTTACTTTTCGGTTAATTAAATTTTCTTATTTTGATGATCGTGACATAACAACGAAATTCTATTTAAGCATAGACTTGGATACCTCACTATGTTGGTATCGCTATTAGAATACCGTACTTATTTATATTGCCAATATGACCTTTATGCTCCTTATACATATATGACGTAATCTCAATTACTAAACGGTTATAAAACTAACAAAAATAATAAAAAATTAAAACACAAACAGAGTTCAAACAGATTTTATTGCCCGCAGTTGGTTTCTTATTTTTTTTATATAATCTAATCTCGCCAGCCACCAACCGCACCCCCATACCAGCACGACGTTTGCAATATCAGAATATCAACAATGTTAATATTTAAATATTTTTCCGAAACAAAGTAAAAAGGAAAAACTGAGAAAAAAAAGCAAAAAAAAAGGAAATGAAGGGAACAAAACGTTTAGATATTAATTTTTATCTGGTGCGGCTAGGACATTGTGTTTGCTCAATGAATTAGATTTTAATTTAAAAATAACACAAACAAAAACATCAACAACAAGAAATTCATCACAAAAAGAAGTCCTTTGTTGTTTTTTTATTTATTTAAAAGATTTATTTTTTTATGCTTTCCACAATTTTTAAGAAAGATAAAAATTAAAAATATTTTAATTTTGACGTAGCTTAATAAAACGTAAAATTTTTTGTTTTAAATTAAAACTGAAATGATGAAAAAGTTAAAAGAATTTGTTATTCGGTTTTTCATTAAAATTTTCATCTAAACTATGCGATAATAACAAAAACTTATTTCGCAATCACAGTAATCACAGGATACGTAAGTATTGAATAGCAAGTGAAGGAAGTGTGTCACTGCAAAACCGAAAGTAAATTTTTGTTTCGTAAAAGTTACAGGTGCTAACTTCAATATGGAATGCTACTGACGCCAGTTATGATTCTTATGTTGCTCATGTATGTAGATTATGATTTCAGCTACCATAAAAACATATGCTCAGAGTGCTACCAATATGTTTTTTCATTATGATGATTATGATAATTTTATTATATTTTCAGAGCCTTTCTTTTTTCTAAAGAAATTTCACTTTTTCGTTTCAAAACGTTTAAACATATATTTTCTCTTCTGTTAAATAAATGCTTTGATTTTTCATAAAAATTTCTGCTGAGGATTATTGATTTGCTTAAAAAATTCAAAAAATTTCTGCTGGTTTCAGAAAATATCGGCATTCCTTTTTGTGATAGTGATGCCTCTAGCGGTGAATAGCAAAAACACATTTTCCTTGCTGGAAATTTTCTGCTATCTTATACAGCATCAATTTTACCATAAATTAACAACTCCAACATCAAAATCAATTTAAAAATTTGTTATTACTTTATAATTTAAAACAAAAATTGAAAATGTTGTTCCCGAAAAATGTGGACATTTTTCCGAAATTTTTGGCTCGCCTCCCAAAAGCCACAGGCACACAATCCCACAATGAAAAACTTTCGAAAATATACAGCTTACCTGATTTCAGCGATGTACACGTTATCTTCACTTTAGCCGAACGGAGTAGATTACATCTAATCCGAACTTCCAGGTAAAATAAGCGTGAGAAACAAATAATTTTTCGGTAAACTGTTGGATATTCGTTAATTTAGGTAGACACATTATTACTGCGCTAATTGCTTTAAACATAGCAAGAAAATGGTAACAGCCTGATCTATTACATTTTGACTGTCTCGGGAATTTTTTGAATTGTTTCCAACCTGTTTTGCAGAATAACTGTAAGAATATTAAAAAAACTTCAGAGACAGAGCCTAGCGTGGATGAAATATAAATAAGTTTAAAGCCAAACACCATGTATTTCCGTTCGCCTCGCTTTATCAAAATGTCAGTTTGCATGAATAATGAGCGAACAAATTTTCTGGTTTTCATACAAAACGACATTTTAATAACGGTGCGGTCGAGAGCGGATACATTGTGTTGAGTCTTTATTTACTGTAGCCACATGGAATCAAAATCTATAGCAAACGCGAATACCAGCAAATAATAAAATTGAAACTTCTTATTAATTATGTTTGTTTACGTCACAAATGACATTTAAAAATCGGAGACCGTACTGCATCAACGAATTTATAAAACTTCTAATTTAACCCACAAACTCATCAAAATAAAGTTCATGCACCTGAATAAATGTTAAACAATAAAATGGAAACAAAACGCTCACCAATTAGTGTAATGCCAAACAGTTCGTACCCCATATGAATCGGGGTTTGCTTACGGTAAATCGTCTACTCCATAACTTATAGTTAGTTTCTAGTTAGTTAATCTAATTAGATAAAAATACTTTACACAGAACGTTCACTACATTTAAACTCGTCATTATTTTCGTACTTGCACCACACCCGTTCAGATTCACAACGAAAACTCACCCATACATGTCCTAAACCAGAGGTTTTAAAATAAATATAATAAGAAAAAGTTAACTGGCGCCCGAGCAGGGACTCATGTGAAAAAGTCTAGTGAAAAAAATTGTAACCAAAAGCTTTCAACCAATAAAGCTCACTAAAAATATTCGTGAAATGCTAAAGTGCACGAATATTTTAACCATAATAATAAAATCGTGTAAAAGTGTTAGGAAAAGGAGCTCCCGAGTAACGATAAACAAGTGAAAAGGCGTTGAAATTCAGAGGAAGGAATAACCAAGCCAGAAACTTGTTTAAAATCAACAGCGGCCCAACCATTTACCACGAGGGATAAAATAAACGACAAGGGTTCAACAACTGAATTACAACTCCAGATGTTAACCCACATCTGATAGGATTAGTGTAAGTCAAAAAAATTTTAGAAGATTGAATATAAAGAAAATAATCTAACTAAAAGGTTTTGTTAAGGAATATCCACATATTTTCTACATAAATTGTTGATTTAATCCCACTACGAGCTAACAATAATATTTAAATATTTATTTAAAAATGCCGTCGAATTTAAATAACACCTCACTCGACTTCACCCAACTCCCGGGTGTAATATCTCAAATGGTCAAGCAACAAAGTGAACAAATGTTCGATAGATTGACGCAAGGTAATCATCAAAAAAGTACCGATGCTGACCAAAACATAGACAAAGGATATTTAAATAATTTAGATGATATGGATAGAATTCCCGATGTAGTAAAAAGTTTACGGGAATTTTCAGGACAACCAGGGCAGTTTAGCTCCTGAAAGTGTAGATAGAATTTTAAGTAATTATGAGAACCTAAAGAGTGCTCCGAAATATTTCGGAATACTAAGTGTTATCCGTAACAAAATCACGGGTCACGCGGATACGACGCTTGAGTCGTATAGCACACCCCTAAATTGGGGAAGAATATCAAAATGTTTAACACTGCATTATGCAGATAAGCGAGACCTCGGTACTCTCGAGAATCAAATGACAACACCTGAACAAAAACAGAATTCTTTTCCAGAATTCTATCAGCAGGTATATCAACTTTTGTCATTAATCCTAAATAAATTATCAACTATGGAGGTGAGCCAAGAGGCGATGAATATGATGACGCAATGGTATAGAGACAAAGCCCTCGACACCTTTGTGTGGGGCCTGAAGGGAGATCTCCCAAGATTGCTAAGTATCCGGGGTCCAGCCAATTTACCCGAAGCACTAAATCCATGTCTCAAAATGGTAAATATCGTATACAGCACAGCCACGGAAGTCATAACATTCGAGCACCACAAGCCATACCACCTCCACCACTAGTACCTAATGAGAGTCATTTAACAACCTAATACGCAGATGCAAAACTTGTACCCCGAATTGCTTCACAAACCGCAAATACCTCAAACATTCCACAAACCTATAGGAAATAATTATCAATTCCAAACATTCCCAAACTATCCAGCTCCAAATCGGTATCACCACCTAGAATTCCCAGAAAACCATTCCCACAGCCAATGTCAATAGACCAATCCATCCACTCAGGTAATATTATTTACCAAAATAGGCCTCGAATCAATAATTTGGCAAACAAAAGACCTAATTCGAATCAGATACACCAACCGGTGAAATATCAGAGAATATACCACCCTGAGCAACAAGAGGAAGACCCAGATATCGAAGCCTACCAAGATCAACTAAATGAGTACGTCACTCAATACGATCAAACGTTAATAGAATATACAGTATCGAAGAGCGGCAAAACCTTTAAATTCCTTATGTATACCGGTTCTAACAAGAACTACGTAGCCTAAAAATTACCCACCACGCTCTCATAGATATCTTCGGACCTGAACGAAGGAAAACAATTTTTATCTTGCCCAAATAAAACTCATTCGATGGAATTATTGGAAATGATAGCCTCAAACAACTACAAGCCACAATATACACAAATGACGGTTTTATGATAATTCATCCTAACATAAAAATTCCTTTAAAGCAGCATATTTCCGACTCTGTTAACAACCTAAACATTAAAAATTCTCATCTAAACCCCGAACTAAAAGAAAAACTAAATTCAACAATCTCCAAATTTCAAAATGTTTTCTTTGATTCCGAGCTACGATTAACCTATACTACAACAGTAAAGGGAGAAATCCGTACATTAAATACCGACCCAGTCTATTCCAGACCATATCCTTATCCGATGTGTCTAAAAAAAGAAGTTGAGAACCAAATACAAGAGCTACTTGATGATGGTATAATCAGACCATCCAAATCCCCATACAAAATGCACCCGTGTGGATTGTACCCAAGATGGAAGATGCTTCTGGGAAAAAGAAATTTCGTTTAGTAATCGATTATCGGAAACTAAACACTGTCACAATTCCGGATAGGTACTCTATACCGGAGATTAACGACATCTTAGCCAATCTAGGCCAAAACAAGTTTTTCTCTATAGTAACCCCAAAAGCGGATTTCATCAAATACCTTTAAAGGTTTTTGGGTACACTACACTTTTTTGTTAATTTGTGTAGCTACACTTTTTATTGACGTTAGAAACTGCACACCGATCAATTATGGTAAATTAGCATATCCTCAATGGAGGGGCGTATATGGACCAACACCCGATTTTCAAGTGGAATTTAATTCTCATGAGCTCATTTGTCAAAATTATTTTCATAACTTTCGACTATCATATGTTTGGTGTCGTGTCGTTTTCTTTTAAGCATATAACCATAAACATCTTCCGGTTAGTCGATTCTAAAGAATGTGTCATGTCATGTGTACACTTTTTGTCTTATTTGGGTAAAAAACAGTTTTTTTATTCAAAAATTGTCATTTCGATTAAATTTTATAAAAATCATATGGCCAATTTTGTTGCCAATTAAATTTAAAAACTTTTTGAAAAAACTATTACAGTTTTTCTAAATTTAATTTAGAATCGATTTGTTTTAACAAATTTTTTCGTAAATGCGATACTTTTTAAAATATAGCAAGAAGCGAAAAGTTCATATGGTAGCTTTCAGTTTCGGTACAACTATTCTGGAATCTGCCAATTTATCAGAACCTTAGTACGAAGTTTTGTGCCGATCTTCGATTTTTTCGTATATTCCATACATTTTAAAATATTTGGAAAAAAAAAATCAAAAATCGAAAAAGTTCCGTTGGAAGTTGCCATTTTCGGTAGGCTGAATTCCGCCAAACTTTATTCAAATCAGAGAATCTGTAGTCTATAGAGAGGAGACAAACATACTACATCCATATGGAAAACAACTTTTTCGGACGTCGATAGTACAGTGAATGGTAAGTCTGCAGTAATCTCGAGGCTGAGAATTTTCATGATTATTATTTTTACTTTTACTTTGAAAAATGAAGTAATAATTACGCTACACGTATTTTGCTTCAACCAAATTGAATACTTTCATAGTCCCAACCAAGTTCCATCCTAATCAATTGGGAAAGCTCTTCGTTCAATTCAATTCTTATTTCCATCATTAGTCTGAGTTACGTCTCCACCAATTGAGAAATGAATAGTCTATTTTGGAACAAACTACAACATAATTGCTAAACCAGAGCACTTCTCAATAAATTTTCCAATATCATGATTCTCTCTCAATTTTTTATTTCAAAATCGTTCGAGCCGTCTTTTTAAATAGGGACCCGAATTCCGTTTGAAGAGTTCTAAAATTTTCATGAATTTAAAATTTATCGCAATCGATTCTTAGTACTCGAAAACCCATTTTATAAAAATCTTTCGACCCGAAAACCCCTAAATGAATTTCCCAAAATTAGGACTCATCGCAATCCATTCATGGCATTAAAAAACTTTATCGCCGCAATTTTTATCTAAATCGTTCGAGTCGACAATTTTTTTAAACGGACTGGGCCCCACTAAAGGACCTCCTAAACGAATTTTCTGGTGACATTCTGTAATATTACGAAACATAGTAGAACACCAAAGAATACCTCTCAACAATATGCAACATCAAGCAACATGGCACAACATCAAGGAACATGGTGCAATAGGACGCAACATGATGCAATATTCCAAAACATTGTGCAACATACCAAAACTTTGTACAACATAACGCAACGGTCCATCCGGAGGACTAATAAACTAATTATCCAGAAATCAGAACTTCTTGTAATCGTTTCCTTGTATTCAGAAACCCTGTCTCACCAAAATTTAACCAATTTGTTGATGCTTAATAAAATGTCAAAACACAAAATGATAAAACATTAACCAACAACACGTAACATGGCGCAACATAACGCAATAACGTGCAACATCACACAACATGGTGCAACGTCATGCCGGCACATCCGGAGAAATCCTAAATGCATTATCTAGAAATCAAAACCGAATTTTTATCAAAACCGTTAGAGTAAAACTAATTATTTTTAGAAATGGGACCCATCGCAATCAATTCCTGGCATCAGAAACCACTTATTAACGCAATTTTTATCAAAAAAAATCGAACCAAAACAAACCAAAGGACCCCTAAACGATAGTATGGGACCACAATGAATAAAAACCCATCGAAATCGATTCCTGACACCCAAAAATCCCTCCTCACCAATTTTTATCAAAACCGTTAGAGTAAAACTAATTGTTTTTAGAAATGGGACCCATCGCAATCAATTCCTGGCATCGGAAACCACTTATTAACGCAATTTCTATCAAAAAAAATCGAACCAAAACAAACCAAAGGACCCCTAAACCAATTTAGTAACTAGTTTAGCAAGAATTTAGAACCCCCTTCACAAATTTTTAACAAAATCATGTCAACGGAAAAAATTAAATAATGGAGCCTGACCCTACCGAAGAACCCCCTACTTACACTATCTCGAAATCCTGACCCATTGGTTATTGATACTCGAAAATGCTCCTCCATCAAATAAAGAAAGGGATTAGGTCTCCACCACACGACCCTCTGAACGAGCTTTCCCGAAATCTGAACCAATCGCAATTAATTCCTGGTAAATGAAAACCCCTATTCACCAATTTGTAATACAATCGTGCAAACCAAAAGAACAAAAGCAAAACGGGGCGCGGGCTCTATTGGAGAACCCCTAAACCAATTCTAACAAAATCAGCACCTATATCAATTGATTTTTGGTGGAAAGGGCCTCTTCAGCTATTTTCGTTAAAATCGTTTGAGTTGAGAAAATAAAATAATATAAAGGAACCCAGGCCCCCCTGCAATCAATTTCGTATACTCGAGTCGTTTCCACTATACTTATATAGAGCGTCTTTCAATAAGGACATTCGATTTTTAAATGTAAATAAAACAAGTGAGATATCGACTCAATTTTTTTCATTTGTAAGAATATTTTATGACATTAAAGATTGAAGACATTAAATATAAGTTGCTCAGACTGCAACGTCCAACAGCAAATGAATGTCTTACAGCAAATGAAGCAACATGCCGAGACATTTCATGATCGCTACAGTTCCAATGAGATAATGAAGGAGCCGGATCGGAAATGCGGAAGTATGCAGAAGCTTTTCAAGAGCACGCATTAGAGATCGCGGGACTAGTGCATTTCACGTAATCGAATATATCCACCGGTTATATTAATAGCACCAAAATTGACACTTTCAATGACGGCATTTGCGATCCAGAGACACGCACAGCAGTGCGCGGTCATTCACGGCATTTTCGAAGATACGCAAAGTCATTGGTGTCGGCACCGAACGCAACTTTCGCTGAAACCGTTTGTAGTGCTTTAATTAATGAGACTGCCCAAGCCATCATAAAACCGCCACGTAAGCTACGGTGTTAATCTAAAACGAGTTAGCTTAAAGGAGCAGAAGCAGTATCTCACAACTAATTACCCAATAGTTGTTATCCCTATTTCCAGATTAGCACGAAATGGTGACAGTTTATCAATAAGAGGTGATGTTGATTGGAAAAGTTGTGAGATTACTTTAGATACAGAAGCAACTCATGATTGTTCGAGAGGATCTCAGCAGTCAAAACAATCCAGCCAACGGGTTGAAATTGCAAAAGCGGCTGGAGTCAGTAGATTTATCCTAGGTAAGAAAGTATTGCAAATAAAAATTCGGGATTCTAGTGTTCAACAAAAAATACTGGTCGCCGATACTGTCGACGAAATCATTCTCGGTTCCGATTTTATGAGAACTAATGGCTTCGTGTTGGAGTTTTGTTGGGTTGAGATATCAATGTTACATGAAACGTCTGAAGGCCGTCACAGTTCCTGCATGCGTTGTGACCGCATGGTTTCTGCTTGCATTAATAATTCCATTCGATAGGTTAAATATAATCTAGAATTGCGCATCCCAATTGGCCACAAACGTCTTCCAACAGTTAGGCATGCTGTATAGCCAGCCAAGCAATTCTTGAGAGTCGGTCGACGCGTACATTTGAAACTTTGGCACGTCGAGTGACTGAACGATGGTGTATATCGAGGAGTACGCTGGCACAAAGCTCCAGACGTGACACGCTGGTTGTGAACGAAATCGACGAACAAATTTTCAATTTCGATCCAATTCGTGTAGTCAGCTTTGAAGAACCTTGATTCGAGGCAGCTTTGTATCAACCGACCGCTGTGTAAGTTAGCTTGGCGTCAGCTTGCGCGTTCACAACTGACTGATAGTCGGCTCTGCATGGTTTTCAATACTCATGGTTTTTATAATCTCCCTCGACTTCCTCTTCATCGCACATGGCCTCCGTCTGGTCCTGTACGCCGCAGAATTCATTATACCGGGACGTCGCGTGGTCGATCATCACCGGTGTGAAGTTTTTAACGAAAAGTGTAGCTACACAAATTAATGAAAAGTGTAGTTACACAAATTAACGAAAAGTGTAACTTCTAAAAAGTGTAGCAATTAAAAGTGTAAATAATACACCTACTAAAAAAATACCGTCAAAAATGTATACTTTATGCAAATACCGGGATCAAATTTTATCATAATAATTCTAGTCTAAAAGTTAGGGTTATTACAAGTAAAAAAATTAATTCTTTAAATGTTTGAAATGATATACATATCCGAAACTATGGTTGATTAAAAAAAACTCAGAGACGATTCCAATTGTTGGCATATAACGACCAATAGTAAACAACTTAAGCTGTTCAAAACAGTTAACTAAATTAAAATAAATTGTTTTGAAATGGATTCACACAAGAATTATAATATACATTTCATAAAAATTCAAATATTTTTCAAAATATCTGCTACACTAAGGCCGATTCCAGAAAACTCAGAGATGTTACCAAGTGTGGGCATATATTTTCTGAAATTGGATGAATCGTCCTGTTCAAAACAGTTAACCACGTCAAAATAAAAAGATTTGGGATTGCGTCACGACAATTTTAATACGGTGAATTTAATGAATATTTTAATATTCGTCAAAATATCTGCTACACTATGGCCGATTCCAAAAAACTCAAAGATGTTACCAAGTGTGGGCATATATTTTCGGAAAGTGGATAAAATGTCCTGTTCAAAACACCTCTAAGATGATTAGAATCGGGTATAGAGTTGTTTTCAAAAGATATCATTTCTAAATCTGTTTTAAACAGGACAATTCATCCACTTTCAGAAAATATATGCCCACATTTGGTAACATCTCTGAGTTTTCTGGAATCGGCCATAGTGTATACATAGAGATGTTTGAGCAAACCGGGTCTGTAGGAGATTTTAAAACACCAGTGCATGCTCGTACAGCTCGTACAGCAGAAAATATTGCTGCTGTTCGCGATAGTATGGCTGAAAAGCCGCCCACCTCAACTCGTCGTCGTGCCCAACAATTGCACCTCTCACGCTCGTCGTTGATGAACATTATGCATAAAGACTTGCATTTATACGCTTATAAGGTGCAATTGACTCAAGAACTAAAGCCTCTTGACCATTCCAACGTCGTCAATGGTCAGAATGGTGGCAAGAAATGGCAACAGTGGATGATCAATTTTCGAAGAAAATCATCTTCAATGATGAGGCACATTTTCACCTCAGTGGATTCGTCAATAAGCAGAATTGTCGCATTTGGGCGAATCATAATCCAAGAGTGATTGTTGAAAAACCAATGCACCCACAAAGAGTGACTGTTTGGTGCGGTTTATGGGCTGGCGGCATCATCGGGCCGTATTTTTTCCAAAATGAGGCCGGTCAGGCAGTTACTGTGAATGATGTTCGCTATCGTGAGATGATAACGAACTTTTTATGGCCCGAATTGGAAGATATGGATGTGAACGGTATGTGGTTTCAACAGGACGGTGCCACTTGCCACACAGCTAACGAAACAATGGCTCTTTTGCGCGACAAATTCAATGGCCGTGTTATCTCACGTGTTGGCGATGTCAATTGGCCGCCAAGATCATGTGATTTGACACCGTTGGACTTCGTTCTTTGGGGTTATTTGAAAGAACAGATGTACGTCGATAAGCCAGCAACAATTCAAGATGAGATAATTCGGCACATTAACGGCATAGAACCTCAATTATGCCTAAGCGTCATCGAAAATGTGGACCATCGGGTCGAGGTGTGCCGCCGAGGTCGCGGCGGCCATTTGGCCGATAATTTATTCCATACATAATTGAACCATACCATATTATTATAATAAAAAGAATTGACAATAATTTCCTAAATAATTTGTGTTTTATTCAAAATCAACATCGGCCCTTAAAATTTAACCACCCTTTAGATGGAATACGTCATCGAGAAAATAGAGAAACTTGCTAGAAAAGACGTACAGCGATTATATCGGCATGAAAATCCACACATACGCCGTTGGACACCACCAATAGAGTGAGAAGACTCCAACGATAGAAAATGCTGCAGCTAGTTGTAGGCAGTTCTAATTAGAATAAGAAATTATTGAAAATGAGTAACCAATAGGTCATTCATCATCAACCGAAAGATAAATTACTAGATGATCTCTGAATCAGTTGTAATATTGAGAACACCTCAGAGAAGACAAGTTTAGTATACAAGTTAATCTGCTACTGTACCTTTTTAAGACTTCGATCGAGAGTTGAGAACTGTAACGTCGAACGTTCCAAGACTGGTTGGTTTAACTATCCTGACCTAACGTTTAGTCAAACAAATACTTGTATGTATATTTAAAAATCATTTTCGCGGGAAAATCTTGTTTTGGATTGCGAAACCACGCGTTGAAAAAAAACACACGGTTGGTCCATAACAAATTTTTTTCTGTTATCAGAGGATAGATAAAAAGAAACAATTGCGGAATGTTTAGTTAGTTGATGGATAGCATCGCGTTGTTAAACACTTTTTCTTTTGCACATCAAATCAAGTAAAATAAAATATTAAAATACTGTGAAAAAAAGAAGAATTTTCTGGTACGGTTGGATGTGCAAACATTAGTGTGAAAAATAAATGTTTTGGCAGTTCATAGCCAACCCAAATAAAGAAATAGTTTCTAGAAAAAAAATAGGAATTTCTTTGAACAATTGGAATTTATTTAAAGTGTATATATGTGCCAATTAATAAAACTATTTATTGTGCTTGATTATGTAAAGAAAAATCAAAAATTAATTATAAAATAACATAATGTGCTAGATTAATTAAAACTGTTACTATAGTGCTATATTACTCTTAAAACTTATGAAATTAAACTTAAAAACTTAAAATAAAATCCCTCATTGGGAAAATTAATAATTATTTTAATAAAATCGGATGTAACCTAAATCATAATAAATATTCGTGCAAGTGAGGAAAATTAATGTGTATCTGGTCGCTTGTTTGCCTACGCATACCGTAGAACTACAAGTAAATACATGGACAAGTAGTTATGAGGTGACCAGTTGTATGGACTAATAACGTGTGTGCAGTGATGATATAACGATATACAAACTTATATATATATATATATATATATATATATATATATATATATATATATATATATATATATATATATATATATATATATATATATAGTATACTAAATAGTGTAATAACTTATATTAAAAGTGTTGCAAAAATAATAAATTGTTCCGATATTGTAATCTAATAATAATCTAATAATAATTATAAATCAAATAAATCAAATAATATCACGTATCGAGGATTGGACTCAACGGATCGTTTATAATTATAAAACAAAAAAATTATCAACCTGTGATAACGGCCGCAACCATGCATTAATTAAGGTCATATTTTTTTTTAATAATACGTAATATTAAGTTTAAACTCTATATAAATTTCTGGTTTAAAATTTTTTTTCTTTGATTATTAAAATTATATTTTTTGGTGTTGGGAGTATATACCTAATAGTAATTAAGGTAGTTAGGGTAGCTCGAACATTTAGTCCAAATTTTATATATAAGGTTAGATATGACGTCACAATAGGTCTTAGGTTTAGTATAAACATTGTAAAAATTAATTTTTGATTTTTTTTCTGAATTTACAAACAACTTTTCACATGGCTTGATTTTTGTTTTTTTTAAATAAATTGTAATGTAATGTTGGTTAATTCCATAATCAAAAATTTTTTCTTTAAACGTTTGGGTATCTATTTTTTTCCGCTAATGTTGTTCGATTGTTATTTTCGCTTGGTGGTAAATTTTATTATGACACGTAAAACAGTTAAGTTAGGATGTAGAGGTAAGTACTTGAATACAGAATGGTCAAGGTACGTTGTTCCATACCCTGGATCCTGTTCCTAGCATCCGGTCCACTTTTAAATACCTTTCCTGTTTCTCTCCTTTTGGTGGTCTAGCAAGGCGGTACTGATCTTTGGCAAACCCCACGCCCCCCCCTGAAGCTAAGCCGGCATATTACGACCACGCCGAAGCTCTCAGTACCCGCAATTTACAATTTCAGTAACGAGTGGCATTCAATTCTAGGAAGCGTGTTTTTTTTTCGCGACCCACTCATGGCCAACACTCTCGTTACAGAACCTCTTAGAATGTCCAATGTTTGTTAAGTAATTGCGCGATAACCTTGGCTCTGCATTTTTTATTTCACTTGTAAAAGTCACGGATACGATATTATTATTCATCATAATGCCGACCAAATTATTATAAATCATTATTTTTGACAAACCACATTCGAAATGAATAGCAACACTTCAAGCGAATTTATTTAGTTGAACGAATTACCAATCAATAATTTCATAAATCAACATAAATTTGTTCTCGTACATACCAAATCGTTTAATCAGCGGTGACATAATAATAAATTCTTGTGAAATGTACTGTACGTTTACAAACCAGCCACAGCGAATTTTTATTTTCGCACAACCATCACATTTTACAGCATTGAAACACCATTTTGCCTATTACAAATTTAAATACATCGCGCTCGCAATTGCTTCATTTATGTTCCATTAATTTTTGTCTACAACAAATACACGAGCAGAAAATCTCCTGCTGTTCCCCAACTTGGTGTCTAATATAAATTATTGTAAGTTTCTAACTTGTTGTCTTGTGTGTTGTCTACCCAAAACTTGTTCACCAAAAAATCTACACAAATCAATTTAAATTATTTCTAAATAAATAATTTTTACTCGTATATTGCATAAAACTGGTACAAAAAAAAAATTGACAAGCCACAAAATACTTAGAGGAGATATTATAAAGCGACAACTTTAACAATTTTTTGTCTTATTCTTAAACATATTTTTAGACATTTTCATAATAAAATGAAAAAAAAAATAAAAACATAAAATATGCTGTTGTTGTTCGTTTTGTTCAACATAAAAATTGATTGGGTTTTTTTCTGTTCTGCTGTTGTATTACGTCGAGCCAGTCGACTCTATGAAAATCGTTTTTGAAGGTATTTCAAATGTTGTTGTTGTTGTATTTTGTGTGTGACTTTATGACCTAGCGCATGTGAATTATTCCAAAACACAAAAAAACGCGAGGCATGAACTGATTTTTATCAAATTTCATAAAGTCAACCAATAAGTATTATAAAATGTGAATATATGGAATGATTTGAACTGGATTAGGTTTAACAACGTGGGTATATTGAATTTCAATTTTTGTTTTTAAACTGATTTTTATTTAAGGAGTTGGTATCTCGCGTAAATATTATTCGAACGTATTTTGGCCTTTGGTCCACTTTTATTAAACTTTACTAATTAATAATTTAATAATAATATTATGAAACAGAATAATAATTGTAAATAATTAGATAAAAAAACACATGTTACATACTTCCAAATATAGGTCAATCATTTTGAATGAATTTCTTCAGAATGTGATACGGTATCATGTTCTTCTTTTGGTATTCTCGCTGTTCGAAGTGAAATGTAATTCTTATTTTGATACTAATACGAGCAGGTACTTGAAATGGATACCACTATAATGCACCGACAACGACAAATCACTGAAAACGACAATTCACCAAAACGACAATTCTCCTAAAACACAATTCACCGAAAACGATAATTCATCAAAAATATTTTAAAGGATTTATATATTGAATAACTCAGATTTGTGTATTATACCATGTTTCTGTTGAACGATTTTCATAAAAAATTAAGCGAGAATCGTCCAAGGTACCAAAATTTGATTCTAAAATGATTTTCGGAAGAAATCCAGAAATATGGACAACTGAGACGGAACTAGGCCCCATTTCTTTATCGATCACGATTTTTTTTGTATAAATGTCACTTATTTTTATAAATGTCAAAAAGTTCTGGACGAACTAGAGCGCGAACTAGGGATTCTAGTAAGTAATTGAGTATAATCATCGAGGGTCATTCTTTTACCGATGATATTGTCTATTATGAAGAAAATTTTTAAATTGTGACAAACATTTCTATCCTAACTCTAGCGGTTAGTTTAATTTGTTAATGTGGTGTCCTACCGGAAGAAAGCTGTCCTACCGGATAAAATATATTCTTCTTTAGCTAGTCATAAATCTATTGTTATACACAGCCAAATCACACAGACTGTATCTGCTTAACCGAACATGTAACACAGATTCGGTCAAGAAATGACCTAGTTTCGCCACAATTTCCGTACTATACAGATTTTTCCAAATTCATTTTAGAGGATGAGTTGTCGATAATACGAGTACATCCCAAGTTCCCTTTTAAATATTTGTTAACATCGCCTAACGTATATTTGACATATTGAAGTGAATTGTCGTTTTCAGTTCAAATCGGTCATTTAGACTAGATTACAAGAATTATGTTATTCCGTATTTTTTCATTATAGGTGCTGATCTGAGTACACAACGTCAGAAATATGTCGATTTTGATAATGCGATTTTACCAAGGTCATGCATGTACTATTGGTTCGACACAAGCTGCGTGAAAATTGGGTAGCTCATTACACTGAGCCGACAGACGGGGTCTCTACGCCAAGACAGCCACAACAATATTCTTCCGATAAAAGAAGCGCGCATTTATGAGGAAATGCATCGAAAACAACAGCTTGCGGTAAACGGAAATTTGAGAGATTGTTTTAGTGTGCGAGACTGCGGCAGGGAAACTTTCGAATTTCAACATGAAACTTTGCATACAGATTAAACCCAATTTGTGTTAATTAGTGCTCACGGGAAAAATATAGTGCTAGTCCAGGAGCCGAAATAACAGGAAAATTTCATTTCAAATTTCCCCTGAAATACTAAACAAATAAAACGCTATTTCTAGGAAAAACCAGAAATAATTTAAGCCTAATTTTAAAACTTTCCAAAGGCGGCTAAACTGACAACATTTGTGCTTATCATAGAAATATAATTTTCATAAATTTTCATTCAAAAATTAAGAAAAACCAACTTGCCCCTAAATGATATTATATCAAATGAACAAAATACAGAGGTATACCGTTCAATAATATTTGTGTTGAACAACAAATTAAACAATAGAAAGAAAAATGTTCTAAAATCCAAGTCATAAGCAATTCAGATATCATATTCCTGTCAGGTATGTTCTTTGGCGTCCAAAAAATGTAGTGGCTGAATATGTGCTAATCTCCAGAATTGGCCCAATTCTATCGAACAACAACGACTGTTGAATGAACAATTTTCTGACATAAAGTGTTCTAAACACCAATGTATTTGGCCCTTCTGATCGCACATTCCTATCAGGTTTATTTATTGGCATCCGAAAAATATATTGGCTGAATTTGTGCTAATCCAGAATTGGCCCAATTCAATTGAACATCAAAAACCGTTAAGTGGACAATTTTCTGACAAAAAGAGTTCTAGAAACTAATGAAATTGGCCCTTCTGATTGCACATTCCTATCAGGTTTATTCATTGCCATCCGAACAATATAGTGGCTGAATTTGTGCTAATTCAGAATTGGCCTAATTCCATTGAACACAAAGACCGTTGAATTTAATTTGTTGTTCAACACAAATATTATTGAACGGTATACCTCTGTATTTTGTTCGTTTAATATAATATCATTTAGGGGCAATTTGGTTTTTATCAAAATATGAATGAAAATTATATTTCTATGATAAGCACAAATGTTGTTAGTTTAGCCGCCTTTGGACAATTTTAAAATTAGGGTTAAATTATTTCTGGTTTTTTCTAGATATCAGGTTTTATTTGTTTCGTCTTTTAGGCGAAATTTGAAACTTTCTTTTCCCGTTTTCTCGGTTCCTGGACTAGCACTAATTTTTGACCGTGAGCACTAATTAGCACAAATCGTTCTTAATCGGTATGCAGAGTTTCATGTTGAAATACGAAAGTTTCACTGCTGCAGTTTCCCACACAATGTTTTGTTAAAACTAAAAATCTTACTAAAAACGTCCATCAAAGCTCCACAAATATAAAAAACACGAATGGAGATCAAAGAACAAACATGGCTGATGTTCTCTCAGTATAGTAAATCTTCTTTCCAAATCTACTAAATCGGACGAAATGACCTCTATTTGACCTGTTGCTTCACCACGCGAGGTGCTATTTGCCCCATATCGCACAGTAGAGCAAGTAGAATCAGCTTTTAGTAGATTAAAAAATGGAAAAGCACCCGGTCTCGATGGAATTCTCTTATCTTTATGATCTCATCGTGATGAACTGGGACCAGGAGGAGCTACCGTCGCACATATCAAAATTACCGTAGCATAGTTCCGTAAAACACCGCCTTAAAAGTGGACGTGCGTTTAAACTAGCGCTCGTTAAAAACATTTTTTTTTTCTAATATACTCGTATTTATTACAACTGATTTACAAATCATCTAGTAATTAATTTTTCATAATTTATATTCTTGTTTGGAGGGTTGTAGCCCTTTGGCTAGTCCCCTTTACAATTTTATTATATTTTTAGTCGCTCCGGATTGGATCTAGTAGATCATGTGGTTTCTTCCTTCGCAGCCATCTTACTGGGTTTGAATCATCCAACATACGACATATCTCAGCATTTTGGTGTAGACTAATACGTTGCATGTGTTTTCTCGCGTGTTTGCTTATTTCTTCACTAACGAAATCCATCTTCAGATCTCTATGGAGGTTGTCATTTCTTATGTACCGCGGTGCATTAACTATTCCACGTAGGACTTTGCTTTGGAATGACTGGATGATATTGACATTGGTTTTCTTTGTACAGCCCTCGAGCTGAATACCGCAAGTCCACACAGGTTTTAGGATTTACCGGTATAGTAGCAATTTATTATGTAGAGTTAGCTCAGAATTTCTTCCTAAGAGCCAATCCATCTTTCTGCATTTGATGTTTAATTATTTTTTTATATTTCACATGCTTTTTCCATCTTAGTTTCGTGTGTAGAGTCATGCCTAGATATTTTTCCGTGTTTGCATAGGGAATTTGCTGAGAGTTCAGTTTATTTATTTAAAGAAATCTATTCTGTGATTTACATGTATGATTTCAGAATTTAATTTAAAACAAAAATATTAAAAAAAAAATAAAATAAAGAAAATTAAAACACACAAATATAAATCAAATCTTGATTTAACAATTAAAAACTTACAAAATAATTCTTAAGTATATTTTTGAACTTGTCCTTTGATAAATTAAAGTCAAATAGGTCGTCGACGATGTTGAACGATTTAGACGACCTATTAATGGGGTTATTTTCTCCATAGTTTGTGGAATGGTGTTCAAGTGCTAAAAATTCATGGTTTCGAAATGTTTTGCAAGGTACATGAATTGATATGTTTTCCAAAATGTATGCTGAATCAATGTGACCAAGCAAAACGTGTTACGTGCCTCTGTATACGGCTAACACGTTGTCATTGGATAGGTCTCAGTGGACAAGTGGGCGGTTCTTTGCCGTTACATATTTCTTTTGAGACACCACAAAAATTTCGTGTTACATCATCCGGTCCCTACGCAGTAGTACCTCATCACCAACTCTCAAGAAAACAGTTATTTCATGATTGTATTAATTATATTTTGCACAATAAATAAAATTATGAAACATCTTGAAATAGTATAGCTTTAAATAATTTAAATATTTTCCTTAAATAGTTGTGGTAAAGTGTGTGAGAAACAATTTATTTATAAAGATGTTATATAAAAAAAAACTCACCCATGAAGTTTCCTCCGAGTACTCTTTGGTTTCCCCATGTAAGATGAATTTGACTGAAACTTATTAATACAATTTCCTTGTCACTGACACACTGACCAACCACAAATACATTAAATTACATTACGTTAAAATTTGTTTTTTTTTATCACTAATTATCAGAGAAATTTAAGAATAAGATCACACTTTAATAATCGTGACCGTAAGTGCCCGTTTACACACTTTCCTTGTAGTTGCTGTTTTCTCAGGTTACGACCCTAAACGACCTTGCCTTGGTTTTGTAGACGTAGTATATACTCATTCAAGTTCAATGAGGCCCTAATTATGTAGAATGTAACACAAGTTAGCTACATAAAGAAATAACATAGTGGATTTTTGGAAACTCACCCGTTAACAAGCTAAACAACTGTAAGCATCTATGTTGTGTCTTTGCTATACGAATATTACGCAATCTCGGATCGATTCTGCCTACCATGCATATATCCTGGTATATTTATGTATATATATGTGATGAAAATATTCCTTTTTTTATTGTTACCCAATTTCTATCGGGAATATGATTATTCATAAATAAAATTGTCACTTTCACTAACCTATTTAATCACTACTATTCATAATTAGAAGATTTTCTTACCGGGGCACAATTTTGATGTGTAAACGTTAAGTTTTATATATGTTGTATGTACTATAGGGTTTTATTGTTGATCGTTAATTCAACAAAAAAAATATAACCACGTTAATTTAATTTTCTGTATTTTTTTTTTTTACTGGTAAGCACACGGTGGCCTCTTGATTATTACTAATCAATCGTTTGGTTACTAAAATTATTTATTTGCTCTACACACAAACGCATTTCTCTCTTGCAGTAATCTTTATCTATGTGTATTGCTTGTTACGTTTATTCGCCCACCAACAACATCCGCAAAAATCATCAACGAATCATTATCATTACCTACATACAAGGAAAATTACTCAAGCGCTTTAGAATTTAGCATACGGATAAAAACTGTAACGAATTGTACCAATAAATGTATGCTCTATTTAATTAAAGCCGACAGTAACAAACGTTACCAATGAAAGCCGCACCTAAGAGAAGTCGTCTATTTTCAAGCGTGCATATTTTGTAATCCGTGCATCTTGTTGAGTCACATTTTCATGGAATGGTAAATTGTGGTCGTAATCCCAGTCACTTTTTTTTAACAAGAAAATCAGAAACTTCTTTTGAATGCTTTCAATTCTTTTAATGTTACAGCATAGTACGGATTCCAGACCGGTACAGCGTATTCCAGTTGAGATCGAACGTAAGCGAAATAGAGTGAACATAAGGTTTGAATATCTTTAAATTCACCAGTAGTCCACCTTTTAACAAATCCAAACATGGCATTAGCTCTCGCAATACAATTTTCAATATGCTTATTGAAACTAGCATTCTCGACAAATGTAACACCTAGATCTATGATCTCATTAACTCGTTGCAATACTTCGTTGTTGACTTTGTAGGAAGTAATTAGCGGATTTCTCTTACGATGGAAAGACATGATCTTGCATTTCTTAATATTTAAGTAAAGCGAGTTTCGATCACACCACTCACTTAATCTATCGATGTCCTCTTGAAGTTTCTTCGTATCTAGCATTCCATTAACAGTTCGAAAAATTTTCACGTCATCAGCAAATATGAGCACGTTTGAGTTTTGGATTATCTCGGTTATTTGATCTATAAAAACAATAAATATCCACGGCCCGATGTGCGTTCCTTGGGGAACACCAGACGTAACTTTAATAACGTTTGATTTCTCATTTCCCATTATTACAAATTGTCGCCGGTTTGATAGATAGGACTTGAACCAATTTATGTAATCGAGTGAAAACCCAAATGCGAATAAACTGCGGAGTGCTTTTTGATGGCAGATGGAATCAAATGCTTTACTGAAATCCGTGTACGCTACATCAACTTGATGATGGTTTTCTATCTCATTAATTATTTTACTGGTGAATTCAACCAGATTAGTTGATGTGGGTCGGCCAGGCATAAACCCATGCTGGTTTATTGATATATGACGTGCAATTGCGGATTTAAAGTTTTTACATAAAACTAATTCAAACAATTTTGGAATTGATGATGTAGTTGATATTCCTCTGTAGCATGTAACGTCATCTCGTTTGCCCGATTTAAAAATTGGTGTAATTTTTGAAATTTTCCATTTTTCGGGAAATAGCCCGGTGCTCAAGGAGTGGTTAAATAGGTAACATAATGGAATTGCTAAAATGTCAGCGTACTCCTTCAGAATAGAAGAGGGAATATTGTCAAGGCCACAACCGTCTCCAAATCCCTTTAGAGCCGATAATATGTTATCCTCATATATAACAGGAGGAGTTATTGTTACGTTGGTATTGCTGGGTTGTTCGTACAATCCACTAGTAACGCTTGGTTTATAGACTGATTGGAAAAACTTGGCGAACATGTCAGCTATATCTTTGGAGTTTGAGGAGCTGGTATTGTTATATGTCGTATTTGCAGGGTATCCGTCAATTTCGCGTTTATTCCTAAAGTATTTCCAAAAATGTTTTGGATTTACTTTGATTTTTTCTTGAATTTGATCGAGATACGACCTGTATTTTGATTTGAAGTAAATTTCAAATTCGTTGCTATGTTGTAGAAACATTGTTTTGTCGGCTTTGTGACGGGTTAAACTTTAGCTACTGCTAAAGTCAACCCGATTTCACAGAAATTTGCCGCTACCTGTATTCATCCCCAGCGGCATTAACCCATAGCTCAGTCGGGAGAGGTTAATCGGTTGTGGGGATGGGGATGCACCGGTATCGGCCTAGATACCCGCATCAAAAAAAAAACAAACATACAAAAAAAAGGAAAAGTGGGGTATCGGACCCCGAAATAGTGGTTAACATGACCTGCCCATTACGCGGGCAGCATCAACCGTGGTTGTATTGGTAAAATGTTTAGAATAACATTTTACCCTAACCTAACTAGCCTAATTAAAACAATTTGGCCCATGGGCCCTAAAAGGTGGTATTAGTAAGGGGAGCGGTTGATAGTGGTATGCTATCGATGGCAGCAGAAAGAAAAAGAGCCGCTTAGCGTCAACAATTTTCTTTCCGCCGGCAGCCGACGTCAACCCACTATCGTTATTTATTAGGTTAGACCCGCCTCCACACTTCAAACTTACCTGATAGATGTTCCTGCACCACTCCAAAAAAACTCAAATTGAGCACCAAAATAACTAAACACGAAAAAAGTTCTTTATAATTAAGTTTATTTCCTTACACCAAACAGCAACTAAACAATTATGCACACTTATTAACAAACTTATTAAATCAAAAACTTATTAACAAACACCAAAATTATTATTATTGAATTTATTATTCCTATACACCTAATCGCGCACTCCAAAAGCCGACCTAGCGTTGGTCTATATCAAAAACTGACCGTCTAGAAAAACTAAAAACTAAGCGACCACCGGTTGGTCTGTCTAAAAACTAACTGTCCCCAAAAAGCAAGAAAAATATTGCACCTATTTTGAGTTTCATAGGAAATTTTATGCGATCTCATCACAAAAATTCCTATGAAAATTGTACAGCAACATGACATCGATTTTGCTGAATCGATCCACGCGCAAATATTTTTTTCTTCAATTCATCCGTTGAGGAAGTTCGAACAACAACAACCACAATGCTTTTCAATATTTGCATCGGTCATTGACATTCACCTAATAAATAGATCAAGTATACATTTATTATGTACATAGGCAACGTAATCAAATTACGTTGATGTACATATCTGCGTTTACTTAACTGTGGCACATATGAAAAATTCTAAAGTGAATGAATCATATGATACCACTATAAATAAAGGCAAAGAAGAAATGTAGAAGGCTGGCATGACGTTTGCTTGAATGGAATGTAGTTGAAGATATTATCTTCGAGGTCATGCCGATGAGGAAAAAGATTTTGTTGGGATGGGTTGATAACGGAATTAGGTTTAATTCCGTTACAGCTTCTAACCCGCTTTTCAACATTTTGGCATACGCTTTCGACTTCCGATTTTTTAAGTTAACTAGTCTATCAGCGAACCACTGAGGGTGAGCATTTTGTGGTTTACAGCACATAGGTACATAAAGTTCGAAGCCTTGCTGCATAATGTCATTAAATTTATCAACATTTTCGTTTATATCATTGGAATTGAGAGTTATTTGCCAGTTGATGGATTCTAGGTAACTTTGTAGCCCCGCACGATTGGTTTTTTTGAAGATGTATTTGATTGGTTGTAGGTGTTCCGAACTCGCCATTAAATTAGTTGAGTCAAATACAATATCTAAAGACTTGTGATTGATATCGTTAATTACAAAAGGTAACACGGATTCTGAAATTTTGAAAGTGTCAATGTTGTTGCTGAAGACAAGATCCAGTAATCTATAGTAGTATCTACTAGTATCCAGTTGACCTTCTTGTTGGAAAAGTTTACGTGAACAGATTTTGTTTCATTAAGTTTTATTCGCCATCTCCTGGTTAAGGTACTTAGCAACCGCTAAGATGGTCGTATCATCCGCAAACGTCGCTATGTTAGTCTCCTCTATCGTTGGCAGGTCCGAGGTGTATAGATCATATAAAGTTGGTCCCAGAACGCTACGTTGTGGTACTCCTGCTGATATTTTCTTTATTTCTGAGTATTTGCCATCTAATAGAATATTAGAATTTCATAAAACTGCTTTGGTAAGTATTTTTGTAATTTATATTCCAAGCCTTTATGCCATACTCTGTCAAAGGCCTGTGATACATCCAAGAAGATGCTTGAACATACTTTCTTTTTTTCAAGTACGTCTTCAATTATGTTTGTAATTCGGTGTACTTGTTCTATTGTTGAATGGTTTTCTCTGAAGCCAAATTGCTGTGGAGGAACAAGTTTCTCGAATAATTTTGAAATTATTGGGAGTAAGGAAATCGGCCTATACGAATTTTTGTCATTAAGTGGTTTGTTTGGTTTAGGTATCATAACTACTTCTGCTACTTTCCATTGACTTGGAACGTGTTTAAGTCTGAACACTGCATTAATTATTTGGAGTAGTTTACGTAGTCCTTTTTCAGGAAGAGCTTTTACTATTTGTCCTGCAATTAAGTCATATCCTGGAGATTTCTTTTTTATTTTGGTTAAGATTGATTTCGTCTTTTAATTCTTGTTATGTGAGAGGAGATATATTGCAGTTATGAATTTTATATATCGGTGGTATGTTTTCCTCTGCAGTTTATCTAGGTAGAGGCTGAAACGTGTTCTCGAAGTGGGTTGCAAACAACGAAGATTTTTGCGCTGCACTTATAGCCCATGTGTCATCTTCATTTTTAACTAGTGGAATTTGTAGTTTAGGTCGTTTTAAACTTTTTATCGCTTTCCAAAGGAAGTACTCGGTATCTTTTGTTTCAGTAAAGCCACTTAAGTATTAATGGATACAAAAAATATTTGAAATATCCCAGTAAGTTGCTCATATCATGTTGCATGCTATTCTGTATTGTAGAGGGGACATTTGTTTCATTAAATATTGCAAAAATCTGAATTTTGCCAATCAAAGGCAAATTCGAGATGTCATTGATAGATATCAGGAACAATAATGGTCCCAGCACACTGCCTTGAGGAACCCCACATTTCACAGTTAAAATATTACTGCTCATTCCATTAATCATAACAAATTGCTGACGATTAGTTAAGTAACTATCAATCAATTTATAGGTTACTCCACGAAATCCATAACCGTATAATTTATCGAGAAGCAGCTTGTGATCAATAGTATCAAAAGCTTTTTTATATCAAGAAAGAGAGCTGCAACATTCTTCTTCCGATCCAAAGCATTATAAATCATGTTAGTCGATAGATAGATAGATAGAGTAGAATTAGGTCTATAGTTAGAAATTAGATTTTTCTCACCACTTTTTAATACTGGGACAACTTTGGCAATTTTTAATTGATTAGGATATTCACCGGTTTGAAAAATTGTATTTATGAATTTGGCTATAATTTCACCTTTACCACTATTTGGAAGCCAAATAAGATTACCGATCTCCGCAGGAGTAGTGGGCGAAAAAAATACAGAGTTAGGATTTAATGTGTTAAATTTATGGATATCCCTATCACTTCCAATTGCTTCTCCCAGCGAATTACCTATACGTACAAAGTAATCGTTAAATATATTAACTATATCAGATATTTTACTATATTTTTCATCATTAACGACAATAGTTTGAATATCGGACTTATAATTATTTTTATTTATAAACTGGTTGATATTCTTTCATAAAACTGTTTCTTTGCATAATATTTCTCAGATGATACCTTTTTATTTAAATTACATAATTGCTCGCGAATTAACATGTTATTGGAGTCTAATTTGTGTTTCTTTAATATTCGGTTGCGTTGCCCAATGAGTTTCCACAAATTGTATGTCATCCAGGGACAACAGTTGTTCTTTAATTTAGCAACAACACTTTTAATCGTTGTAAATTTATCAATCAACTGATTATATTTCTCAGCAATCAGTTTAGACGTTGTTTCTGGAACATTAATATCAAAGGGCCATCAATTAATATCAAAGGGCGTTCCTTCGAGAAAAACACCAAAACATGAATCAACTTTATCAAAGTCAATAATTCTTCTTTGCAATATTCGTCGGGAGAATTTTCCTTTGAAGTAAACCGACATCAAGATAAAATTATGTTCACTAATATCAGAGAAAATGGTGGAATTTTGAACTGTGATAAGATTAGTGAAGCTAAATACAACATGATCAAGAATTTTGTTACTAATTGGCCTCGTAGCAAACGTGTTAGTAACAATCATTCCAGAGCTCATCAGAATATTTTCGTAGTCAAAAACTATATCCGATTTTTTATTTACAGGTATATTTACAGTGATGTGAATAACTTTTTGAAATTTGTTATTTGTGATGTAATTTAAAGCTAGATATAATTTTTGTGCAAAAAATTAAAAGAATTTTTTTTAGATTTTTATGTTAGACATATACTTATATATTTTATTATAAAATCCATTCATAAAATTATAGCCATACCACTGTCAAACCTAAAATAAAATTCATAACCAGAAATTTCTTTTGTAACAGAGCTGAACAAATTGTGAAAAAGTTTTTGAAATTTTTTGAAATTTTATTTCTATAATACAAACTTGTTCCTAAATTTCGATAACTAATACTTAGTAGGATTGTCTTTATTTTTTATAACTTCTAGAAGCCGTCGTGGCATTGATTCCACTAATTTTTGTGTTAGCGTCGGGTCGATTGTATTCCATTCTTCAGCTAGCAAATTCTTGAAATCCGAAACACTTGGTTTTTGTGGCTGCTTTCGAATTTTATTCTCTAAGTGAGCCCAGATATGCTCAATAGGATTAAGGTCCGGGCTTTGTGGTAGAGTTACCAAAACTTTAGGGCAGTTATATAACATCCAAGTTCGAACCAATAGAGCTTTATGTTTGGGGTCATTATCCTGATAAAATTGAAATTTTTTATTTAACCCTAGTTTATTTCCCGAACTGTGAAGGTTGGCTTTTAAAACTTCCAGATACACATCTTTGTTCATCGTTGTACGAGGGAGGATTGAAAATGAAGCTACCTAAGTAGGAAAACAAAATTTTTTTTGTCAAAAACCATTTATTTCTCAACATAGTCTCCATTTAGTTCGACACACTTAGTAAGCGATATTCCAACTTTTTTATACCATCTGAATAATACGATTTCGGGAACCCCTCAAAATACGCTTCCACCCATTGTTTCGATTGATTTTTGGTTTCAGGTGTGTGGTGGTGGACCCCACGTTTCATCAATAGTAATTAATCGACGCCAAAAATCAACAGGATTACGCTTTATCATGTCCAAACACCACTGTGAAGTGGTCTGTCGAACTCGTTTTTGTTCGATACTGAGCAAACGCGGCATCCATCTTGCCAATAGCTTTTTCATATGCAAATGTTCATGCAAAATGTTGAACACACGTTCATATGATATGTTTACCATTTCAACAATCTCACGCAACTTGACTCGGCGATCATTCATTCATTCTTGATATTTTCTTCAGTAACCACCTCTTTTGGCCTTCCTGTTGGGTGGTGATATTGTTGCAGTGCTTCTTCGGCCGCGTTTAAATTCAGCAATCCAATATTTTACCATGTAATCTTACGGAGCAGACTCACCGTAATGTTTATCGAACTTTTCTTTTGTCTCTTTCGCCGTTTTCCCTTACAAATAATAGTGTTTAATCACTGCACGAAATTCGGTTTTTTCCATTTTTCAAGAAACACAAAAGTTGCTAACTTCAAACGGCTACAACACATAAACTAATCGATGAATTTGGGTGAAATTTTAACAGCTGACGTTTGACAGATCGCAATTTCTAAAAAACAAAATTTTTTTGTATTTGTGCTGCCATCTAGCGCTAGGTAGTTTCATTTTCAATCCGCCCTCGTATCTATAAAAGCCAATTTACCAATACACCAGCATGAGCTATTGCGCCCCACATCATAACGCTCTTACCACCATGTTTATCAGTCGAACTCAAATTTTTTAACTTAAATGATGTGTGTGGCTTCCGGTACACTCGTTCCTGTTTCCTATCAATTCCAAATAAATTATACTTGCTCTCGTCTACAAATATAACGTTTTTCCAAATTCAATAGGTTTGTTTTTATGTTCCTTTGCAAACTGAAGTCTTTTTTTCTATTGATTTCACTGAGCAGGGGCTTTCGTCTTGCGATTCTTGAAACATATTCGTTTTTTTAAGTTTTTTCCGAATGGAACTTCTGTGCCCCCAAATTCCTTTAGTTTCGACACCAACTCTGATGATTCCAATTTAGGATTTTTTTGTATTTCTTGAAATAATTTTTTTTCATCGATTGTTGATATTTTCACAGGTCGTCCAAAGCGTGGTCGATCTTCCAAAGTGCGGTCAATATAATACAGCTTACAAATATAAAGGACAGTAGTTAACTTTAAATTTAATAATTGCCCGATGTTTTTAAGCGTTCTACCTTTTTCCCGGTGATATATTACTAATGAACGAACATTTACGTCGGTGTGACTTCCTTGTTTAACCATACTTTCCGCAACAATTTATAATTATTATTTTAAATATTACACCTTCACTTACGAGATTATCGAAAAACAATGGCAAAATTTCAAAAAAAATTTCACAGTTTTCTTTAATTAGTTCTAAATTATTGTAGCTAAAAATGAGACAGACGACATATCCTGATTTTTTACGGTGCTCAACTGTTACAGTTAGTTTTAGAAACAAGTAAACATCATTAAACCTGTTTGCAATTAATGCAAAGTAGGCACTTCAGTAGTAGGTAACTACTTTATAAATCAAAAACACAAAATTTCAAAAACTTATTCACATCACTGTATATTTCCAATAATGATTGTATCAGTCTTGCTTATATTTAAACCGTTCAAAAAACCTAAAAATAAGTTAACACCTGAATTTGGTGGTCTATAAACAGCCACTAATTTAGTCGACCTATAATCAGTAAGCTCAATACATATAAAATGAAAGGGACATTGATTATCATCGCACATAACAATATTAAAATCCAAGTTATTTTTGACAAATATAGCTAAACCACCACTTATTCTATTATCACGACAAGAAAAAATACTCCGAAAATTATTTAGTTGGAATGAAATGGTGTTGTTACTCTGAACCCAAGTTTCACCAAGCACCAAGGTATCAATGTTTTCGTTCAGATTTTCACTAAATAAAGTACATAATCCAACGTATTCTTATTATTCATACCGCGTGTATTATATTGGAGAAAGTTTAATTTTTTTGAAGTGGAATCAATTGTGGTTTTGCTCAATGCGTATTCATCAACGTTAAGAATCAACTATTTACACAATTTTGGTCTAGTGTCTTACTGAATTTGCTCATCAAAATCAATTTTATAATTATAAATATAATGCATACGGTAAGGTTAAACTATATTTGCATGTAATGCATTCAATATTAGCTGTTAGCTAATTGAATTGATTAGCTAATTGAAAATAAAATAGCAACACAATCAAAAAATTCACAAAAACAGCATAACACTTACGGATTGTTAGGAATTTGTAATGTATTACAAAAAAAATAGTCAACATTTCGGAATTTATCTAAATTAACAATTGAAATGAATTTATAAAGTTCTGTACTTTGGGAAATTTGTAATGTTCTAACCTACAATTAAATTTTAATTGTAAAAAATAACAACGATATTACATAAAAAATATGTGTTGCATATTCAACAAATCAAACCCCAGACCGCAACGCGAGATCACTTGGTCTGAAAGTTAACAACAATAAAACAAAATTGTTATCAACAAAAGGCGCATCGTGGAAGACTTTAGATATTTCAATTATAACAATTACGAACGATATCCAGAGATATAAAGCACCGAATAGCAGCCGATTATTTAGTCTTCACCACACAATCAAATGTAACACAATCAAATATCTTTTACAGTTGAAATTACGGAAAAGTTATCTCTTTCTAAACCCCGGGGCCGAGAACAAAACTACGGAGTAAATAGGGTAACTAGTGCGCTTTTAAAAGTTAACTTTAAGATAATATTACCGAAATGGGTCATATTATATTTACCGATTATATTAAAGCTATTGCACGGACTGGTACACGAACTCTGGATGTACATGGACATCTGTACTATGTTATGGGACAAATAATGAACATATGCTACAATCGCTTACATTAATTATTTCGGGCACCAAATTAAATTCCATTGGGAATAAAATAACTCGATTTTAGAACAATCGCGGTTATATGCGCCATTATTGTGAGTCATGCTCTGCCTGGAAAACACCCTCATATCTACAAGCTAGAACTATCCTCTCATCCATAATGTGGCAGGTTCATATTTAACTAGCCTTCTCCCCCTCCACCTTCTCCCAAGCACTAAAGCTATTTGTCAATTTGGTGAACAAAAAGTTTATAGTTCAATTCGACTTCATGTTTATTTTAATGCGCCAATGCGCGTAGCGATTCACGTTTAATGTCTTCAATTGACTCAAAACGGTTTTCACGGAGCGGTCGTTTGAGTTTGCTGGACAGCCAGAAGTCACACGGAGCTAAATCAGGGGCATACGGTGGTTGCGGAACGATATGGGTGGAATTTTTGGCGAAAAAATCACGTAAAACCATTGCAGTATGAGAAGGTGCATTATCGTGGTGCAAAAACCAAGAGTTGTCGACCCATAATTCCGGCCTCTTTTTACGAATAGTTTCGCGCAAACGACGCATAACACTCAAATAGTATTCCTTGTTGACAGTTTGGCCGGTCGGAAGGAATTCGGAGTGCACCACACCTCGATAATCAAAGAAAACTGTCAACATCACCTTGATTTTAGAAATGATTTGATGTGGTTTTTTCGGCTTCGGCACACCTTTGGCACGATATTCGGCCGGTTGATCGTCTGTTTCCGGGTCGTAAGCATAGATCCAGGCTCATCGCCAGTTATAATGCGTTTCATGACATCCTGGTAGTCGGAAAGCATTGTTTCACAGACGTCAACGCGAACCTGGTTTTCCAAAAAATTGAGTGATTTTGGCCCAAATGATCTTTCAAAATAGTTTTCACTGATTCTTCCGATATTTCAACGATGCCAGTAAGGTCTCTGACTGTTAATAATCGATTCTCGAGTACCAATTCCTTGATTTTATTAACGTGTTGATCATCAGTTGGTGTTAATGGCCGTCCTAGACGTGGTTCGTCGTCAACACGTTCTCGACCCTCTTTGAACAATTTGTACCAATCGAAAACACTTGCTCGCGACATAAAATTATCACCGAAGGCCTTTTGCACGATCTGTGGCGACTCGTTGTTTTCGGTAAATTGTGTCTTCGGCGAATTGTAGCTTTCGGTAAAATGTTTCTGGTGAATTATGATTTTTGGTGATTTTTTTTTTCAGTAAACTGAAGACGTGAAAACATCATCGGCTTGTGTACCAAAAGATGAAGCGCAGTTAAGACATTTCACAAATTTGTACTATAGATTTTTGCACTTTTCTTTAAAGCGTAACAGTGCAATTGATTCCGACTTCTTTCTAAGAGCGCAGAAATTAGAAATTTTATTTATTTTACATTAAAAGAATAATATACATCTGACGTGATTCTATAATTTTTTAGTTTAAAATCATTATTGGTGCCGACCAAATGGTGCAATGCTTAAAGCTTTGGCGTTTGGATCGGGGAGGTACCGAGTTCGAATGCCGATAGGGGCAGGATGCAAAAGAAAATTTTCATCATGCAAAACTCATGGGCCGACCCATCTTCTGTGTCCAGTACTATAGGCTGGCATGGAGCTATGCAATGCGCAGATGGTAACTTAACTCGGTTCTATAGCCGTACGTGTTCGAATTGGCATAACTGCGTATGGTAGGGCGGGAAAAACAAACCGCGAAAGAGTTGGAAGTGTTTCAGCCCCAGAACAGATTGCAGGGATTAAAAAGAAGAAAAAAGTCGCAACGTAAAAAATTAAGCGATCATTTAAATGTTGTGCTTATTATTAAATTATTCGTCTTTTCCCAGGTAAAAAACTACAGCTAACTAAATTTTTTAGTTTTATTTAGTTTTTTGAAAAACATACAGTTGGTGTGGGGGTCTGAGCGTAAACAGCAAGTGAGTTTAATATATTTCGCTAAGTCAACTGGTGTTTACTTCAAATAGATGTTGCGGTGAAAGTTCAAAATCGGGAAATGTCTGATTAAAAATTGGGGAAAAAATGAGCCCTGGTGTGAGCCCTTCATTCCTGAAATGATTCACCCTTCACTCCAAAGAATACTTTTTATGGTATTAGTGCAAAGTCATTTGGAATATTATGGGCTACGGCTTTACTATTTTTTCCGGACTCGCGGTAGTTAAATTATAGAGATATAGGAGGGAAGGTCAACAAACATTTTATTAACATCGGACCTCTGGACAACTGGTTTTTAATTGTGTAAATCTATTTAAAAAATAAAATTTTGGGCATTTAAATAAGATAGAAGTATATAAGTAAATAATTTAAATTTTAAACTGTTTCATTTCTAGGCAAAAGTATTTTAATTATTACTAAGTAATAAAAGGGTTAGTGTGTGGTATGGCATGGTCGAGCACGACTTGTTAATAGACGATTATCGTACCGTTACTAAGAAAAAAACTTAACAGTGAGTACTCTATATCAGGCGCAATAAGAAAAAACCTATTCCGAAATTCATTATTCCAACATCCAAATTAAACCATCTGTAAAAGGAATGGCTTCTCCCATCATCAACGACTGTAAGTTAGAAGAAATTAAGGGCTTCCCGCCAAATGTACAAGTACAAATTACAAAGTAGCCGATGGTTTCGAAGATGTTTCAAGCTGATTTCAACGTTGAGTACTGTAATTCGGACAAATCCATCAAATACATTTGAAAATATGTGTACAAGGCCAGCGATATAGCTGTGTGGGCTGGCAAATGGAAACAGACTTAAGGAGATCACAAGCTATCAAATGGGAAGATACATCAGCAGCAATGAGGCGGATTGGCATATTTTAAACTACCATATCAATAAACGCCACCCGACTGTTGTCGACCTAAGTGTACACTTGGAAAATGGACAGTGAGTTTATTTCACTGCAAATACCGCCCATCGACTTGCCGCCACAGCACCGAACACAACGTTAACGTTGTTTTTTAAACTCTGTCAACACAATCACTTTGCGAGTACGTTGACGTATCAAGCAAGCGATGCGTTAGGCCGGTATACACCGTCCATCCCAACAACGGCGAATGTTATTTTCTGAACCTGATACTGTCCAAGGACCAACATGTTTCCTGGCTTTGATGAGAAGCATGCCAAAGCTGGGTTTATTCGAGAATGACCGACACTGGGAAATGAAATTTTCTGAACCAGCTTTAAAGTGTTTGCTAGTGCAAATTAGAAACCTCTTTGCCATTATGTTAACAACATGCAACCCATCAAACCCGAACAGACTATGGGAAAAATATAAGGAGAGCATGAGCGAAGATATGTTCCTTGGTACTCCGGAACCACGCTGATCCATCCGCTGACAAGTGTATAGCGATGAACGGTAAGACACTGTTATAGCTAGAAGTGCAAGCTCCAGCGAGAAGTGTCTCTCACATTCTTCACAGCGAAGTCATGAGGGAGCGCAATTACAACGCCGAAGAGCTGGCGCAGCACGTTCAAACGAACAAGGCACATTTGGTAGACGATCAGAGAAGAGCATTCGATACCATCAAGGAATGCGTAAGAACATCGGCGGCGGCCTATTTTTCTTAAATGCAGGCTGAGATACGTATGAAATAGTAGGTGATGCTTGGTATTGCATCATCTGGTATAGCGGCCACCCTAATGGCGAACAGCCCACTCAGGACGAGTGCACGATGGCACACAGAAATTCATTGGAAGCTCTTAACCGTACATTACAAGACTTAAAAGGGAGTAGTGAACTGATGGGAGGTTTATTAGTAGTTCTGACTGGTGATTTTCGCTAAACGCTGCCCGTAATTACGCGGTCAACACCTGCTGATGAGCTTAGCGCCTGCCTGAAAGCTTCAGCTCTGTGGACAAAAGTACAGAAACTCTAACTGTTAACAAATATGCGAATTCGCATTCAGCAAGAAACAGATGAACAGCAATTCGCAGCGAAACTGCTGCAGATTTGCGGTGGCACCTACCCCATTGAGACACTGATAGGCGAAATGACATTCACTGAAAATCTGTGTCAGTTAGTGTCGTCCATTGAGCAGCTGATTCGGAAAATATACCCAAACATTGACAAAAACTTCAAAAATCATGATTGGCTAAGTGATAGAGCCATACTTTCACCTAAAAATAAAAGCGTGAATCAAATTAACCAACAGATACAAAGCCAAATACCAGGCACTGCTACCACAAACAAGGCATTTGAGTCTATAGTGGACATCGATGATGGCGGGAATTTCACGCTGGAGCCACCTGGAATGCTTTCTCATATCTTGAAATTGAAGAAAGGATCATCAATAATGCTTCTGTGGAATCTGGACCCGCCAAAACTATACAATAGAACACGGCTCTGTGTCAAAGGTCTTTTGCCAAATGTCATCGAAGCTACTGTATTGACGAGGATTGCAAAAGGAGAGGACGTATTCATACCTCGCATACCGTTGATACCAACCCTCCTGCCATTCAGTTTCAAACGAAGTTCTTGCGTCTCTCATGGCCAGTTGTATGCGGCATGCTCAAGAGTAGGGACTTCAAAAATTTTGTATGTTTTAGCTCCGGGAGAAAAATCAACAAATAAACCGGTAAAGCGGTAAACCCAACAAATTATTTTTGTATTGATTTTATTCAATTCACTTAAGTATTTCTAATTAGTTATAAAAAAAAACACCTGTTGAAGTTCAGCAGTTGAATTTTAGCCCAGCCTAGTTGAAATAAAACAACCAGTTGGAAATGCTGTAGATTTTTTCAATAGGAAGTCACTTCACTGAATTGTGTTACAAGGTGAGATTTCATTTTTAAATTGGCAGTAAATGACGTCTCTTAAGCTAGCAGAACCCTTACAGCAGAACATTACAAGATAGTATGAATAATTATAGGCTAATAATAGGCTAATTAAATGCTCTACTAAAAAATTTTAGGCTTCACCCCTTGTAACTAAAACGATGGGTTCTGCTAGCTTTAGAAAAAGTTAGCAGAACCCAAATCAATAAATATTTTAAAACAAAGGGAAAATTAAAGGTTAATTTTAGACTAATTAAATGCCCTATTTAAATTTTATTATTCTGCTATTCTAGAAAAGACATAAGGCTTTATCATTTCAGAGCTAGCAGAACCCTAATCGAAAATCGGATCAAAACCGAAATTAGAACCCAAAACAAGAACAATTAACATACAAATAATTTTAGGCACATTATGGGCTAATCAAATACTCCATCAAAAAGTTTTGGCCTCCACTAGTTCTTGACCAAACTTCAGGTCATTTAATCTACAGCTAGCAGAACCTAAATTGAAAATTGGCCAAAACCGAAATTAGAACTCAAATTGTTTTGAGCAATTATTATACAAATAATTTTAGGCTCATTATGGCCTAATCAAATGCCCCATTAAAGAGTTTTGGGCTCCATTCGTTCTTGATCAAACTCCAGGTCATTTACTCTAAAGTGCCCCTCAGCCTAGGGTACTCAGAGGGCTCCGGCTGCCTCTGTGTACACCTAGGTAACACCAAGGTAGCCGAGTCTTCGTCGCGGGGGGCGGGTACTGCTTCGACAGTAGCAAAGTGCTACCGGGGACCAAATGCCAGTGGTATAAATTGGCGAAAACAAACAATGAGCACAACAAATACGGAATGTAATAGCCCAGGTGGTACAGCAGCAGATATGCTGCCAAATCCACACTCCTCGGAGGCAGGCCCAACAGATTCTGGGGTGGGTCAATCATTGTTTAACCCATTTGGACGAAGTTCCAAATTATCAAGATCACCAAGATCTTCAACTGGAAATATATTTCAGTACGAGAAGGAAATGCCGAACTCCGTGAACAACTAGGAGAAATAAAAGAATTTACTACTAAATTTAAAGAAGAATTTACAATTTTAAAGAAAGAAAATGAAGAACTCAAAAAAGCAGTTGAAACACGTGCAGAACTTGGGACGACACCTAGCCAAACAGTCGATGATGGCATTAATTCATTCCATACAGATGAAGAAGAATTAGAAAGAGAAACAAATTGGATGTTGAACCGGAGTAAAAGACCAAGTAAGAAAAGGAATGCGCAACACTCACCAGAAATGGCAGTGACTTTACCATCAACTTCAAAAAAGGTTTCCAGAGATCAATAAATCATCAAGAAACAACTAGCTCTAGAACAACAACCAGCTAAACCGAAAGAAAAATCACCTCCATCAATAAATATCGTCAGGATATCAAATTTCTCCACTATACAATCGATTATGAAATCAATTACGATAGCCGAGTACAAACTCGTATCTCTAAACAACGGTGCCTGGAAAATTAATGTTGTAGACTCTGAAACTTATAGAGCTTTGGCTACAAAGCTTAATTCCGAGGGGCATCAGTGGTTTACCTATGAGGATAAGAATGATTACCAAATTAAAGTTATGGCTAGAGGTCTTCACCCAACCTGTGCAAAAGAGGAAATTATTGAGGATCTCAAGCAAAAGGGTTATCAAATAGAAAATGCCGTAAACATTATTAAGAGAGAAAAAATCGAAACTGAACAAGGAGTTCAAGTTAACAAAAGAGGGCTTCCACTATTTATGCTCACTTTTAATAACAAACAAAAAATGGAAGATGTGTATAATATCAAGACTTGACATGAGAGTTAAAATAGAGCCATTGAAAAAAAATACCGGGTTAATACCGCAGTGCAAAAAATGTCAAGGTTTTAATCATACCTAGAAATATTGCTAAAGAGAAACTGGATGCGTGAAATGTGCCGGAAAGCATCATACCCAAGTATACCCGGTTAGTGAAAATATTGCTGTAAAATGTCTCAATTGCAATAAGTCACATTCCGGAAACTACCGGGATGTGAAATAGCACAAAGATTAAGAAATAAACCGCGAAAACAAACTCCAGGAATATCAATAAAAAATTATCAAACTTCCACCAAAGAGGAACTTAAACCTCATGCTAGTAAAACGGGAGAACCAAAACTATACTCGCAAGTAGTCATGACAAAACCAGATATTTCGGAGGACACTACTGAAGGTACAGAAGTGCTCCAAAAGATACTAAGGAGCGTGGAAGCTCTTAACATTCGTTTAGATAAACAAGAGAAATGCCTTCAAGCTCTAAGCAACAGGTTAGATAAGCAAGACTCTCTAAATGAAATGAAATCCATGCTCTAGTAAAATGATGCAAACAACAACAAATAAAACATTAAGAATAGTAACCTGGAATGCAAATGGGCTAATGCAACATATTCCAGAATTAGAAATTTTCCTAACTACCGAAAAAATAGATATATGCCTAGTATCGGAAACCCATTTTACTTCAACTTCGTATCTTAAAATATATGGATACAGTTGTTACCATGCCATTCAGCCAGCAGGAAGGGCAAGGGGAGGATCGTCGGTGGATATAAAAGAAAACATCAAACACTTTATAGATCTTAAAATTGAAGAGGAATTTATGCAAGTAGTCACCTTAAAAGTATTTATAAATAACAACAAAGAATATAGTGTATCGGCAATATATTGCCCCCCAAGATATAATTTAATTAAACAAGACTATTGCACGTTATTTAAATCACTTGGATCAAGTTTCATAATCGGAGGTGATTTTAATGCAAAAAACACCTACTGGGGATCAAGAGTAACCTCTAAAAAAGGAAGAGAGCTGTTTGCAGCAGGAAGACTATGCAATTGCGATTTTCATTCTGGAGATCAACCAACTTATTGGCCTACGGATAGAAACAAAATACCCGATATCATTGACTTCTTTATCACCAAAGGTATAGACGAAAACTACATATACCTAGAAAGCAGCGAGGGGATTATGTCGGATCATACGCCTGTTATTATGACAATCAGTGCAACGATTGTTAAAAAAACTAGTCCACCTTCGCTAACGAACAAAAAAACCTGCTGGGAGAAATTCCAGAAACTTGTTGAGGATAATATTGATCTTCAGGTGCCAATTAAAAACCCGATAGAGCTAGAAGAAGAACTAGAACAATTCAACAACAGTATACAAGAAGCGGCGTGGAGTAGTACCCCCTCAAGTTCAAAGGAAATGCGCCGAAATGCTATTTATCCTCTAGAAGTTGGGGAACTGGTTGCAGCAAAACGAAAAGCAAGAAAGGCCTGGCAAAGAAGTCGAGCGGCATAATATAAAACAACTCTAAATTTTTTATCCAATAAACTAAAGTTGCTAATTAAAGAAATCAAAAACGAATCCATTAATAAATACTTGAGTGGCCTTACTGGGGAAAAAGAAACCGAGTTCTTCCTTTGGAAAGCGACAAAAAGTTTAAAACGACCTAAACTACAAATTCCACAAGTTAAAATTGAAGATGACACATGGGCTATAAGTGCAGCGCAAAAAGCTTCGTTGTTTGCAACCCACCTCGAGAACACGTTCCAGCTTCTACCTAGACAAACTGCAGAGGAAACCATACCACCAGTATATAAAATAGATAACTGCAATAGATCTCCTGTCGCAGTACATGAATTAAAAGAGGAAGTCAATCTTAACCTAAATACAAAAAAATTTCAAGGATATGGCTTAATTACAGGACAAATAGTAAAAGCTCTTCCTGAAAGAGGACTACGTACACTACTCCAAATAATTAATGCAGTGTTCAGACTTAAGCATGTTCCAAATCAATGGAAAGTAGCAGAAGTAATTATGATACCTAAACCCAAAAGACCATTAAATGACAATAATTCATATAGGCTGATTTCCTTACTCCCAATCATTTCAAAATTATTCGAGAAACTACTCCTAAAGAGACTCAAACCAATAATAGTAGAAAGAAATCTTGTTCCTCCACATATATTTGGCTTCAGAGAAAACCATTCAACAATAGAATAATTACACCGAATTACAAACATAATTGAAGACGTACTTGAAAAAAGAAAGTATGTTCAAGCGTCTTCTTGGATGTAGCACAGGCCTTTGACAGAGTACGGCATAGAGGTTTGGAATATAAATTACAAAGAGACTTACCAAAGCAGTTTTATGAAATTCTAAAATCTTACATATCTAACCGACACTTTCGAGTTAAATTATATGGCGAATACTCAGAAATGAAGAAAATATCAGCAGGGGACCAACTTTGTATGTTCTATACACCTCGGACCTGCCAGCGATAGAGGAGACTAATATAGCGACGATTGCGGATGATACGGCCATCTTAGCGATTGCTTATTGCATAGAAGAATCTACAAGCAAATTGCAAAGAGCTACTAATATTGTCAGTACCTGGACCAAGAGATGGCGAATAAAACTTAATAAAACAAAATCTGTTAACTTAAACTTTACCAACAAGAAGGTCAACTGGATACCAGTAGAACTGAGCTCTCAGCAAATTCCCTATGCAAATACAGCAAAATATCAAGGAATGACCCTAGACACGAAACTAAAATGGAAAGAGCATGTGAAAAATAAAAAAAGAGTTAAACATCAAATACAGAAAGATGGATTGGGTCTTAGGAAGAAATTCTGAGCTAACTCTACATAATAAATTGCTACTATACCGGCAAATCCTAAAACCTGTGTGGACTTACGGTATTCAGCTCTGGGGCTGTACAAAGAAAACCAATGTCAATATCATCCAGTCATTCCAAAGCAAAGTCCTTCGTGGAATAGTTAATGCACCGTGGTACATAAGAAATGACAACCTCCATAGAGATCTGCAGATAGATTTCGTCAGTGAAGAAATAAGCAAACACGCGAGAAAACACATGCAACGTATTAGCCTACACCAAAATGCTGAGATACGTCGTATGTTGGATGATTCAAGCCTAGTAAGACGGCTGGACAAGATCCAATCAGGATCGACTAAAAATATAATAAAATTGTGAAGGGGACTAGCCAAAGGACTACAACCCTCCAAACAAGAATATAAATTATGAAAGATAAATTACTAGATGATTTGTAAATCAGTTGTAATAAATAAATATATAAATAAAAAAAATATTCTGGTAAAAAAAAACTTAACATTAGACTGCCAACATGCATACCACAAAATGTCTCCGCGCTTACATTCATAATAAAACAATCATCGTTTAACGACAAAAACCAATATTTAATCTAATTTTACTGTAAACAATATCACATTGTTTTAAAATATCATATCGTATATTGTATACGTATATTTATCAAAGTAATAATTATAATTATGATAAGAATGAAAAAACAAATGAAAATTTCCAGTCAAATACATCAATTATCACCTTAAAATAGTCATATTTGTTTTTCAAAAATTCTTAACAAAAAAAAAACTTTTTATTTTTTTCCTTAACATACAAGAAAACGAAAATAAAATTAACACCGTCTGATGGACAATAACCATGTAATATCATAAAAGTAAGCACATAAGAATAACATCTACTTAAAATATTTCTTTAATTTCTTCTTCATCATTATCATTACTATTATTATTTATATTATTACTACTATAACATTTTTTTTTATCATTTTAAATGGATCGTTAAAAAAAAATAAAATTAATGGTAATTGAATGTAATAATCGTTTAAATTGTGAGGGATTATTGCACACAACAAAAAATTGTATGTTAGATGTACGAGTACAGTATACTCGTGCATTCATCTTAAGTTTTGCAGTGCCTCGAACATAAAATAGTCTATTAAAGGATAATAATCTACCTATACGAATATTGGTATTAAATTTCTAAACTTTATTAGATAGAAAATGTACTCTATAATTTAAGTGACATTAATAAGGTTTTATCTTAATTGGATAATTAAACTGATGCATTTCGTTCTAATTTAGTCCGTGACTTTGATCAACGAACACAAAGCACATGCTTGTTAACGTGCATATATTTCGTTGCATAACTGCGCGATATCAATGTACACGATCATTGCGCTAATTAATAAGATAATGATGATGGTCGGTGTATATATAATTGGTTTTTAACTGTATTTTAAAGTAATAATTTTGTCTTAAACAAAAACAAAAAAAATCTTGCTTGAGCACAAAACAAAATACTCACATGCATAATTGATAAAACACAAAGATTCATCTCTTTAACTTATTTTTTTATGCTTGTATTGTTTGCTGTGTTTGTTCTAGCAAGAAATGAAAACGAAACAAGAATCATCATTCGCGTGTTTAATTAATTATCAATGTCCGATCGATTTGCACAATAATATTTTTTTTTTGTGTACCTACACATAAAGCTGAGAATATTACACCCTAGACTGCGCGCAAATAATTTCGCGATCACTTTTGTTTTCCTTCTTAAAACAATCGTGTTTTGTGTTATTAAAGTGAAATTAAATGCTTGGTGTGAAGTTGATTTTGTGTTGCTGATAAATTATTATTGGTCGATATGCACAATTGATGGACATTTTAACAGCTTCACCTTACAATTAATGGGTATGTGCTAAAGAGGATTGAAGTATTATTTTATTTTGGAACCTAGAAGGTACTCGTACTTGGTTCAAGGACCTTACGAAACCTCTCCACCGTAATTTAAATTTTTATTTATTTAGAAGCATTAAATAATTTTTATTTCTATTAGAGGCTCTATTCGAAAAAAGAAAATGTATTTTCGAAGACCAGGACATTAAACAAATGTGTCCAATATTAACCAGGAAGTTTTCCTCCGACTTCAAAATAAATTCATTTTTGAATGTATAAATCAAGAAATTAAGGAAAATATTAAAACTGTCGAGGAAACGTAACATAATTTGATTTTACTCCGGCAACATATCGAAGTTGTTCTTCGATTGCCGGAATTGGCCCAATGCCATTGAACAACAACGACCGTTGAATGAACAATTTTCTGACAAAAAGTGTTCTACAAACCAATGAAGTTGGCACTTTTGATTGCATATTCCGATCAGATAAAATCATTGCCATCCGAAAAATATAGTGGCTGAATTTGTGCTAATCCAGAATTGTCCCAATTCCATTGAACAACAACGACCGCTGAATGGACAATTTTCTGATAAAAAGTGTTCTAGAAACCAATGAAGTTGGCACTTCTGATTGCTTATTCCGATTAGGTATGTTCATTACCATTCGAAAAATATAGTGGCTGAATTTGTGCTAATCCAGATTTGGCCCAATTCCATTGAACAACAACGACCATTGAATGAACAACATACCTGATAGGAATATGCAATCAGCAATGCCAACTTCATTGGTTTCTGGAACACTTTTAGTCAGAAAATTGTCCATTCAACGGACGTTGTTGTTTCATGGAATTGGGCCAATTCTGGATTAGCACAAATTCAGCCACTATATTTTTCGGATGACATTGAACATACCTAATCGGAATAAGCAATTAGAACAGCCAACGTCATTGGTTTCTAGAACATTTTGTTACAGAAAATTATTCATTCAACGGTCGTTGTTGTTCAATGGAATTGGGACAATTCTGGATTAGCACAAATTCAGCCACTATATTTCTCGGATGACAATGAACATACCTAATCGGAATAAGTAATTGGAAGTGCCAACTTCACTGGTTTCTAGAACATATTCCTTTTCGGTGTAGTTTATAATCCTCCTAAAACGAACAAGAGGTCGTATGCTCTATTTAAAAAATCACTTTTAGACATTGAGTTTTAGTTTTAGTTTGAGTTTAGCTTTTTAGTTATTTTTCCTTGTCGGTATGATGAGGTTTTCATTTCGGGTGATTTTAACTTTGATATTTCTCAAGAGACTTTATTTTCTCGTAGCTATTTAAATATCTTAAATAGCATTAATCTTTCAGTTTATAACACTGAAGCGCCCACATACTCTTATGCAACCGCAAGTGGTGGTTCTTGTTCTCTCATTGATCATGTCGCTTTTGCTGATAATTCCATCTGTTTTTTCAATCAATTTTCTCTTGGTATTGGTTCTCATCACGATCTCCTTGTTTTTTCTATTAATTATTACTCTCGTCCTAAACCTAAAAGTTTCAGCTTTAGGGATTTTTCGAAAATTGATGAATCTCACCTTTCATCAATTTGTGGGTCTATTTGTTGGGACAATATTTTTTCTCTTATTACTTCTACCGATCAAATTGACTATTTTTCCAATTCCTCTATTAATTATGTATTTCATAATTGCGTTCCTCTCACTACTGTTTATTTTAGACCTAGATCTCCCCCTTGGATGACGCAAGAGATTTCGAATGCTATTTCTGTTCGTTTTTCCAAATATCGTCTTTGGAAAATGAGCCCTAATTCTATTTCTTATCTAGCTTATAAGCAATCTCGAAATAGAGTGGTAAGTTTAATACGTATCGCTAAGCAAAATTTTTTCAAGGATAAGCTAGATCCTTCTCTTCCCTCTAAGATATTTTGGCGTAACGTTCGCAATTTGGGCCTTGGTAGTTGCAAAGGGGGTGCTTCGGTAAGTTTCAAAGCTAATGAATTTAACCGTTACCTAAGTAATTCTGGTTCCACCCATGATATTTCTAATATTGATTTAGTATCCGTAGAATCCCTAAATTCTTTTTCATTTGCAAATATATCAATTGATGATTTGCATTCTGCAATTTGGGAAGTTAAATCGCAATCCACTGGTCTAGATATGGGTAGTTTAAAATTTGTTAAGCGTATTTTTCCTAATGTATCAAGATACTTGTTACATATGTTTAATTTTATTTTAACGACCTCGTTTTATCCCGCTCAGTGGAAGTTGAGTAAAATTATTCCTGTTCCTAAAATTGGCAATCCTTCTGAGCTTTCCCATTTCCGACCTATTAGTATTTTAAGTTCTCTTGGACAGTTTGAATTGATAGTAAAAAACCAAATTCAATCTCATATTGATAGCTTTAATTTGCTTAGTATTTTTCAATCGGGTTTTAGAAGATTTCACGGTACTACCACTGCTTTACTGAATGTTTGTGATGATATTTGTCGTAGTATGAGTAAAAGAGAAATGACTTGCCTTACTTTGTTGGATTTTTCGAAAGCGTTCGATTCAATTAATCACCAAATTTTGTTTAATAAGCTTATTTCGAACTTTAATTTTTCTCTCTCTGCTGCTAAATTAATTTTAGACTATATTTCGGGTCGCTTTCAGGCAGTCTTTTTTGATAATTCGTTTTCTGACTTCTTACCTGTCTCTTCTGGCGTTCCTCAGGGGTCGGTTCTTGGTCCTTTACTATTCTCAATGTATATTAATGACGTTGCATGTTCGATTCGCCATTCTTCTTTTCATATTTTTGCTGATGATGTACAAATTTATAGGAGTAGTCGCTTAGATAATGATTCCATTAACTCTGATATTTCTCTTATTAATGAAGATTTGGTACGAATTTATAATTGGTCACTATCTAACCGGCTCGCTCTTAATGCTAACAAATCTCAGTCTATTATAATTTATAAAAAATCTATAGATATTTCCTCTTTCCCTGGAATTTTTCTCGGTGATTCTTTAATTCCATTCTCTAATACAGTTAGAAATTTAGGGTTAATTTTCAATAAAACTCTAACTTGGGGTGATCATTTAATTAAGGTTAGCAAAACGGTTTTTGGAATGCTTAGTTGTTTGTATAAAGTTGTTGGTTTTTCTGATCGTAATTTTAAAAAGCGTATGTTCCTCTCGCACCTTCTTCCACATTTTCTATTTGGGGATGTTGTTTTGTTTGGTATGCTTCAGGAGAGTATGAATGTTCTCAAAAGATGTTTCAATGCTTGTACTCGTTTCGTTTTTAGTATTAGGAAATATGATCACATTTCGCCCTTTTTGAATTTGATTTTGGGTTGTAATTTAGTTGATTTTTATGAACTTCGCGTTTGTCTTTTTATTTGTAAGCTTCTCAGGACAAAGCAACCTCCCTTCTTCAAATTTAAGTTTACTTCCCCCTATAAACTTGTGTAGGTCTCTAAATACTTCGTTTTCTGTTAGAGGTATTTCTCTTTGGAACTCTATTCCATTAGATATTAAAAGATCGGCGTCGCTTAGATCTTTTAAAACGAGTTATTTAGCGTGGCGCGCTTGAATGACAATACATTTTTATAATAATATTTTTATATTTATTTATATTGTTTTTGTATGTAGTTTGTAAGCATTCACTTTTTGCAGTATCCTCCGTAACAAATGAGCCTGAGCTCAACATGGAGGGTATTAGCATGGAGTGGATTTGTTTTTTGAAAAAAATCTGAGGTTTTTATGCCTAATGGAAGTATTTTTTTGTTGATGTTCATTTATTATGCTTCCATATGTGCTTTTCCTTTACTAAAATTGTTATGTCAATCTATCAATAAATAAATAAATATTTAGTCAGAAAATTGTTCATTCAACGGTCGTTGTTGTTCAATGGAATTGGGCCAATTCTGGATTAGCACAAATTCAGCCACTATGTTTCTCGGATGACAACGAACATATCTGTTAGGAATATGCAATCAGAAGTGCCAGTTTCATTGGTTTCTAAAGCATTTTTCATCAGAAAATTGTCCATTCAACGGTCGTTGTTGTTCAACAGAATTGGGCCAATTCTGGATTAGCATAAATTCAGCCAATATATTTTTCGTATGAAAATGAACATACCTAATCGGAATAAGCAATTGGAAGTGCCAACTTCATTGGTTTCTAGAACATTTTGTGTCAGAAAATTGTCCATCCAACGGTTGTTGTTGTTCAATAGAATTGGGACAATTCTGGATTAGCACAAATTAAGCCACTATATTTTTCGGATGACAATGAACATACCTAATCGGAATAAGCAATTGGAAGTGCCAACTTCACTGGTTTCTAGAACACTTTTAGTCAGAAAATTGTTCATTCAACGGTCGTTGTTGTTCAACGGAATTGGGCCAATTCTGGATTAGCACAAATTCAGCCACCATATTTCGCGGATGGAACTATCTGATCGGAATATGTAATCAGAAGTGCCAACTTCATTGGTTTCTAGAACACTATTTGTCAGAAAATTGTTCAATCAACGGTCGTTGTTGTTCAATGGAATTCGATCAATTATGGATTAGCACAAATTCAGTCACTATATTTTTGGAATGGCAATGAACATACCTGACAGGAATATACTATCTGAATTGCTTTTGACTTGGATTTTAGAACGTGTTATTTTTATTGTTTAATTTGTTGTTCAACACAATTATTATTGAACGATATATCTCTGTTTTTTAATATAGTATCTTTCAGGGGCTGGTTTGGTTTTCCTCGGTTTATGAATGAAAATTTATGAAAACTATATTTCTATGATAAGCACAAATTTCACCAGTTTAGCCGCCTTTAGAAAGTTTTAAAATTAGGCTTAAATTATTATTAGTTTTTTTCTATTAATTGGGTTTATTTATTCCGTCTTTTAGGCGAAATTTGAAATATCTTTTCCCGTTTTTTCGGCTTCTGGACTAGCACTAAATTTTTCCCGTGAGCACTAATTAGCACAAATTGGGCTTAATCGGTATGCAAAGTTTCATTTTGAAATTCGAAAGTTTCCCTGCTGCAGTTACCCACGTTAAGTTGGGTAATAAATTTTGTCCTCCTTCAATTGGTGATTCAGTGCCGTACTTCAAAATTATTTCTGATGTTGAAAGTGCAATTTTTCATTTGAACGATAATGATCGTTATACTATTCGTCTATACTAAAATAACTCCTTTTGAAAATCGGATTTTAAGTTATGTTAAATAATAAAATTTTTTTTAAAAAGCTAATCCAAATATTGTGATAACTCGAGCGGACACAGTCCACACAGTTACAAACGTAACCTTATAACGGTCGCGAAGTGATTATGTTACAAAAATGGAAAGTTTACTTAACGATAACACAACATATGTAGGATTACCAAAACATAATTCAGTTCCGATTCAGAAATCAATAAACACTGTGGTTAAAAATTGGAAAAATTCCGGTAATGTGAATGAAAAAACTAGGAAAATGTTAACCAAATATAAGTCGGTGATTCCAAAATTATATGGTTTACCAAAAATTCACAAACCTGGTATTCCATATAGACCAATTATTAGTTCAATTAATGGTCCAACACATAGTTTATCGTCATTTTTGAATAATATTTTAAAATTTAGTGTTGGCAATACTAGTTCTGATATTCTAAATTCTTATTATTTTAACAAAAAATTCAGAATGTCACGCTTCCACAAAATTACCTCTTAGTTTCTTTAGATGTTACGTCTTTGTTCATTAATGTTGATAATAGACGTGTCACCAGAATTGTGAAAGAAAACTGGAGGAGTATAAAACAAAATTCAAAAACTAAATTAACTAAAGTTCAATTTATATCGGCAGAACAAATTGTTTTGACTAATTCTGAATTTTTTTTCGACAATAAAATTTATAAACAAACGTTTGGTTCTCCTATGGGTTCTCCAATTAGTCCCATAATCGAAAATTTAATGATGGAAATTTGGAAAAATGGTTTTAAATTCTTTAGATTTTCAACCTTTATTTTATTTTCGGTATGTAGACGATATTATTACAGCTATACCTGTAGACAAAATTGAAATTTTTCTGGATGTTTTTAACTCTTTAGATAATAGAATAGAAATAGAAATTTACTGTTGAAAAAGAAATTGATCACAAAATTTCATTTTTAGATTTAATTTTAATTCATGAACCGGATGGAAAAATTTCTTTTGACTGGTCCCATAAAAATACATGGTCTGGTCGTTATCTAAATTTTACTTCTTGGCTTCCTATCTCTTACAAAATTAATACAATAAAAATGTTAACTCAAAAAATTTTAACTATAACTTTAAACTTTTGGAAAACACTTTGATAAATAGTCATTATCCTAAAAAATAATAAATAAAATGATTTGGAAACAGAGAAATTATTCCCAAAATTTTAGAATAAATCCTGAAATTGAAAATACAAATTATTTATCATTACCTTACATAAAAAATCTTTTCGAAAAATTAAAACATTTATATAAAAATTATCGGTCGTTCAGCTACCAATTTAAATGATATTTTGTTTTCAAAATTAAAAGACCCGATCCCATTAAAGATAGAGTCCAATTTGGTCTATCAAATAAAATGTAAATGATTGTAACGTAATTTACACGGGAGAAGCGGGGCAGTTTTTGCGAGGACGTTTTTTTCAACCTATATGTGGTGCCACGGGAAGCTCAAATCAAATAAGTGCACTGTCGGAACATATTAGAGATACCAACCATAACATTATTTTGGAAGATGTAAACATTTTAGAAAATCAACCAATTTTCAGGAAAAGATCTAGTTTGGAAATGCTACATATAAAATTCTATTAACAAAATTAACGATTACGCTTATATTGGCAATTCATACGATCCGTTTTTATAATTTGATTTTTTACTTTTACACATTTCCAATATTATTTAATATGGAAACAATTATTTTCAATTTATGTTTTTTAAAGTCAAATTTTATTTTGTAAAGTGTTTTTTTCTGTAGATAACGATGTCACAATTTGTTGCCTAGCTAAAATAAAAAAATATATTTTTTCTAGTAGCTAACGATATCTACAGAAAAATAGCTACATTTTAGATAGCCTTGATTTCGTTTTTATTTTGTATAGAAAATATTTTTTTGTAAAATTGTTTTATTATTCTTTTGAGAATGGAACCGAAAAGGTTGGGAAAGCTAAAGAATTAATAAAGAGAATTATTAAAATTTGAGCTAAATACTAGCCGCTTTTTATTAGTGCCCGATGATGTATCCGGAGAACCCAATTTTCTATGTCAAAACTTATATTTAGCGCGCTATTTTTGGATATAATTAATTTAATTAACTCTAAACTAACATTTTTAATTGAACTTTTTAGTTACAAATCGATAAAAAAATATCTTTCTCTACTTTATTTATCGGGAGCGTTCTTTATTTATCGTGAGCGTTATTCATTTTAAAATTCTTTGTTCTATACAACCCTTAAACCAAAGCAAACCATTCTCGTTTACAAATTTTGACGTAATGTGAATTTTTGTTTGTTTTATGATTTCGAGAAAAACATACGAAATTGTTTTTTAGTAAAAAATGTATATAATATAATAATATAATTTCCGTAATTTGTCTTTTTATTAATGATGTATCAAGCTAGGTTTTATACAGAAATTTATACTTTTATTAATTAATTAATTTCAAATATTTCGCCAAGTTGGTGGAAAAAAATGTATATAAACGCGACACCAGTGAATAATAGCTGCAGTGCTCGAATAATAAAACACGGCTACTGTTAACTATAATTTATATTCGAAAGGAATTCGTTGTGTTTACATAAGGAAATCTCTTGTTATGTATTCATAAGACTATCAAGCTCGTAAGCCGTCATAAGATTAGCAAGTAGTTAATCGATGTTCCATTTTAGACACTATCTCTTGGTTATGCTTTTGTTGTGTAAACTGTATTAATGATTATTTTAATTATCATAAGGTTATAATCATCAGCATTTGACACCGGAAGCTCTGTTTGGTGCTGTGTATTTGGTCTTGGAAAGTAATTATACATTTTGAAGTTAACAATAAAAGAAAAACGGCGTACTCCAAAATTCCCGGAAATTAAAAAAATCTTGGAAATCAAATCCCAGAAGTTAGAATACCGGAAATCAAAAATCCCTGAAATAAAAATCTCGGATGTTAAAATCCCGTAATTTAAAAGCATGGGAATCAAAAATCCATGCAAATAAAGTTAGCCAAGTTTTTCATCCCCAAAAAAAAACAAATTTCTCAAACAATACTATTTCATCTCATCCCAGTTTTTTCAATTTAAACTTGCATAAGACGAAAAAAAATTTAAAATTTTTACTCAACAACAAATTATCCATCCCAGATTGGGGAGTCTCAGAAGTATTTCCTTTTATGTTCAACTGTTTCAGGCTTATTCGCATACACCTTTTCCTTCACATAGCCCCAAAGATAAAAGTCCATCGGTGTTAGTTCGCATGATCTTGGTGGCGAATGTTAATTGCCAAATCGAGAAATGACACGGCCTGGAAACTTAGTCTGCAGTAACACCATTGTTTCACGTGCTGTGTGGCAGGTCGCACCGCCTTGTTGGAAAAACATGTCCTCCACATCAATTACATCCAATTCGGCCCACAAAAACTCCGTTAACATTTCGCAATACCGCACTCCATTAACAGGTAGCGCATTTCCAGCCGCATTTTGAAAGAAATACCCAATTACTCCTCCAGCCCAAAATGCACACCAAACAGTTACTCGCGGTGGATGCATTGGTTGCTTGAGTATCACACGAGTATTTTCAGCACCCTAAATCTAACAGGTTTGCTTATTTACGTATCCGTCGAGTTGAAAATGTGTCTCATCTGAAAAAATGATTTTCTTCGAAAAATCCGCATTAATTTAATGATGTTCCAACACCCAATCAGCAAATTCACGGTGCTGCGCCTTGCCCCGTGCCCCATGGTCCCTTGGCTTGATTTCTTGCATCAATTGAACCTTGTACGCGTGCAAATGCAGATCTTTTACCAAAATTCGTTGCGTAGTGCTTCTGGAATGTTTAATTCTTGACCACGATGCTGAATGGAAGTTGATGGATTCTCGGCCACAGATTCCCTTACTGTGGCTATATTTTCGAGTGACCGACAAGGATGACTACGTACAATGATCTTCTGATCCATCAGCGTAAATTTGGTCTCAAGTTTTGTAATTAAACACCTCACTGTCGATTCATTTGGGTCATTATTGCGACCGAAAACTTGACGTAATTGGTAAACTGTTTTCGCAAAACTGTGTTTTTACAATAATTAAACGTTGTTGGTTTAAATACTTCTCCATATCCTTAAACCGCGTGCTCCGTACGTGACGACTGTCAAAGAAAATCACCGTACAACTCGTATTAACAAAATGTCGGCAAATTTGAATCCGGCGCTATTGCTGAGACAGCCTTTAGTTTCTCGAAGTAATATGATTTGTAGGTAATAATTGTTTGGGGGTAGGGCTTACAATGATTAAGAGGGCAGTTCCAGCCGAATGGTAGTATTGGCGCAAATGGTAAGTTCCATATATGGCCCCATATAAGAATATGAGAATTTAGTGTCACTCGCCTAGAAATATGATTTGCCAGAAATGATTCTTTGTGTTTAATAATGTTTTGAGTTGGTAATATTAAGGGCTTACAATGACCAAGAGAGCAGTACTAGCCGTATTGGCAGTACCAGTCTAGATAGTATTGGCGTAAATGGCTAAGTTCCATATGGCCCCATATAAGAATAAGATTTATAGTATTTTCAATTTGTAATAGAAAAGGCTTACAACTCGTAACATAGATGATATTGGGGTTCGTTAAACTCTTACATAATTGAGTTAGAGAAGCAACATACAACTGAGCCAGTCATTAACACGATAGTGGTGAATTATAATTTTGCCCAAATAAACACCGGCCTCGACGCATTTAATAAAATGGATATTGTGCAATACTTAATTACCTTTTACCGATCGATACTTTATTTAGACAGCACGAACAACCTAGTTCATTTACGATTTTGCGTGCATTAAATGTGCATTGCATGTGATGACTGCATATATAAACAAAAGTTTAAAAAAATCATTTAAGAGCAATACGATTTTAAAGGAGATAAATACTTATTTATCATGTATGTGAAGATAGCCCAAATTCCATCCTCGAAAAATGGTAAGACTAATTGTTGCTATCATGACACTTTTTACTCTCAGCCCCGAAAATACTTGCTATCACGATAGTAAAAAACTGTCATGACAGCTGCAATTTTCGGGGTTGAGATAATATGTACTTATAAAAACGTGTTTGTGAAGTAAGACCAATTTTCATATGTGTGTGCAAATAGGCTAAATTCAGTCTCAGACGAATGCGATGGCAACAAAAGTATTGCTATCATGATATTTTCTACACTCAGCACAAAAAATCACCACATTTTTACTTTCAGCCCCGAAAATTGTTACTATCACGATAGTTAATAACTGTTATGACATTCGAAATTTTCGGGGTTGAGAATAAAATGTAGGGATTTTATTGTGCGGTGCACACCGTTTGATGGATGAATGTTTAAACACCATTTAGGATATTTTTCTGAATTTCTTTATGTCTAGGAGTTGACAAACAGTCCATAGAAGCCAGGAACTATTCGTTGGTCCAACTAGCGGTGCATATCGTTTGATAGGTGAATGTTTAAGGTGCACGTGCTATTTTTTTAGAATTTGTCTATGTCTAGGAGGTGAGATATAGTCCAAAAGTCACACGTGCTCCTTAAACAATCACCTATCAAACCATGTACATTGCTTGTTGGGCCAACGAACAGTTCCTGACTTCTATGGAATATATCTCAACTCTAAGGCATAGAACAATTCTAAAAAAATTCGTACGTGCTGCTTAATCATTCACCTATCAAACGATATGAACTGCTAGTTGAGCCAACGAATAGTTCCTGACTTCTATGGGCATCTAAACTCATTTTAAATTCAAATGCATATAGAAATTATGATCAAATAATCCCCGATACTTTTATATTGTTAGTATAGTTGACAGTAACTTTTTTATTTAATGTAATTTATGTAGGAATTACAGGAGTAATAAGGTGAGAGCTATAATTATAATGAAATGTTGTAATAGTATAAATAGAAATAAATAGTATTGCCATACGCACATTTTTTTATTTTCGGGGCTGGAATTTTGGGCTATCTGCACAAAGGTATATTTGCCACTTTGAATATACTTGAATTCAATAGAAAGGTATACAGCAATGGAAATGTGGAAAATTATTTTTCGATTATATTTAAAACGACGAATGGGACGAATAATGACATTAGGATGTCTTCCGGGAAAACCGCTAAGATTTGTCAAAGACATTTTTGAGCGGAACGAATATGTATTTTTGTAAAACGAAAGTTACTAAGCTTACCAAAATTTTTAGATAAATCCTCTGTGCCAAAATTAAATGTTTGGAGGAATTCCAAAGAAAAAACTTTATCTAACAAACTACAGGAAGAAGGAATGTGGGGATGCAAGACAAAAGTAAGTAAAACTTATTTTTATTTACCTGGAATCAAAGAATCTCGATTCGTCTGAAAAAAGGAGAAAAGGATCGATCAGTGATTATTTGTCAGCAAAAAAAGTCATAAAACTGGAAGCCAAAATCTCCAAAAGTACGATATTTAAACATAACGAGAGCGATCATTTATGTTTATTTAAAAACGGGCGAATAAAAACGAACCACTACCATAATACATCCGCATTTGATTCATTTGTGCTATAACTGCGTTACTTAGCCATAAGGAAAGATTTCCTTAGTCACACCGGTGTAGCTACCCTACATTGGTGTTTCTATATGCTGCTAGCGACTATGTTCCCTAGGACCACATTTAATTCACATACAGGCATTTTAGCCATATCCATTGCACCAGTACATGAATATGTTCCCGTCCCTAGCCGGAGGCATGCGTGATCTGGACAGCATGGTTTTGTCAACCGACTATGTTATGTTTGCATTGGTTAGGCTAGAGTGAAGCCTTCGTCTTTCGTTTTGATATATTTCAAATTCAAATATTATGTGGTCAGGTGATTCTATACTTGCCCCTCACAAGCAAAGTTCATTCTCGTATTCAGTCTAGTGAAATTCTCGTATTCAGTCTCACCCTAACATTTGGAAAGAGTCTATCAAGTTGATATATTCTTCTTTCAATCTCCTAATCTCCTAATCTGCCCATTCGTATCCAACGTCTCCTCTATATCGATGCACTCTGCCTTAATTTAATATATCTATCGGCATAACACCAACAATAATATTTAATGCACGCTTGGGGTAGTCCTATAGCAATCCGTTATTTTCAACAGAGCATGTCTTCGCGCACGTGCCAGTATCATTATGTGGTGTACATTTAATTTCCATTTGTGGTAGACATTTAACGTCCACCCAGCTTGCGCAGGCGTATGTTAGTACTTGCTCAATTACTCCCTTATATAAAATTAGCAGCATTCGATTATTAAGTGCTCAATCCTCGTGTGAGATTCTTGCAATGGTTTGTAGAAAATGTTTGGCCTTTTCAGCAATAGTTTTAACATGACTTGTAATCCCAATACGCTCATCAATACTAACGCAATAGTTTGCCTGTAATTTTCCTTTACTATACACCATTCATAAGTTTACAGTTTTTTGGTACTTTAGTTTTTAATTTTTTTATTATCTATAAACAAATCAAATTTAATAAATTTGATAATTTTTCGTTTCTTCATTAAAATTGATAAAAATTCTGGGCTGGGCTAACTTCACAAATATAGTATATTTGAATGAAATTAAATAAAAGCTGGGCTGGGATAACTTCACACAAGAGCAAATTGGTTATTGATATGTTAGTGTTGCCTGATTAAATATTTTTATTTTCTGGGATAAAATTCTGGAATAACTTCACATACGTCAAATTTACTACTTCTTTGATTACCGTAGAAGTTGTTGATTGTGCCATACCGATATGAAAATCTTTTCCAATATTTTGTTGATAACTCCCGGTTGAAAAAAAAAATGTAAGAGCAGCGCAAAGTTTAAGGATAGGTGGTATAGATGATGTGCGAACCGCAGGTTCAAATTTGTTACTGAGGTCGTCGAGTAAATATTGGAATACAAATTTGTTTAACCGGAAATTTTTGATAAATCTAAAATGTTAACAAATCCATATATTATTTAATACAATATAATGTATAACGTTCTTAGTCACAATTACCTGTCCTCTGGTAGCGCAAACGGATTGGAATTATCTCTCAAGCATCTTCTAATATGAGCAACATTAACGTTTTCCTCTTCAATGTCATTGGAGAAAAATAAATCTATGCTGCTTAACATGATTAGTAATCGCGATATGCTAACTTTTCTATTTTAAACTCATAAATATATTTTTAAATCACAAAATATCACCACATAAAATCAAAAACTAAACTGATATTTGTCAAAATAATTCGAGTTAACAGTGCTGCCACCAATGGAAACTGTCATAATACACAAAACAACGCACAACACCTGCGCACAGCCCCCGCCAAACTATAGGAGAACTATAATACCAAAATACTACCTAGTTACACGACTTAAAACGTCACGGCGAGATGTGGGTGAGGTGAGAACCATGATAGGGGTATAAATTATTTGAATATGCGTACCAATACATTCATTGAGGTTAGTTTTTCAAGGTGGTTGGCATATGCAAATTTTGTTGTTCTAGCCTATTGAAATTCTAATTTACGGTTGTTTTAACAATACATCAAAGTTTTCGTTTCTCCGTTCATTCATGCTTGCACTAAAGTAAATTAGAATAAAAAAAATTATACGTAAAATTTTAAAATTAATCAGAAACTAATTTTTACCTCAAAATAACGATTCAATTTTATCACTTTGTTGACGAATATTATGTATTGATTATATTTTTTTTAGAAATACACAGAAACCGCGGAACATTTTACCAAAAACCGATTTCGTATAAAAAATTTTCCAAAACCACAAAACATAACAAAAATTTTGTACAGGAGAAAAAATTTGCTTCGGTTTAAGGCATTTACAAATTTCCTATTGAAATGGATAGCGGCACCCGATAGCAGCGCCAGATAAATAGGTAGAGCAAAGTATTTTTATATCGATTTTTAACTAAAAAGTGAATAAAAAATATTAGTTTGGAGTTAAATAATTTAATTATCGGGCCCTAATAAGAAACACGGCAATTGTTCCGAATTCACAACACTGGCTATATGGGTTTTGTATAAATGCGGTCATCATTAACGCAGATTACCAGAGTGCCTGCAGTAAATTATAGGCGGGGTCGTCTATGCTGCCCCCGCGAGTTATGCCATTGATCTTTTTTAATTTTCCTTCTCTCATCTTCTTCTAATACCACTGTGACAAACTGTATTACATCTATAATTACCCTCTTTTAAGGTGGATGTATTCCTAACCCAAAGGTTGAATACCATAAAGGAACACATATTATTTTACTCATAGTATTTGATTTACGATTCAAAATATTTCTGAACTAAACTAAATAAATAACACAAAACTTTTAACACAATAGAGACAGTAATTTAGGACGAAAAGTTCCAACAAAACAAAAAATATTTAAGATTCTTAAAACGAAGTTCATTTTAATCTTAAACAATAGAAAAACGTAAAACCCTAATAATAATCGTAATCATCATCATTCGCATGTAGGACAGAACATTAATTAATAGACCGAAAACCTGTACAAACTATGTATACGAGAAAACAAAATTTCTATGGGTTCACACACCTAAGAGAATGTAAGGATCTAAATAAAATATTTATGTTTTCTTGTTGATATATATATATATATATATATATATATATATATATATATATATATATATATATATATATATATATATATATATATATATATATATATATATATATATATATATATATATATATATATATATATATATATATATATATATATATATATATATATATATTTGTGGATCTGTAGGCAGGAAGATATATTGCAACAAATAATGTAAGGGACATTTTAAGAAGCACAAAATAAAAACGGAAAATACTCGTATACTATAAACTATAAATACGATGTATTTACAAGCAAAGGATAATTTAGGATGCTGGGAAATATTTATTTTCGTGTTTTGCCTGAAATTGTGAATTGTTAATTGTAAATAGTAATCATTAGTATTTTATGGTTATTGTTTAACAGAAAGCAAAAAGGATATAAAAACTAAATAAATTATACATCTTATGGTTACAAAACTTTTCCGTATCCCGTAGCCATGTAATAAAAGTGCAAAGTAATTTATTTTGATTTATATAGAGTAAAATCATTAAATTGTGATATATTTTTATGACAATCGTATTATGAAATCAAGTTGCCGAGTGTTAAGTTTATAAATGAAAAATTCTTTAATAATAATAATAATATATTCATTAATCGTGTAAACCGCGTATTTTGCACCGCGGTTATAATCAAGAAATTATATTATACTTACATTACCAATTACCATAAAAAAAATCAAGATACCGCGAGTCTTGAAACATAAAAACCGCATTATTCAAGCCATTAGCTTTTATTAACAATTAAAATCACTGTTAATTAATTAAAATTCATAATTTTCCCGCCTTTATGTTTAAAATTTCACGTGTATGAGTATTACCCCCCATTTACATTAGCTCGATGAACAAGCTTTCTTGATATGATTTTGATGACATTTTCAACTTATCTATATCGAATCTTATTGTCTTATCACCGTCATCCCTTCTTTCGATTTACTTTTACTTGTCATCTATAAACATTAATTTATTACATTTTTCGTTTACGTTTGTTTGTTGATTTGTACATAAGGTTGAAAGGTTCACTGCTGTTGTTGTTTGACAATGTCGTTTTGTTGTTTCTTTTGATAAATGATAAAGAAGAACACAATGAGGAATACACAAAAGTTAAATAAGCCAAATAAAAACGATTTTTTTCTAAAATAAATTCCCTCAAGGGAAAAACTAACTTTTGATGACAAACCAAAAATTAAAAAAAATTAAATAAACGGCGACGACAACAACAAAGTGAAATTGTTGTGTTACGACGAAAATTTTCATTTGGAAAATTGAAAATGAATATACAATTTCTCCCCTGCTATACCACCACCAACGGAAAAAAACTCTGTTTTGCTTTATAATGGTTTTATTTCTAAATCAACCCTCGATGATAATATCTAGAATCATATAAAACAAAGAATGTTTGAAAAGAATAACAATGTTATTAGAAACTATTTAATAACGAAATCTTTGTCACCCAGAAATATATAAATAGGCGACACACAATACAGGAAAATATGGTTTGGTGAAGCCGGAAAATTCAAAAAGTTTTTGAAAGGAAGTTTGGATTTAAATGCGAGAAAGGAAACATTTATTTTCATGACATTGAAAATTTTGTGCAGATTGTTTCATTATTGTTTCACGGTGGAACGATTTAGGAAATTTAGTATTGACTTAGTATTGATAATGGTGCGTGTGTTAAAAACAACATATTTATGTTGGATTGTTGAATTATTGTGCTAGATCATCTAGATATTTGTTTTTCTAGTAATTGTGGTTGAGGCTTTATGGTGGTTACATATTCTATTGCTTTTCTACAGTGTTGAGGGAATTTTCGAGGTCATGGAATCGATAATTGCGTAGACAATTGCTTTTGGCGTCAACAATGTAGAATATGTTGCGAATGTATTCCCGTGTAGTATGTCTAACTGTGTCCTAAAATTATTATAAATTAGGACAAATTTAGGACAAACTTCACGTTTCTCTACAAATTCGTGAAATTTGTACTAAATCCTAAAAGATTGTATATGTATAAGTGAGTACAATATACTATTTTCGGGTAAACCAATAAAGATAAATTATTTACTTATAATGAATTGTGAAATATATTTAGGTTTTATTATTTTAAATGATCAGATTGAAAAACTATTGGCGACATATTATCATGTGCAGGCCAGTATGACTATTGTGACTAAAATTATACTAATATTTGAATTTTAATAAAAAAAATTTGGGGTCGTTAATGGTTTGTAGAATCAGTTTCTTGCAACGAAGGGATGCCAAGCATTTCAAAAGCTGACTAAAAATTATTGCAATTTTACACTGCACTTCTTATATGTCCTGCGATTTATTTAAGTGTCCACATTAACTTTATGAATATCAATAAAATTCTATGACGTTGAAAGGAAATATGATGATTTGAGTACTACCGTATAAGTTTGGTTCAATGAAATGCTCTTCCCAGAAACTGTAGCAAACCTCCACGGAGGGTTGATTGAGATGTATGCTTACTGGAATACCACCATGGCATATTTCTTCCTTTAGTTGATTTATCTGAATTGGTGGTCCGCGACAGTTATTTTATATCCCTCCTACCCTCCGAATCTAGTCGGCGAGCATTCCTCGATCCGCCACCTAGAGACGCGCCCGATGCTTTTAACATTGAAATTTGGAATTAATAGACACCTATGAATCGCTTATACGGTAGTACTCAAATCATCATATTTCCTGTCAACGTTATATATAGAATTGGCTTAGAAAAGATAAATAATTGCTTCAAGCAGGGCAGACATTGTTGGGTTTCAATTAATGTCTCAAAAACTAAAATCAAAACTCAACATTTTATTTTAGTATATCCACTTTATTTAACTTTATTATTTTATTTCTTCAAACACTTTTATTAAAACAAATTTAAAATAATTAATTTTTATAATTTTTATTTTATGAGGTTTTGATCCGATTACTGATCTCACTAACTGACTACCAATTACAATTAAAAAATATTTTTACTTAATTTTCGATTGATATTTTTTGTTGTGTACCAACTGTAATATTTCCAATTTTAATTTTATATCGATAGATCAAAAATATAAGGGAGACAGGGCCGCTACAGTATCCCCCTCGCAGTAAAATCCTCCCGCGAAAGTTTTTTTTTTTTTTTTTTTTTTTTAATATATTTATTTATTAAAACTGATTTAAAAATCATCTAGTAATTTATCTTTCATAATTTATATTCTTGTTTGGAGGGTTGTAGCCCTTTGGCTAGTCCCCTTTACAATTTTATTATATTTTTAGTCGATCATACGACGTATCTCAGCATTTTGGTGTAGACTAATACGTTGCATGTGTTTTCTCGCGTGTTTGCTTATTTCTTCACTAACAAAATCCATCTTCAGATCTCTATGGAGGTTGTCATTTCTTATGTACCACGGTGCATTAACTATTCCACGAAGGACTTTGCTTTGGAATGACTGGATGATATTGACATTGGTTTTCTTTGTACAGCCCCAGAGCTGAATACCGTAAGTCCACACAGGTTTTAAAATTTGCCGGTATAGTAGCAATTTATTATGTAGAGTTAGCTCAGAATTTCTTCCTAGGAGCCAATCCATCTTTCTGTATTTGATGTTTAACTCTTCTTTTTTCTTTTTCACATGCTCTTTCCATTTTAGTTTCGCGTCTACAGTCATTTCTAGATATTTTGCCGTGTTTGCATAGGGAACTTGCTGGGAGTTCAGTTCTACTGGTATCCAGTTGACCTTCTTGTTGGTAAAGTTTACGTGAACAGATTTTGTTTCATTAAGTTTTATTCGCCATCTCTTGGTCCAGGTACTGACAATATTAGTAGCTCTTTGCAATTTGCTTGTAGATTCTTCTATGCAACTAGCAACTGCTAAGATGGCCGTATCATCCGCAAACGTCGCTATGTCAGTATTCTCTATCGTTGGCAGGTCCGAGGTGTATAGAACATATAAAGTTGGCACCAGAACGCTACTTTGTGGTACCCCTGCTGATATTTTCTTTAGTTCTGAGTATTCGCCATCTAGTTTAACTCGAAAGTGTCGGTTAGATATGTAAGATTTTAGAATTTCATAAAACTGCTTTGGTAAGTCTCTTTGTAATTTATATTCCAAACCGTTATGCCATACTCTGTCAAAAGCCTGTGCTACATCCAAGAAGACGCTTGAACATACTTTCTTTTTTTCAAGTACGTCTTCAATTATGTTTGTAATTCGGTGTACTTGTTCTATTGTTGAATGATTTTCTCTGATGCCAAATTGATGTGGAGGAACAAGATTTCTTTCTGCCATTATTGGTTTTAGTCTCTTTAGGAGTAGTTTCTCGAATAATTTTGTAATTATTGGGAGTAAGGAAATCGGCCTATACGAATTTTTGTCATTAAGTGGTTTGTTTGGTTTAGGTATCATAACTACTTCTGCTACTTTCCATTGACTTGGAACGTGTTTAAGTCTGAACACTGCATTAATTATTTGGAGTAGTTTACGTAGACCTTTTTCAGGAAGAGCTTTTACTATTTGTCCTGTAATTAAGTCATATCCTGGAGATTTCTTTGTATTTAGGTTGAGATTGATTTCCTCTTTTAATTCTTGTAGTGTGACAGGAGATATATTGCAGTTATCCATTTTATATACTGGTGGTATGTTTTCCTTTGCAGTTTGTCTACGTAGTGGCTGGAACGTGTTCTCGAGGTGGGTTGCAAACAACGAAGCGTTTTGCTTTGCACTTATAGCCCATGTGTCATCTTCATTTTTTACTGGTGGAATTTGTAGTTAGGTCGTTTTAAACTTTTTGTCGCTTTCCAAAGGGAGTACTCGGTATCTTTTTCCCCAGTAAGGCCACTCAAGTATTTATAAATGGATTAGTTTTTGATTTCTTTAATTAGCAACTTTAGTTTATTGGATAAAAAATTAAGAGTTGTTTTATATTATGCCGCTCGACTTCTTTGCCAGGCCTTTCTTGCTTTTCGTTTTGCTGCAACCAGTTCCCCAACTTCTAGAGGATAAATAGCATTTCGGCGCATTTCCTTTGAGCTTGAGGGGGTACTACTCCACGCCGCTTCTTGTATACTGTTGTTGAGTTGTTCTAGTTCTTCTTCTAGCTCTATCGGGTTTTTAATTGGCACCTGAAGATCAATATTATCCTCAACAAGTTTCTGGAATTTCTCCCAGCAGGTTTTTTTGTTCGTTAGCGAAGGTGGACTAGTTTTTTTAACAATCGTTGCACTGATTGTCATAATAACAGGCGTATGATCCGACATAATCCCCTCGCTGCTTTCTAGGTATATGTAGTTTTCGTCTATACCTTTGGTGATAAAGAAGTCAATGATATCGGGTATTTTGTTTTTATCCGTAGGCCAATAAGTTGGTTGATCTCCAGAATGAAAATTGCAATTGCATAGTCTTCCTGCTGCAAACAGCTCTCTTCCTTTTTTAGAGGTTACTCTTGATCCCCAGTAGGTGTTTTTTGCATTAAAATCACCTCCGATTATGAAACTTGATCCAAGTGATTTAAATAACGTGCAATAGTCTTGTTTAATTAAATTATATCTTGGGGGGCAATATATTGACGATACACTATATTCTTTGTTGTTATTTATAAATACTTTTAAGGTGACTACTTGCATAAATTCCTCTTCAATTTTAAGATTTATAAAATGTTTGATGTTTTCTTTTATAACCACCGACGATCCTCCCCTTGCCCTTCCTGCTGGCTGAATGTGGTAACAACTGTATCCATATATTTTAAGATATGAAGTTTTCTTTTATAACAACCGACGATCCTCCCCTTGCCCTTCCTGCTGGATGCATGGCGTGGTAACAATTGTATCCATATATTTTAAGATATGAAGTTGAAGTAAAATGGGTTTCCGATACTAGGCATATATCTATTTTTTCGGTATTTAGGAAAATTTCTAATTCTGGAATATGTTGCATTAGTCCATTTGCATTTCAGGTTACTTTTCTTAACGTTTGTTGTTGCTTGCATCATTTTAATAGAGCATGGATTTCATTTCATTTAGAGAGTCTTGCTTATCTAACCTGTTGATTAGAGCTTGAAGGCATTTCTCTTGTTTAGCTAGACGAATGTTAAGAGCTTCCATGCTTCTTTGTACCTTTTGGAGCACTGCTGTACCTTCAGTAGTGTGTAACGGAATCTTATCATATTCCGCTATCAACCCATTTCCCAAAATATTTCCTCTATGCAAAGTGGTTCCACCATGACCTTGAAGAGATCATCTTCACAAAAATTCTTTAATTAGTTAGTCATGCGGGAATCACCTAGTTTTCTTTGTGTTTGTTGTTGCAATACAACGAACATAAAAAAAAATATTTCATATCTACGTATGTATCCAATTGCAACCGACGTCACTCAATGTATCTATAATGTAGTTATGATAAATACAAATGAGTAAACGTAAATATTTATGTTGTTGTTGGATTGCGTAGTCATGTGTTTTGTGTTGTGCGCGCAAAGGGTAAACGTTCTACATGGAGGTAATCGAACTACCTATATGTAGAAATTGAGGAATTGCACTTTCCGCGACACATGCAATATAAATTCCCCAAGTGCAAATTAGCACACTTTTTAAATGGGCGGTGTTTATAGCAATATTTTGTTAATATTGCGAAAATGAAATTAATTAACTGAGAGAGTAGTACATTAATTGTACAAAAATTTCCCCCTCCTTTCTCAATCAGTTAATTAATACAATATAAATACCGGACCAAAATTTTGAAAGGGGGTCAGTGAGTTTGAAGTCTCAACGTGGAGACATTTAGTTAAGTAAGTTTGAGTGTGTTAGCGAGTGTAAGGTTTTAGATTTTGTTTTTTTTTGTGTAAGGTGTTAAAATAAATAAAAAGAAAAAAAAAGACTGAGAGTTATTTTTTGTGCTTGTGAGGTGGTTGCTGTTGGTTGCAGAGATTGCTGCCGTGTTGGTACGTGGCTCATAGTGGTAAGTATTTATCGGTAAGGATAAAAACTAAGTGTCAGTGAATAACAAAACGGTAGCAGACTGTTCCTCTAACAGTCTTTCTGAGGCGGAACTGATACGGCCTAGGCTGTACTTTTCCTTTCCGTTAGAGCCAGCTGCTACACCATTTCCACTAATAATTTGGAAATTAAAAAGGGCGAGCTGCCCATTTGTGTTTTTTTTATTATTAACACCCGGTTAGTGATGACTCACTAAGAGTCTTCATATATACACTCGTACGGTCACTCATCAGCGGGATGAGTTGATAGATTTCCTGTTGTGTTTCCACTTCTGGGTCCGATGACCCGTCCAAATTCCCTCGCCTAACCTTTTGGGTTATGGTTTTCTCCTCAGTTTTATTTCGCGGTTAACAAGGCTGCTATCTGGGTATCCTCATCCCCACGCCGTTCCCTCAACCGACTGAGCCGCGGGAACAAATGCCGCGAGGGATGCCATACAGATAGTGGCAATTCTGTGAAATTGGGTTTGCCCTACCGCGTGTAGAAGAAAATCCATTTCAAGTGGCGCCCAAAGGGGGCCTAAAAATTGGCCCAAATTATTGGTATACATTGCCAAAAGATTCTAGATTCATTTATGGATCCCAAATTTAATTGAGGATTTCCCTCACATTTGTTTTGATTTAAATTATATCGGCATTAATATACTGTCGTACATTCTTAAATATTTTAATACAACCAGTGCAAATGGTCGTATAGTACAAGTTTCAATTAATGACTAATGTAAAATCCTTTTTGGTACGAGTATGGCTGCGGTACTGCCTTATTGGTGGTCCTGACCAGATGCAATGTTGGGTCATACACGTACTGATTAGAATTAATAATTTTTGAGCTGCAATACTGGATCTCCAAATGATTGGTTTATCTGTGGCAAGTCCCAACCCGCACTCCGGGGGATAAAACGACATTTGTGGTAGTATTTGGAATTCAAGAATACATCTGTCACAATGTAAAACTGGTACTGGTACTGGTATCTAATTTCTCTATAAGTTGTACGGTTTTCGGTACCGTGTACAACCAACAGTTTTACATTTCTGAATAGGCAAGGGTGAATGATGTGATCCCTGGAGTAATGGGCATATCCCTTTCTTGGCCGGTAGAATACCGGGGGTATAAAGGGCCGCTCATTCCCAGATTAATTTGAAACGTCATTCCATATCCCGATTCGAACTGTAAGGTTGCCCTTCCATTTACCTCGGTTTTGTTATCCAGTTTTGTAGTAAGCAATTACTTCAAGTAAGGATAAATTTGTTTAATTCGAATAAAATATGGATTTCCAGTAATACAATGTATATTTAGGTATTTGCGTTTATTTTTACTTCAGCATTTTAAATTTAATTTTCATCCTTAGGGATGGGGTTCGCCAGTTCACCAAATTTAGTTTTAACTACGTCCAGGGTATGGCTCACCTAGCTGTAACACTTTTTAAATGGGCGGTGTTTATAGCAATATTTTGTTAATATTGCGAAAATGAAATTAATTAACTGAGAGAGTAGTACATTAATTGTACAAAAATTTCCCCCTCCTTTCTCAATCAGTTAATTAATACAATATAAATACCGGACCAAAATTTTGAAAGGGGGTCAGTGAGTTTGAAGTCTCAACGTGGAGACATTTAGTTAAGTAAGTTTGAGTGTGTTAGCGAGTGTAAGGTTTTAGATTTTGTTTTTTTTTGTGTAAGGTGTTAAAATAAATAAAAAGAAAAAAAAAGACTGAGAGTTATTTTTTGTGCTTGTGAGGTGGTTGCTGTTGGTTGCAGAGATTGCTGCCGTGTTGGTACGTGGCTCATAGTGGTAAGTATTTATCGGTAAGGATAAAAACTAAGTGTCAGTGAATAACAAAACGGTAGCAGACTGTTCCTCTAACAGTCTTTCTGAGGCGGAACTGATACGGCCTAGGCTGTACTTTTCCTTTCCGTTAGAGCCAGCTGCTACACCATTTCCACTAATAATTTGGAAATTAAAAAGGGCGAGCTGCCCATTTGTGTTTTTTTTATTATTAACACCCGGTTAGTGATGACTCACTAAGAGTCTTCATATATACACTCGTACGGTCACTCATCAGCGGGATGAGTTGATAGATTTCCTGTTGTGTTTCCACTTCTGGGTCCGATGACCCGTCCAAATTCCCTCGCCTAACCTTTTGGGTTATGGTTTTCTCCTCAGTTTTATTTCGCGGTTAACAAGGCTGCTATCTGGGTATCCTCATCCCCACGCCGTTCCCTCAACCGACTGAGCCGCGGGAACAAATGCCGCGAGGGATGCCATACAGATAGTGGCAATTCTGTGAAATTGGGTTTGCCCTACCGCGTGTTGAAGAAAATCCATTTCAAGTGTCATCCGAAATATCTGGTTTTGTCTTGACCACTTGCGAGTATAGTTTTGGTTTGCCCGTGTTACTAGCATGAGGTTTAGGTTCCTCTTTGGTGGAAGTTTGATAATTTTTTACTGATATCCCTGGAGTTTGTTTTCGCGGTTTATTTCTTATTCGTTGTAGCTCCTTAGCTATTTCACATCCCGGTAGTTTCCGGAATGTGGCTTATTGCAATTGACACATTTTGCAGCAATATTTTTACTAACCGGGTATACTTTCACGCACCTAGTCTCCCTTTGGCAATATTTCTGCGTATGATTAAAACATTTTTTGCACTGCGGTATTAATCCGTTATTCTTTTTCAATGGCTCTATTTTCCACTTTTTGTTTGTTATTAAAAGTGAGCATAAATAGTGGAAGCCCTCTTTTGTTAACTTGAACTCCTTGTTCAGTTTCGATTTTTTCTTTCTTAATAATGTTTACGGCATTTTCTATTTGATAACCCTTTTGCTTGAGATCCTCAATAATTTCCTCTTTTGCACAGGTTGGGTGAAGACGTCTAGCTATAACTTTAATTGGGCGATCATTCTTATCCTCATAGGTAAACCACTGATGCCCCACGGAATTAAGCTTTGTAGCCAAAGCTCTATAAGTTTCAGAGTCTACAACATTAATTTTCCAGACGCCGTTGTTTAGAGATACGAGTTTGTACTCGGCTATCGCAATCGATTTCATAATCGATTGTATAGTGGAGAAGTTTGATATCCCGACGACATTTATTGGTGGAGGTGATTTTTCTTTCGGTTTAGCTGGTTGTTGTTCTAGAGCTAGTTGTTTCTTGATGATTAACTGATTTCTGGCAACCTCTTTTGAAGTTGATGGTAAAGTCTCCGCCATTTCTGTTGAGTGTTGCGCTTTCCTTTTCTTACTTGGTCTTTTATTCCGGTTCAACATCCAATTTGTTTCTCTTTCTAATTCTTCTTCATCCGTATGAAATGAATTAATGCCATCATCGACTGTTGGGCTATGTGTCGTCCCAAGTTCTGCACGGGTTTCAACTGCTTTTTTGAGTTCTTCATTTTCTTTCTTTAAAATTGTAAATTCTTCTTTCAATTTAGTAGTAAATTCTTTTATTTCTCTTAGTTCTCCCGCGAAAGTGACATTCCTTTGTCTGGGAACCTAGGATTTTTGTAAGTTTTGAGAAAAGTTTTGATTCAAATTACCTTGGCTACCTTGATCTGTCGTGATCTCCAGAGGGACACCGTATCTTGAAACGTATTGCTCGAAATTACGTCTTTGCAATTGTTGCGGCGGTCATGCCGGGAATTGGGTATGCCTCTGGCCAACGAGTAAATCTGTCCACTATGTTAGCAAATAACGATTGTTATTCGATGTGGTAGCGGACCAACTATATCTATGTGTATGTGTTGAAATCGCATTTCCGGAATTTTGAAGTTACCATGCCGTGACTTAGTATGTTGTCCTATTTTCGATTTCTGAAATGAGAAACAGTTTGTTACCCAATTTTTAACATCTTGATTTAACTTGGATCAAAAATATGGCAGGGTTTTCAATTATTCGTCCTTGCGTTGTAACTCTGATATTTTACGAATATTTGGAATTTCGCTGATCGAGGCCGCTTGTGCATCGCAAGAGCGTGACAAAGTGTCTGCGATAAAAAAATATCGGCATAAATGTCGGCTTTGACGTGGACTGCGTTCCGTCTTCGAATAAATTGCGTTTATCAACGGCTTATGGTCCGTAAAGTTTGAAAACGTACGACCTTCAATGAAATAACGAAAATGTTTAAGCGCTAAGTAAATAGCTAGTAATTCTCGGTCGAATGCGGAATACTTAGTTTCAGTTTGCGAGAGTTTCTTAGAAAAAAAACCTAATGGTTCCCAATTACCTTGTGTCACATTTGCGCCGAAGTCAATTTAGTCCCAAAAGTATTAATAGTTGTGCCATTCGCTGCCGAAAGACACAATACTGGATCGACAGATCGCTTTCCTTGAAAAAAAATATTTGGGACAACCGAAAGGTCGGCTCCTGTATCTACAAAACGTGAATTTACTCTATTGGTTCCCCAACATACTGGCCCAGTGATGGAACGAAGATACCTGGTTTATCCCAGAACTACATTCACATTGAAGATAGTAATTCTCTAGTATCGGATCATTCCCCGGTTATCATGACAGTCAGTGAAATAATAATTCAAATGGAGAGTGCACCCAGATTAACAAATTCAAAAACAAACTAGGATCTCTTTCGTGAAGTATTGGAGGGAAAAATCAATCTTCAGGTACCGATAAGAAATTGCCACCAGTTGGAAGATGAATTAGGACAACTGAATAAAGCAATTCACTATGCCGCTTTGGCAAGTACCCTCATTATACAAAATAAGAAGAAGCTTAACATAACCGCTAACATACCAATGGAAGTTAGAGAGTTGGTAAGAGAAAAACGACGGATGCGTAAAACCTGGCTAATAACTAGAATACGGGAGAACAAAACAATTCTTAACAATTTAGGTAACAGTCTCAAATATCTTCTTAAAGTAGTTAAAAATGCATCAATCAACAGATATCTAGTTAGCCTAACCGATGAAAAAAATTCTGATTATTCCCTGTGGAAGGCGACGCAGGGACTCAAAAGACCCAAAACACAAGTGTCTCCACTTAAAAAGGAGGATGGAACCTGGGCAATAGGTCATAAAGAGAAGGCTGATCTGTTTGCCGAGTATCTCGAGAATATCTTCCAACCACTACCAAGGCAAACGGCCAATGAAAAAACAATGTCAATCCACAAGCTAGATGATTTTGATATACGCAAAAGTGACGTATGGGTCTGGTTATCTCAAAACCATGTAGCTCTGATCCAACAACAAGTATTCAACTTTTCACATGTCAAATTAAAATGTTATTTTGGGTCCAAAATGTATTACATCGAAATATTTTATTTGGAGCCTAATTTCGCTAGGTTGCAACGGTACGATTTTTTAGTCTTTTCCTAAATGTGTGATATGAGTTTTTCCGTCTTATAACCAAATCATCGTAATCTGACAGATCTATGAGCCAATTCATTTTGTGTATTTTGCGAATTAAAATAATTTTAAGAACATTTTTATGTTTCATATAATACAATTCGGGGCTAACTTCACATATTCATGTGTATTTGGAATAAAATAGAATATAAGCCGGGACGAGGATAAGTTCACACAAGAGTTAGAGTGATATAAATATGTTAGTGTTGCCTGATTAGTTTTTTTTAATTTCGGAGTTCATTCAGAGTTCAATTCCGACATCAGAGTGCAGTTGTAAATTTTGGATAAATTTATTTTGTGCATTTGCCGATTTGCACTATTCAAAATATATAAGAAACACGACTCGATAATAGTAAGACCACGAAATTATGAAAAAAAAAATTACGTACACACTTGCGTTTGTAAATCACACTAAAAATTAAACCTAGTTTAGCCCAAACTTCGGCCAAGAAACTCCGTCCTTTTCTTGAAGATCCGGTTTGGGAACCAATACCCAAGATGAAATTGGGTAATACGAGTTTAAACTTGATAACAAAGGTAAAATTAGTTTTTCTGAGATATAAAAGGCTCCTTATAGTGATTCTGAATGAAAGTTTGAATAATATTCGTTATTCAAGAACTCGTAGCTTGTTTGAATTGTAAAAGTATTGACCGATTTTGCGTTACCCCACTAAATGTGGAAAGGGGCGATTTTGCAAAATTTAACTGCTTACAAGGATTGGCTGATCGCGTAGTAATAAGGAGTTTCTCGTCTGCACTCTCCTGAATATTGGAGGTACCTCTGGTAGTATATTTTTTTCTATAATCACTAAGGTCTGCAGAAATTCTGGCATTGGACAGACCATCGTTACGTGGATGGGATCAAAATATCGTTACATGGATCATTGGCAAAACCATCGTTACATGCTCAGGTCTCGTATTGCTGGGGCCGAACAGTTATTGGTAATTGAAGAACTATGATGAATAGGCTAAAAGTGACGAGGAAAAGCTAATGTTTTCGGTGATCACCTTGAAAGTGTATTCACTCCAAACCTTCGAGTATTGGTGATTCAAACAGAAAATGTTGCAATCATAGAGCTGAGAGGAAATTCAAGATAAAGAAACCGCCAGTAAAGTTTATTATTGCACATAACAGGTGAAATGCTTAAAGAACTGTCGGAGTGTGCCTTTGGACGACTGGCTTAAATATTAAATTCAATTTATGAATCAGGATATGTCCCTAAGTGTTAGAAACTTTAAAATATAAAAATGATCCCAACGCCTGCCAAGAAGCACGGAACCATTGAGCTAGTGCACACCGAGTAGCTACAGAAATAAGGTTAGCATACGAAGAGAAAAAATAATATTCCGCCGAGGACCAACGTCGTATTTAATTTTCACTTCAGACCTACCAACATCACAAATTATGACGTCTACTTTGGTATGTGGTACGGCAATCGTATGTACCTACGAAAATCCACAAACGGCGTCCGAAACTCTGCCATAACATGGGAGATGGAAGATAACATTCAAATTTCATAAGTTTACATATCCGCCTGTCACAATGAACGGAATACAAATCCCTCAAGCAAATGGAGAAAGATACCAAGGCATCCATTTAGACCGACGGTTAACTTGGCGGTAACATATTGAAATGAAACGAGACCATATCAAATTAAAAGTGAATAAAATGCACTGTTGGAGAAGCTTTCAGCCATTGACCTAGAATATAAGCTTCTCCAGTATAACACAATGATTAAACTAATTTGGTCGTATGCATGTAAATTATGGCAATCAACCTCAAATTTGAATATTGACATTGTCCAACGAACATAGTCAAGAATGCTTAGAATGATTACAGGAGCACCCTGGTTCATAAAAAACAAAAATATACATAAGAAGTATCCTAACTATCAAAGACGCATTGCAAGATGCGGTTCAGCTATGCAGGTAAACTATATCATCTCATCCCAATTTGCTGGCGAGAAATTTAAATTTATACCTGTGTCTTCACGGTTAAAGAAGAAAACTATGGCCTTCATGATGAAGATTTAATGACTTACTGTTATTTTCGAGTTGAAAGATTTAATAAATATGTTCCTATGGAAGCTTCCATTTCCGGTTCACCGATTTCCACAAAATTTCATGAGAGTGCTGTCGATTTATTAAAAAACCTGAAGTATGAAGTGATTTTCCGATCTCAACCTGTTTGTGTTGTAGATTGCCCGAATAAAATGTTCAGTTTATTATCAAAAATCGTTATTTCTATTTTGTTGCAAATTTATTTAACAATTTATTCAACAACATGCTGGGGCCGAAGCACACCCAACTCTTCGCGGTTCGCTTTTCACGTCCTACTTTACGAATTGCTTGTCAAATAGAGGACGTTCGGCTATACATAGAACAATTAGCACAATACATAGCTCCATGCTAGCCTATAGTACTGGCACGGAAGATGGGTCGGCCTATGAGTAGTGCACTGCGACAGAGAGTCATTTACAATGCTTATTATTGTAATACAACAATACAGTCGGCTACGTAAACTGATATTAATTTAAAAATTATTCTTAGTTTAAGGTTATACCTAGGTATAAGAATTAATGTTAAATTTTCCTGGAATGTTGGCTACGGTTAATAACTGACTGACTCCGACAGGGGTCATAGTTGTGTTCATTTCCACCAGCGATCGGAATCAGAGACGGCCTCGATTACCATTTTTTCGGATTTCAGTGGTATAGCGAATGGTAAAATTCCTCAATATGATCGAACATTTTTTACTTTACTTGCTTTTGCTTTGTAAAAGAAAGTAAAAGCCTAGTTTTCTACACATTATATTGTTTAAGTAAGTTTTAAATAAATTGTATTTATAAACAGGTAACCCTCCAGGAACACGGTACTTGAGGAACACGAGTTGAAGAAGACGGATATCTGCCCCCGAATTACACTGTTACAAACTACACGATTTTCTAGTACTAACAAAAAAAAATTATTTTCACTCCCGTTTTTTGTAGTCCCGAACAACGCGGTTTCAAAGAACACGGAACCAATTATGCTTCTGAAGTTAGCCGAAAATATCAGCCGAAATAAAACCTGCATTATCGACATATTTTGTATTTAGGTGGTAGTACAAAATTCTGTTGATATTAGCCGAAAATTACATGTTATTGACGTTAACAGTAAATTTTCGCCGAAAAAAAATTTGAAAATCAGTATCACATAATTCGAATGTTTGAAGGTCATATGAACTGGGCGAAATTAGACCAATTCGTAAATAGCTGGATCTCATATTTATAATTTGTCGTGTTAGGAGCCATTGAATTTGAATTGAGGCACTGACAGTGAAAACCTGTGCTACAAATCAGGCTATATTTTATGTAGCATCATAGTGAAATAAATTATTGGCACAGGTGTTCATTGTTAGTTCCTCAACTCAAATTCATTATCCCCTAACATGACATAATATTACAAATATGGGATTCAGCTATTTACGAGACGGTCTATCTTCACCCAGTACAATTTACCACTAAATATGCGCCCAGATTTTAATTTATTTCACTATGATCCTACATAAAATATGGCCTGATTTTCGGCACAGGTATTCACTGTTAGTGCCACAACTCAAATTCAATGGTCCCTAACACGACAAGTTATAAATATGGGATCCAGCTATTTACGAATTGGTCTAACTTCACCCAGTACCACCTGATACAAAATATGTCGATAATGCAAGTTTGTTTTCGGCTGAAATTTTCGGCTAACTTCAGTAGCATGAACCAATTACTCGTATTCTTCAAGGGTTACTTGAAGCACTTCAAGATAAAAAAAAGTTACAGCTTCGAAAAATGGTAGTAGGCGGAATTTTTTGGAATAGTTTTCGCCCATCTTCACATTCGCTTCAAAACTCAATTGAACAGTTTTCCTAACGAGCGGGAGCTGCGTTAGGAGAAGTAACTTTTGAAGGATATACTAAAATATTGGTATGATAAACGAAATCAAAGTACAAACATGTAAAGTTGCACTGAATTTGTTTAAAACTGGCTTAGAAGTAGATCTCCCGAGGCTTAATAAAATTTATTCAAGTAATTGCAGATGTACGTGTATCTAGAAATGTTGATCACATAACGTAGGTGTGTCATCGGAGCCCGCTTGGCCAATATTGTGTGTTTAGTGAAAACTAATTGCACATATCTTAAACATTTTTTAAGAATCCGCACAGAAAATTGTCAAATAATGTTTATCACAACAAAACATGTTCAATTCTTCAACATTCACCCTCATCAAAAAATTCTACACGCATTAATAGTTTCTACCCCGCATAAAACTTATTTTGTCAATTTTATTTTCCTTTTTTTTTTCGTGTAATGTATTATATAGTTTGATGGACAATGTAATTATTTTCGAAAGAAAGAATTTTCATTTTATCCAGCATCCTCAGCATATACGTAGAAGAAAATTATCAAACATTTTCTTTACGAGTCAGTAAAAATGATTTATTGAGTGTTTTCATTATATTCGACCCTTGATTTCGAATTTTAATTTCTTCGTATTGTCTTGCGTTCGTACTTATTGGTTGAATACATCTCGTCTGTGTTCATTTCACTGGGCGATAATAAACATCAAGGAAAACAATTTTTGAAGGAAAATCTATATACGATTGTTGTTCCTTTTGTGAGTAATTAATTTGATTGCCCAAATCATGGTATACATGGCATTCAATGTTTATGGTCATCTAGATGGAAAAATTAAAATTGTAACACTTTAACTTTAATATGTTTCATCAATCAAAATCATAATATATTGTGATATGAGTGTAATGCGTGAAAATCAACATTTTCACACTTGTCATATGACAAGAGGAAAATTGACGATTATAAATAACACAAAAAAGCAACTAACAGGTTTCCCCAAATTGGTACGTGTATGTGTGATAGAATTTTTGTACAAACGCAGGACAAATGAAAAATGAAATTTTTCTCATCCATCATTTAGGAATTTCCTCCTCGCCCAAAAAAAAACTTGTTACTGTATTTAGGATATTTAACCCTAAGAAAAAAAACTGTTGATTTTTACCTGGTGATGCGTTAGGTATATCCTATAGATTGTGTTAACAACTTTTGAGATACAAATAAATCTTTTCGTTTAATATAAAATAGTAATGGAATCCTAAAAATCTTAATGAAACAAATACAACACAAAACATTTTGTGCTCGTAAATTAGGAAAATTTATTAGCAATTATATCCATTAATTAGATAAATGTCGCAATGATTCTTGAATTTTCTTCTTTTGTGTTTTATTTTCATCTTCTATTTAATTCTAACTTATTTTGTGTTGCCTTGCCTGCCTCACCGCACCTATCCAAATTCCAACGAATAGTAATTTTCTTTTGTCTTCTTTCGATCTACACATGGACGTTTTGCTCTTGAACACTGAAGATGACGGAAATAAGAGTAAAGTAATGAAATGAGGTTAATTAGTTTTCTTATTTATTTTGCAAAAGTGTGTATTCATAATGTATACGATACATGCAAACTTTTGAAAATAGTGATGAAAGCATTATTTTAATAAATAAAACTTGATTATGAATGGTTTTAAACTTGCAAGTACGAGAACAGCAAAGTTTATCAGTTTGTAGACGTCAACGTCACTAACAAAATAAAATAAAAATTTGGAAAGTCGAACAACCCTTTGTTACTCTAATGTTTAAGAAAATGGCGGGATTATTCAACAATGTTCAGAAATTAACCTCTCTCTCTCTGTTACCATCAGTCAGGTCTAATTTATATAATATTTTTCAACTTCTTCTTCGTCGCTACTCTTTGAGTGGTCTATATTATAAATTCGGCTACTATCGTATTAATGAAACACAATCGTTGATTCATTTTTCTAACTATTGCTGGCACGTATTGCTAGTTCAAACTTTAAGTGCTATTGATCAGAGCAATTAATTTCATGTGACTACCCCAGGGTCGTCCTTTATGCCGATCGTTTTCCACATGACTTTTGCTCGTCACTGCTCTGTGTCAGTCCCAAAAACAATCTTGTGATGTGTTCCGCAAATTTTCCTTTTGGCGGCATTCTTCTATATTTAAAAACAATGTTGATCCTTCGTGAACAATGTGCAGGATCCCTTTGGGATGTTTGCAACTTCAGAACAAGCCCCTCTTCTGTTGACCGGCCATTGAAAAAACACAATGACTCACCCGATAACCTTCCTGTGAATTGTTAATCTCCAATCACCTGATGGATCGCAGCAATTCTAACCCGCCTTGGCCGGTTTTCCTCCAGATACACTTCAATGTTCCATCCAACAGAATTTCGTTGGATCCGAAGATGACAGCTCGAATAATATTATTTCGATTTGGCCAGCATTCATTCTAGTTATGTCTCTCCATCTTGTCCAAACCAGGCTGCATTCGAGACCACCACTGCACCTGCAAAGAGTTTTTCATTTTTCTACAAGTCATACTTACCGACTTTATAGGGGCAGAATGCAAAAGGGATTTTTCATCATCCAATTACGGTCGGAGGTTCCAGGTCTAGGGAACTGCGTTCATCATCTCACGTTTACATTTGGTTTTTCCTTTTTTACCTCCTCGAACTTAAAATTATCCGGATCTAAGCCTATCTTCTCCATAGCCTCACGTAGTCACAATATTAATTGATTGTAGCCACCACTCGTCGGTAAATTATGCTGGCTTAATTGGAGTTTTAACTCCATAACCGTTAAACCCTAACACAATCCCACTGCTGTCATTAATTGTTCCGAATTTGCTCTGTCAAATTTTGTTCGTATCACTGGCTTATAAATATACCGTTAAATAATTGACGATTACAACAACAATTAACGTAAATCACTCCGCTTTCGGATGGCGCGAAATACCGAAAATAATTTCTCGTGCACTTAACCACTATCGTAATACTTACACCAGGAGAATATTCGGGAATAATATTAAGTCACCATAATAAATAATTTCCACAAATATTTATTATTTCACTATTTACCATTCCCAATTTTTTTAAAATCACATCACTATTTTCATTAACACCATTTATTATCTTCCCGCTACTCGGTTTCGCTTTTAATCTTTCCCCTACCGAATGTCCCAGATGACTCTTTCATTGTGTTCGTGTTATTCCCTCATTTATATACCGATTGAACATTCTAGACTCGCCTGGATTTCTACAGAAATAATATTCTCGATAGTTCTATTATAGATTACTATAATCTGCAATACCATAAAATTAATGCTACTATTGAAACTTAGATGTCACTAATCTTACAAAATTTTGGGAACATAATTTGAAGTTTTCTTTATAAGCCTTGTCTTTTTTGTTTTTAAGACTGATCGTTAATCGGCGTACCATGGGGGATATTTGTTCGGTTTGCTGATAGATGTGTGTAAAAAATGTCCACATTTACATTTATGTCATTGCTGTTTAACTTTTTTTTTTTTTTTTTAGTTTTAATCCATGCAATCTTTTCTGGGGCCGAAGCACTCCCTGCTCTTTCGCGGTTGATTTTTCCCGTGTTACTTTACGCATCCCTGCCAAATCGAAGACGTACGGCTGGCTATAGGACCGATTTAAGTTACCATCTGCGCATGGCATAGCTCCATGCCAGCCTATAGTACTGGACATGGAAGATGGGTCGGCCCATGAGTTTTGCACGCCGATAGGGGGTCGTAGTTGTGTTCCTTTTAATCACAGATTACAATCTGTTGATGAAAATTTCCTTTTGCATTCTGCCCCTATCGGGATTCGAACCCGGTACCTCCCGATTCAAACGCCAAATGTTTAACCACTGTGCCATTTGGTCGGTGCTGTTAAACTTGACATTCCAATTTATTTGATCAAAATGTTTTAGAAAGACATTCGAATTGGCCTTTCTGAAGTTGTAATATGATTTCCGGTTTTGGTACTTTTGGAACCTGTTATTCACGTTGGTTTCCAATATTATTTCTAGTTCTTTGTGGTCAATATCATTAATTACAAAAGGTGGTGGTGATTCTTCTGTTGTGTAATAAAACTGGTTCATTAGTAAAAATAAGAGTCAAGGTTCCGTCTCGTCCATTTTTTAATTCGCAAATTTGGCTCAAATTTGAATCAAATCTCTGAAACACCAGAATGTGTCCTAACTGATTGAGAGTGATCTAGCAGATAAGTCTAAATTAAGCGACACGCTGACACCGTGAATTTATAATTAAAGTGATCGAAAAATTACGTCAAACTAATAAGTTTATTTGTTTTTACGCCGCAATGACGATTATTCAGGAACATTTACTGTCGTTAGAATGCAAATCACGAAATAAAAAGTGTGTCCGAGATAAGTGGTTATTAATTTATTAAATATGCAATGTTTAGATCAGCAATAATGAAAAATAATAAATTTATTAATAATTTTACACATATAAACAATATAAGTAAAGTTTAGTAAGCAAATTATAAAAACTATGGTACTCAAAACTCTTAAAAACTATCATTTGTATACATTTAGGGGCATCTAAACATCGATACTAAAAAATTTGTTTTTTTCAGTACCATACAGCCTTAAGAGAAACTAAACCTATTTTATTGTTGTAAAATTGAAAAAAGATATAACAAGCTAAACTTTAGATATAGGTGTGTGAAGTCATAGTAGATATTAATTAACAGAGCATGGTTGATATGGAATTTGTAGAGGAATAATTCACCTTTTAAACACCAAAATTGAGACTCGAGTCTATGAGTCAAATTTTAGATACAGTCGTGCAAAATCGTATTAGATATTAATTAAGCTAGCTAATTAATAGCTAGTTCTGCTAGCTTTAGATTAAATGACCTGAAGTTTGGCCAAAAAGGAGTAGAGCTCAAAATTTTTTAATGGGGCATTTGTTTAGACCGTAATGAACCTAAAATTATTTGTATGTTAATTGACCTTGTTTTTGGTTCTAATATCGTTCGATTTGGGTTATGTTACGTGTGAAGTGATAAAGCCTTATGCTTTTTTTAGAAGGAGCAGCAAAAATTAATTAGGGCATTTAATTAGCCTAAAATTAACCTTTAATTTTCCAATTGCATTTAAATCATTTTCTGATATGGGTTCTGCTAACTTTTTCTAAAGTCCAACAATTTTTAATAGAACATTGAATTAACCTATTATTAGCCTATAATTATTCATACTATCTTGTAATGTTCTGCTGTATGGGTTCTGCTAGCTTAAGGGACGTGTAATATAGTAAATTTTTCGGGATGATACTGAAAAATGTTGCGATATTCGTTTTATAATGTTGCCATCGCATTTCTTCGGGATATTTTCCGGGCTAACTTCACAGACATGAACCGTGGGACCTTTTTTAGACAATCGGTTAGACATAGATTGGAACTTGATTTTAATGATCTATTAAACACCACTCTTAATTTCGTAGAAGTACTAGTATCTTTCATCACACAATGATGTGGCAGATTATGTGGCCTTATTGTATGAATTATTAATACTATTTGGATCTTGAATTAAACTCATATGCCCCAATGATAAATACTCTCTCATAAAGTCACTCTCTCATAAAGTGAAAATTGTTGAAGCTAAGGAAAGTTTGAAGGACCAAGGCATTTTATATTGTCATATTTACTGGCAGCAAGACAGAATAATGACAGGACGGAAGACGCTTGAATTTTTTAATATAGTGTGGTCTTCACAATATTTTTCTTCTAATGAAAAATTATTTTTAACACAAATTGTTTCTATTTATTAGAAACGTTGCAAATCGTTATGAAGACTTTCGTTAGTACACAAGGTTGAGGCTGGGCCTTCATCACTACTTTGAAGAAACAGTACCCAACAAATTTGATTGTAAATTTCAGCACCAAGTGACATATCTATTTTGTTTGGTACATGGAAATATGGGCCAGCTGACTGAATTGCGGCAGGAATTAGATTTAAATCAATGATTACTGGATTGGTTGGTAAATGATTTGTAATTTTTGGAATTATAAAAATATCCTATGTTGCGGAAAAATGAGATATTCTGGATATAATAGTTAGAGAAACCTTCACCTTAGTTACGGTTTCCCCTCCACCAATGCCAGATAAGGCTTTACTGGATGATTGCTTTTGGAGCTTTAATAAATTAACAATACTTTCAGTCACGAAGTTTAGATGTGACCCACTGTCTAATAATGCCCGACACAATAGTTTCTCATTGGATTCTGTTGCAACGGAAGCAACGTAGTCCCAATCAGAATCTGTTCGACATTTATTGAACGAGCTGAGTTTTTGACTGGAGTATTAGTTAATTAACACGATGATAACCCAGTTACTTCAACATTTTTTTATTCTGCTCGACGATTGTTACCCGAATCCTATTCGATGAGTCCTGTATTTGCTTAAAAACGCTTAGTATTTTGCAAACTTGCATTTGTTTCAAAATGAAGCAAGTCATTGTGCTTTAAAGAACATTTGCTACAGCGTGGTTTATCACAAATTCCAACTTTGTGTTTAGAAATCAATTTGTTATCAAATGTGGTCCCTCATAAAACGAGCACTTACAATTATTAGACACTAAAGAAATTGATTTTCATTTCGAATAATGAGTTTGTTTGTTATCAATTGGATACTTTGGATTGGTTGTCACCTTAATGGCTTCTAAAATGCGTACACGATTTCGCAATAAGTTGATAAATTTGTCAAAATTTAATATTTTATTTGTTTCTAAATTTGTAATTATGTATGTTTTAGATGATTTATCCAGTTTGTCGGTTAGGCGGTGAACAAACATTAAGTCCCACGTTTCAAACTGGATGTGCAATGATTTTAGAGCACTATAATTTTTGACACAATGGTCAATAAATGTTTGCATCGAGACTGCTGAATTTTCTTGTGGCGGTTTTATATCGTACAATTCTTTCATATGAGGTCTTTGAATAAGACTTGCATTATCATAGCGTTTGGACAATGCTTCCCACGCTACGTTATAATTATCAGAAGTTACTGGAAAGTTTTCTATTCAATTATAAGCTTTTCCTGCACGAATATGTGATTTCTAACAAATTTTACTGTATTGTCGATGTTAGTTTTGTTATGAATCAAGTCTTTGAAAATATCCCTAAACGCTAACCATTCACTCTCTAAGCCACTAAACATCTGTAATTTGCGCTCTGGGAGCTTGATTGACATTTTCGAACTATTTTGTTCTAAATGGGTACTATTGGCTGATGCGTCAGCATAGCTAGGTTCTTTGGTTTAAGTTCCTAGTCTCCTAAGGTCGTGAAGAGTATTCAAAAATGCGCTTTCAACATATTCGTAATCTTCTTCAAAAGATGTACGATCAGCTGTAGCAGCTTCCATTGAGATTTCTATCTTAAGCTGGACCTAATGAAATTGAAATTGACGCTGCTTAAAGATTCGACAATCGAATCGATTTCTAATTTTTTTCTTTCTCTAAAGAATAAACACAAAGAACATTCTTAGCATAAAATTGGGTTAGTATTTTTTAAAGTTTAGAAGTTCTGGTTTAAAAAACTAATAAGCGTTACATATGTATATCCAAATTAAATCTTAAGAGATCGTCAAAAACGTAACCAAACTAATAAAATTAGCCATTTTGATCTATTATTTATGTAACATACATTTTTTGATTTTTTAGGTTATAAAGAACTTGTCAAAATTTTCTACTCACATATTTTATGGCAAAGTACTTTTTACGTATTTAAATATTTATTTTTTTAATAATTTATAGGGTGTAAAATACATCGTCAATTATTAAAAATTACGATTTTTCGTTTTATTTAAATAATTTTTAGGTTATGTTTGTATCGCAGTCAAAAAAATCCCATGTGGACTCACAGTCATGTGGACATTTTATTCTTGTCTCTTTTTAATTTTTTTTACAAAATCTTGTGATTTTGAATGGAATAGCGCTATAATGTGTTAGTATTTTTTGTTGCAGTACAATATTTAGCAATATTTGGGTACTGTTGATAGAAATGAGAAGATTTTTAACTTCTATATCGTAGTCCCAGGACTAGATTACACTAAGCACCAAAACTACTATTTTGAGAAAACAAAACATAAAGTTTAGGAGGTTATAATTATCATTTCACTTTTTTGTGTGATATAGCGGAAAATGTATGTGAAGTTAGCCCAGAAAGTCATCCCAGAAAAAATAAATTTTTGCATCAGGCAACACTAAAGTTGTATGTTTATACTAGCCCAGGATTTCACTAAAATTATTTAAATTGACTCTAATTCAGCCCAAGAAAAATTAAAACCTCGTAATAAAACATATTGCATGGAAAGAAAAAAATATATTCGGAACCCAGACATATTTAATCGAAAAAATTTCAAATTTAATTACATTAAAGTCAGTTAATAGTGCTAGTCACAACGGTGGTATTGGTTTGCAATTTGTATGGTTTGTAAAAGACGAGTATACTGACGAGTTGTTACTATTAGGTTTAGTTTCCGGAACTCTTCGCTTCCAGGAGTTATTGAAGCAAATCGCCGTCAAATGTATTGGCCCATTCAATTATGAGCCTGTAGCACCAATCACAACGGTAGGATTGTCTTGAAATTTTCAAGGTTAGTAACGGACATGATTATAAGTGAGTGCTACTAGGTTTGGTTTCCGGAACTTGCGGTTTCTGGGAACCAGACGGTAGGCAGGCCGTATAATGACCAATTGTGACTATTAGGTTTGGTTTCCGGAACTCTTTGCTTCAAACAGGTCTAATAATCTCAATACAGTTCGTTACTGTAGATTTTACATTTATATCCATAACCAATTTTATAAAACAATTACGAAAACTTTTGGGACATACACATTTAAATAAATGTATAAATCCACCAAAGTGGTACGGGGGGCGAAGTCCGAGATGCATACCTCCTCGCGGTGCTCCCTGGGTAATTCCAAATGAATCAGGCAATGTAGTGTAGAGTAGCATAAAAAAGTCTATTTGAAATTGCCATTATATGTACGGCTTCTCATTGGAACAATATACCATTAAGAATTTGTTTTTCAGGTTAGGGGTCGCTGAAACACTCCCAGTCATTAGCCAGGCGAATGGTTAAAATGTGTCCATGATAGGTATGAAATGCTTCGAGATTCTTCACTTAAAATATGCTTAAATTATTTCAAGTACACACATCAAATTTCCATGAAAATTTAAAGCCAATCAAAGTTGTGATTGGCACTACATGCGCACACGTGTTTGGCCCAGAGGATGAATTGTTTTACTTCATGGTTCCCAGAAACCGCAAGTTCCGGAAACCAAACCTAGTAGCACTCACTTATAATCATGTCCGTTACTAGCCTTGAAAATTTCAAGACAATCCTACCGTTGTGATTGGTGCTACAGGCTCATAATTGAATGGGCCAATACATTTGACGGCGATTTGCTTAAATAACTCCTGGAAGCGAAGAGTTCCGGAAACTAAACCTAATAGTAACAACTCGTCAGTATACTCGTCTTTTACAAACCATACAAATTGCAAGCCAATACCACAGTTGTGACTAGCACTATTAACTGACATGTATATTTAGTTTAATGTAATTAAATTTGAATTTTTTTCGATTAAATATGTCTGGGTTCCGAATATATTTTTTTCTTTCCATGCAATATGTTTTATTACGAGGTTTTAATTTTTCTTGGGCTGAATTAGAGTCAATTTAAATAGTTTTAGTGAAATCCTGGGCTAGTATAAACATACAACTTTAGTGTTGCCTGATGCAAACATTTATTTTTTCTGGGATGACTTTCTGGGCTAACTTCACATACATGGAAAATGGATATAGATTATATTTCAATTATAACAAAATTTGGATAAGTTATACAGTAAAATATGGTCGTTAGCGGAATTTCCAGTAACATTTAAAAAAAGGAAGGGTATTCAGATTAAATTCAATTTCTGAAAATAAATCGTATTTTATTCCAAAATAGAAAATATAATGTTAAACAATTATAATATTTCACTCGTTAAAAATGTAAATATAATTAAAATTCGTCGATTAATGATTTCGAAGTTTTAATAGATCATTTTGTATAATGTTCAATTATGGGTTTACTCCGTTTTCAAAACTGTATAATAAAACTGTGGATCAATTTTAGGCATGAACTTGAGAAGACTCAATAAATCTTTTCGTTTTTCTTCACTTATTTTAAATTTGTTGTTTTGAAATGGTATTTCAAAGATACAATCCGTTTGAACCTCATCGGAATTTTATCTGGCTCTTCGAGAACTTGTTGATTTAGTTACAGATTCCATAATAAAATCATCTTTAAATGACTGCTTATATGAAATATTCATTATAAATATTACGTGAGTCATACTTCATATGTCGTACTTTAGTAAACGAATACTAGAAAAATTAAATTTTGGATCCCTTGGCTGTACATAGTACTTAAAATCGCTAGCTTGCATCATTTTCAACTTTCCTTTGGGAAACTTAGCATTATAAAGTAACCATACTAATCCAATTGGGCTAAAGATTTCCATATTTCTCAGGCACTTTTCTAACGTACTCTGAACAGCGTCAACTCCTTGCAACATAGAGTGCCCGGGTTCGGAAAATTTCACATGAGGATTTTCCTTCACTTCAATTTCATAAAACTTAGAAACACAAGTGAATTGCGATTCTGCGGAACGCATGAATCCGTCCAAATAATAATTCTTTCCGTTTATGGAAAATCTGACATCACTGCTTGCAAAATTTTCACAAAAGCACTCGCTAATTCGTTTCCCCCTCGTCCTTGCATTGTTTCATTCTGAGAAACTACAACATGTAGTTCTATTATCCTGACAGTATCCAGTGAGACTGAAACTGCAGTTTTCGTTTATAATAAAACTGTTGATATTTGCTTTGGATAATGCATAAAAGTTTTGCGAATTCGAGTATTTGGCTCACAATTTGTTCTGTCGACATCATTTTGTTTTGCTTCACTCATATTTCACCGTTGTTCATCTTCAACTTATGTTCTTGACATTTTTTGCACAAGACATTTTTTGGAACAAAGGAAGCCAAATTAAATTTCGTCTCAAATATGTGCTTGTGTGCCCAAAACTTAACAGGGTCGTCCATTTCGTTGCAATATAATTCGTACATTTTCCTTATACAGGGTGCGCCATAAGTCACTGAACATTGTATTTTTGATATAATTTTTTTATTTTTTATTGAAAATTAATAATTTTGATTACAAAAGATAGTTTTAATCATCAAGAGTTTTAAAAAAATTTAATGTTAAAAATAATATCTGTTAGATAGCCAAAACTGGTTGATCAATCGCAATAATTTGATTTATTATGTTGTCATGTAGTTGTTGCAGTCCTTGCGGTTTATTTGCGTATGCACGACCTTTAAAAAATCCCTACAAAAAAAAATCTGGTGGTGTTAAGTCGGGTGATCGTGATGGCCAATTAGCATTTCCAAATCGTGAAACGATACAGTTACCAAAAACCGTTCGCAGCAAATTCATTGTTTCCCTTGTAGTATTGGACGTAGCTCTGTCTTGTTGAAACCACATTTCTTGAGTATTATGAAGTTCAGGAAACAAGAAATTTTCTAGCATAGCTTTGTAACGCTCACCATTTACAGTCAATGCATTGCCATCTTCGTCTTGGAAAAAGTACGGGCCGTAGACCTTGTCTACTGATATTCCGCACCAAACTGTGAGTCTAAGTAGATGCAACGGATGCTGTTGAATCACTCTTGGGTTTTCAGTGCCTCAGATTCTAAAATTTTGCTTATTAACATAACGACGGAGATGCGCTCGTTCGGTCTTTAATTTTTTTTTCATAAAATCAGGATCATCCGTTAATGATTCGGTCAATTTATTCTTGACCGTCAGTTTTCTTTGCCGTTTTGCGGCAAAATTTCATGTACCATTTGTATCTTGTACGGAAATAGCAATACATTTTTTTTCATTATTCTACGCAGTGAAGTTCTGGCCATTTGCAGCTGAGTGACATGTTTACAAGTCGATGTTTCAGGGTTCTCATTTAAGCTCTCCCGAACTCGTTCGATATTATCTTGGCTTCTTGCTTCAAGCGGTAACAGATCCCGATGACTGAAAAGGAGCGACTAGATTGCGTACTTGATTTCGTGATGGTGCATTTCTAGTGTTAAAAAAATTTCGAAATTTTCTTTGGGTTTGAATTATTGAAATTTGACTAGCAATATAAAACTCAACAATTTTTGCTCAGCCAATCGTATACGTGGCTACTAAATCTCCCAAACGTTTTTTAAAATACTGAAATATAAAAAGCGCAAAAAATACAAAATAAAAAAATTATATCAAAAATACAATGTTCAGTGGCGTATAGCCCACCCTGCAGTAATATGTGGTTCCAAATACTTTTTGGTAGATGAAGAACGACAATAATGACTTGCAACTTCATCCAGTTTATTTTGTGGCTGTTCGTTCTTCTTTTGTCTGCCTTTAGTTGGGGACTTTGACGTAGTATGGTATTTGGATCTATTGAATGAGCGAAATAGTAATGAACTCGCGTTTTATTTATATCCAATGTACTGGTAAAATATAATTGGCAGAGTCTCTTTAATTTACCGGCCTTTAAGAAATTGTAGATGAACACATTCTTTCTGCGAGAGTTCTTATTAGTGGTTCTTGATCGCTCTACTGGAACCTTAAACACTAGCTTTCCGAAAAATTCGCATTTCCATTTTGAACCTAATTGCCAGAAATTATCAAATATGATTTTTGATCTCTCTGACAAATTAAATTCTTCATGGCAGCCATATGCACAAGTTCCCCTACAATCCATTATCATTTCTCGTCGTTTACGATTTATTCCCAAGCTATCAGTAAATTCGTCCCCTCTCTGAGATTTTGCGGTTATTTTTGTCCCATTCTTCAGGACACCTAAGTCTTTCACTGGTCAATATTTTAGAGCAGGTACATCTAAGATAATATTAGCTAATTTAGTCATAAATACAAACATTAAATTTTACAAATTTCGAACCATTACACAAGATGTCAATCATTCTTTCAGGATCAGGTGGAAGGTATTCAGGGTGAGTATCCGAATCAAGAACTTTGATGTACATCCCAATATTTAGAATTGAAAAAAACCTCTAGAATCCAAATCTTCATTTACCCTTATAAGTTTCTCTGTAGGGCTCAACGAATTTTTATTATTTTTAGGTGTTGCTGGAATTATGGTGCAAGAGGTATTCATTGAACTATCATTTTGTTCTAGCTCATTCAATAAATTTTGAAGTGAGTGAAACGCTCTAAAGTAACCGTAAATGAAGTTTATTTGGATAAATTTTAATTACTCATTTTTTGACACTGTTGTTGGAATATCCCTTGTATATAATAAATACAGGATTGGTCCTAAGACACTCCACTGTGGGACACCGGCCGAGATTTTCTTTAGTTCGGAGTATTCATCCTCATATTTCACACAAAAATGTTTATTGGATAAATGGCATAGAATTGCCTCGGCAGATCTCTGTGCAGCTTGAATTCCAGTCCACTGTGTCAAACTTTATCGAATGCTTGGGCGACGTCCAGAAATATGCTGGAACATCCTTTTTTGCGTTCTAACGTTCTTTCAGCGTATAATTACGTTGGTAATTCTATGCTCCTGTTCAATTGTAGAGTGCTTTTCCCTGAATCCAAATTGATGTGGACAAATTAGTTGTCGGTCCTCAATTATTGGTTTAAGTCTTTTTAGTAACAATTTTTCAAAGAGTTTTGACATAATTGGCAGCAATGAAATTGACCTGTATGATTTTTTATCGTTAGGTGGTTTATCAGGTTTTGCTATCACGATTACTTCAGCTACTTTCCATTGCCACGGAACATATTTTAACCGAAAGCTTGCATTGATTATGTGTAATAGATTACGAAATCCTTTATCTGGTAGAGCCTCAATTATTTGGCAAGTAATCAAGTCATATTCTTGGACTTTTTTAACATTCAAGTTGATTTTCACTTTTTATTTTAATTCTTTGAGAGTATTGTGTTTTTTTTTCTTTGGTTGTTTATTGTGGTGTGTTTATTGTTATAATGTGTTTATGTGAAATACTGTTATATTTTAAAATTTCGTGTAATGTCTTGAACTTCTGGTACTCAAGACAATTGTATTTATAAAGAGTATATATTGTACGGGTATATCATATTGTATATTGTTGTTGCGTAAGTGCTATGGATATTTGTGGTTATTCGAGGTTATTTAATATTGCATATATTGTTTATTAAATGTATTTATTTAGTTAGTAGTAATTTAAGTGATAATTAAATAGTGAATGTATTGTGATATAATAAATATAATGGATTTTATGATGTAATACTGAATTCTTACCTGATTATAGTCTTGACTAAAGCGCTGTCAATTGTTATATCGAGGGTTGATTAAAATAAATTCACTTGTAAATATTTTTTTATAACAAACTTTATTTATTTCTGTATTCTAAGTAACGAGATAACTATTTAACTATTTTTAATGAATTGCGGATTTTACTGATAGACTACTTTTAATATTTTTCACACAGAATTTTGATTGACTACTTTTAATATTTTCACACAGAACTTTGATAGACTACCTTTAATATTTTCACACAGAATTTTGATTGACTACTTTTAATATTTTCACACAGAACTTTGATAGACTACCTTTAATATTTTCACACAGAACTTTGATTGACTACCTTTAAATTTTGCACACAGAACTTTGATTGACTATCTTTAATATTTGCACACAGAACTTTTATTGACTATCTTTAATATTTGCACACAGAACTTTTATTGACTATATTTAATATTTGCACACCGAACTTTGATTGACTATGATTGACTGTGATTGACTATCGACTATCGACTATCGACTATCGACTATCGACTATCGACTATCCTACATTTTACAAATTTTTGGCTTATATACTATAGGTCTTTATTTATTTTTAGTTTTGTTTTTTGTTTCGAAATGGTGCTGAGTGGTAGTTTTCCACTCGTAAATTTTTTGTGTCACACATTTAAATTGTTTTAAAAAATTTTTAATTGGGTTTTGGGTCAACAAATTAATAATTTGTTTGGATTTTAATTTGCATGAAATTACATTTTTTCTCATGTGTACGGTTTTTGTTTTTAACGTTTGTGATTTTCTCAAATTTTCTACGCACACGTGTTTTTGTGTGTTGCGCGTGGGAACAGAGAAATTAGAACATTGTTTGCTTATGATTGGCATGTTGATTGAAATGTTAATAGATTTATGTGTTGTTTGGGGTGGTTATTCCTCAACACTTCCCCCGTTGGAAAAAGCTAAAATTTTGAGGTTGTTGAAAAAATTTTTGCTAATATGATATATATGTATATGTGCCTTGGTTTGTTTCGTTGACGTGGTGATTTGAAGTTCGTTGTGCTGCTTGTGTGTTTTCTGAGATGAGTTTTGTCCGGTTTTTAATGCTGTCGTTGTTCCGTTTCTCTGGTCTTGTATTTTGTTCTGTATGTTCTGATATTGTTCGTTTAGGTTATCAAGTGTTATTATTTTTCTATTCAATATTATACGTGTATTTAATTTGTGTAGAGTACTAAGTTATTTGTTATTATATTTTTTTTTTTTTTAGGTTATTGTCTTTAGTTTCCAGCTGTGTCTTAAAGACCTTGATTTACATGTGGTTGTATCTTATTTCCCGTTTTTATTTTTCTTGCTTCGGTGTTGTCTTTTTGTCGCGTGCCGTTATTGTGTATTTTGCTGTTCCTTGACCTACAGTCGTTCGTTTGTTTACATATATCATATTACCATTTTGCTTATTATCAGCCTTGAAAATGTACGTTTATTATGAGAAATTTTATTGTATAATTTTATGCAACGTAGTATTGTTTTTTATGATGCTCATTTTGTACAGTTATGTGTTTTTACGTATGCATATGTTTTGATGACAATATTGTGTTGTTTTATATGTATAATTAGAAATATGAAAAGTATGTATTTTATTAAGTAAGGTTTTCATTGTGTGTGCAATATTTTTGAGTGAAGCCATTTTTGTTTTTTCTTATATAATATTTTTATTTATGTGTGTGTTTTTCTTTGTATGATATGTTAATAAATTTTACTGTGAAAATATTTTTTGTTTTACTTTTATGAATGGAATTTCTTTTTTTTTTTTTGTGTATGCATGAAATAAGTGATTTTCGTGTATTCAGTATTTAAATTCATGTGTGTGTTTTCTTAATATTTATGTGGTTAAAAGAGGTTTTTTTTTTTTGTTGTTGTTATTTTCTTGTGTGCTTAATGTCTATAGAAATTCTTACTTGTTTTATACTCTAATATAGTAAAATTTTTGTTTATTTTCTTATATTTAGTCTCTAATTTCTTAATTTGTTAATAATTTTAGGTTTTTTGTTCCTTTGGAAGATTGTACTTATGCTAGGTTTATAATTGGTAAAAAAATATTCTTTTAAAATTATGGTTAATTGCTTGTCTAATGATTTTGTGTTCATAGTTTGTTCTTCCCTGAGTGTTAGTTTTGGTGTGGGTTCATTGAAGAAAAAACTATTTGTTTTTGAGATGTGTTTAGAATTCGTCCATCTCTAATTTTTTCATTTTATTTTCATCCCATGTTGGCCATGGATACGCGGGTATTTTATTTCTCGCGAGCCAATTGTATTTTCTTAAGTTTAGTTTTTCCGCTGCTTCAGCCTTTTTCTTTTCTTCTGGATATTTCAGGTGATACCAGGTAGTGACGTGTTCTGGCAGTATGGTTGTGGTTGTTATTTTTTTTTGCGTTTTGCGGGGGTTGCGTTTTATTGGGTTGTTTCTCCTCATTTTTCTTGACTCTTCATCTCTCTTGTTTTGGAGGTGTTGGATCATTGCGAGATGGGCTTCGGGGAAATTTGACATGGTGTTGCTGGATATTGGGGTTAAAGAAATTTGTTTTAGTATTTATATAATTCTTAAATTTTGGTTATTTGAGTTCGTATCTTGTTTGTCCGTTTCTTTTGTGTCATGGTCTTTGTGTATGTTAATTTCTGTCAAGTTCCCTGTATTTCTGTTTTTCGCGGTTTTGTATTTGCAGAGTATTAGAAATGATACTGTTATTGTTATACTTATGCTGATGATGGTTATTGCTATTCCTGACGAGTGGTTGAGTTTGTTTTTGTTCATCTGGGTAGCTATTTCTTCTGCTGTATTTTTTAGTTCATTTATTTTGCGTACTTCTGTGCTCAGTTGTCTGTTGTATTCGTTGTGGTTGCTTATTTTGATTTGTTCTATATTTTCTGTGTCGTTGTGGTGTCGTAAGTGTTTCAATGAAGCCTCTACATCGTTTGTTGGTACTTCTGTTTGTTGTTGGTGTTCAATTTTTATTGTTTTAGAGTTTCCTTCTATTTGTATAATAAAGTGTTCTGTGATTATTTTACATGTGTCAAGAAATGTAATTGTTCCTTGATCTATTAACTGTACAGTTTCTGTAATATTTTTGCATCGTATTATCATGGTTAGATTTTTAATTGCTGAATATAGCCAAGTGTTTGAATTGTCCATTTTCGTGATTTTTCTGTTGCTTTGACAGGTAATATTTTGCATTGATTAGTTACAATTTGAGGGTGGAGAAGTAAGTTTGGTAAGCAAAGAGAGTTTTGGATTGTGTTGATTGGTTGTGTCAGTTGGCAAATTTTTATATTTCCGTCTAAAGTATCTATTATGTTTTGGCATGTGGAAATTTCTGTTAAGTGTAAGTCTATGGATTTGCTTTTATCGTTGTTTATTGCTAAGTAGTCTGTGTCTGTAACGTACATCGAGTGTCCGTTCTGTGTTTTAAAGGGTATTACATATGGTTTGTATATTGTATATTCTTCGTTTGGCAATATGGGTATTGTGATTTTTGCTATGATTTTTCTATCAATTTCGATATGATTGATTTTAACTATTTGTCTTAAGTTATTGTGTATTTTCATTACTTTGTTTGTATCTTGGTAATTTGTGTTTACTACTTGCATGATTTTACTAGCAGGTATTATTAGTGGGTGTAAGATTTTATTTTCTAAGGCTGTTATGATTTCTGTTGCGTCATCTTGGAGTCTAGTTATGTGAAGACATTGTACCAGTATAAGGGATGATAATTCTGTTATTTCTGTGTTTAACTTCTGTTTGCGTTCGATGTATTTGTTCTGGTCATTTGATTTTTGTATTAATTTGTTCAATTTCTGTTCGATTTCTAGTGTTTCATTTTGTAGTTGTATGATCGGTCTGGATAAAGTGTCAAAATTTGATTGTAGTAATGCTATTTGCTGGTTTTCTAAATTTAATAGTTTTGTTTGTCCGTTGTTGAGTGTTGTTAAATCTTCGTATATTTTAGATGAGTCTTCAGCGTCCATAGTTCCGAAGATAAATTTGCTAATTTTTCCTCCTATATCTATTAAGCCTCGTTTCTGTTTCCCGTACATTTCCTTTAACTTGTTATCTTGTCTCTCTATTTGTCCTATATGCCATTTTAGTTCTCGTCTAAAAGGTTTACATATGTTTTCTGGATTTTGTTCTAATATTTCGTCGCATAATGTTTTTAGATGCATGTTACAGTTTAAGAGAGTGTCTGTTAATTGTCGTGCTTCAGGAATGTCTATAGTGGTTATAATGTTTAAGTTTTTGGTAAAAAATATAGCTTTGTCGAGTACTTCGAATACTATTCCCGTATTGTTTATTTTCTGGTGGGTGAAAGGTAACTCTGTTTGTACTAGGGTCGTTATTGTTGATAGTAATATTATGTTATAGATGGTCATTGTATTTCCTGTAAGGGTAATTGAGTTGTTAGTTTAATAATTTTGTTTGATTAATCTGTTGTTATGGACTTTTATGTGTTTTTTGTTAACTTCGATTGTGGTGTTGACCGGTGAGTCTATGTGTATTACTTTGTATGGACCTAACCATCGTGCGTCTTGTTTGTTTTTCTTATTGTCATTAGCTAGCCAAACTGTATCATTGGGTTGTAACGTCAGGGGTTTGGAGTCTTTGTCATAGTACATCTTTGTCTGTTGTTTTTTTTGTATGATTCGTTCTCGTGCTACCGTGTGTGCGATGCGTAGTCTTGCTTTTAATTCATTTACGTAATCGTCATAACTGTAAACGGGTTCGGGTTCTTTTTGTACTGCACTAGGGATTAGTGCTGGTCGTCCGTATATAAGTTCATGTGGGGTAAAGTTTGTAGTAGTATGCGGTGTGGTATTGTAAACGAATATGGCGTAGTGGCACATTTCGTCCCAGTTATTTTTATCTAATTCCGTGAAGGATCGCAGATATTCTTTTAATGTATTATGTGATTTTTCTAGTGCTCCGTTTGTTTGTGGATGGTGAGATGTCGTCGTTATGTGTTTAAGTTTTAGTAGTTTGCACAATTCTTTGAACGTGTTGCTCATAAAGTTGCTTCCTTGGTCAGTCAGTATTTTCTCTGGTATTCCGTATTTAGTAATGTAATATTCACATAGTGCTTTCGCGACTGTGTTTGCTGTTTGATTTGGTATAGGGATGGCGCCTGAGAATTTTGTCAAATCGTCTTGGAATGTCAGTAAGAAGTTATTGCAGTTTTCTGTCATTGGCAACGGGCCTACGATGTCGAAAGCTACTCGTTGAAATGGGTGAGTCGAAGTGTCTGTTATTTGTAGTGGCATTTTGGTCCTTCTGTGATTTTTGTTTCTTTTACACAATGTACATTTCCTAATGAATCTGTTAACGTCGATTAACATTTTTGGCCAATAGTAGAGCATTTTTATTCTTTTGTACATTCTCCATGTACCTGCGTGGCCACCTAAAGGGAGGTTGTGGTATTCGTCTAATATTTGTTGTCGTTTTTTAATGTCGGTTACAATCTCTATTTTTGTGTCTTTTTGATTTGTTCGGTTCCAGTCGTGGGCATTATCTTGTTGTGGTGTTGTTAGTATTCTTGTTTTGCTTGCTTCGTTCAGTATTGTTTCTTTAGGGTATGTTTTCTTGACTGTGTTTTTTGTTTCTGTTGTTATTTCTGTGAGTATTGTGTTTTGTGTTTCGTTTTTATTGGTTTGAGAGGGGGAATTTGTTCTTGTGTTTTTGTCTTGCTCTTGATTGTCTTTTGCTTTATTTTGTGCTCGCGTGATTACTAACAGTTGTTCTTGGTGTTTGATTCGGCTGAGGGCGTCGGCATTTGTGTTAAATTTCCCGGGTTTATGTATAGTTTCGAAATTATATTCTGACAGTTTTAAATTCCATTTGAGTATGCGATTTGGAATTTTGGTGAGATTTCCGGTGAGTGGTTTGTGATCTGTCACTACTGTAAATTTTTTTCCGTAAAGGTATGGTCTAAAGTTGTTGATTGCCCAATATATGGCAAGCATTTCTTTTTCTATCGTACTGTAATTTCTTTCGGACTTGCCGAGCGCTCTGCTGGCGTATGCTATGGGGAATTCTCCTTGCTGGTATATTTGTGACAAAACTGCACCTAAGCTATATTCGCTAGCGTCTGTTGTGAGTGTGAACGGTCTGTTCATGTCTGGATATTTTAGGATGGGTGGGTTTATTAGGCAATTTTTTAGTGTGTCTTGAGCTACTTTACATTGTTCAGAGTATAGAAATGGTGTACCTTTTCTGGTGAGTTTTGTTAGTGGTTCAGCTATTTCTGAGAATTTCGGGATGAATCTGCGGTAGTAATTTGCAAGGCCTAGGAATGATTGTATTTCTCGCACATTTCGCGGTGTCGGGAAATTCTGAACTGCGTTTACAGTGGAGGGGTTCGGTTTTATTCCGTCTGGTGTAATTAGATGACCGAGAAAAGTAATTTCCTTTCTAAGAAACTGACATTTTGTGCATTGCAATTTGAGGTTGTTCTGTCGGCAAATTTCAAATACCTCTAGTAATTTTGAATTATGATCGTTTAGATTTTTTCCGTAGATGATTACATCATCTAAGTAAATGAAACCTTTTAATCCTTGGAAACCTCTAAGTACATGGTTTATTGTTCTTTGGAATGTGGCTTGTGAGTTTTTTAAGCCAAATGGCATTCGAGTAAATTCGAAGTGGCCATAATCTGTACTGAATGCTGTCTTGTATGAGTCTGCTGGGTTCATCTGAATTTGATGATAGCCGCTAGCCATGTCCAGCGTTGAGAAATACTGGGCGTGACCTAGTTGGTCTAAAATGTCGTTAATATTAGGAAGGGGAAATGAGTCTCCGATGGTGATGTCATTTAGTTTTCTGAAATCGACGACTATTCGCCATTTCGGTTTGCCGTCTGCACCTGGTTTCTTTGGTACAGCGAGGAGTGGACTGTTGAAAGGGCTTGAACTTTGTTGGATTTTCCCTTCATTTAGCATTTCGTGAACTTGTTTATTGATTTCGTCGCGGTGCATTTGCGGAAGCCTGTAGCGTTGAACGTGGATGGGTTTGGAGTCCGTATACAGGTTTATGTTGTGTTGGACGCCTTTTACGGTGGTCAATTTGTCTCCTTCCAAGAAGAAGATGTCTTGATACTGTAGGCATAGTTCTAATATCGTCATGTTTTCTTCTGTATTGTTGTCTGTGTTTAGGTTTGCTGAGACTATCTGTGCTATCTGTTCTTTTCTACTGTCGGGTTTCTTTATAATGTGTTGGTATTGTGGTTCTTCTGTTATTGGTTCTATTTCTGGCTTTATGTTTATCAATTGTATGTCTTCAGTTAATGTATTTGCGATTAGTATTTTAGCTTTGTAGTTCGTCGGTTGGATTAGTAAGTGGGGTATGAAAATGCCTGGTTGAATTTCTTTGGCTGAGCAGATTGAGAGTTGGTTTGTGGGGGTTGTAATTTGTACAATCGTCTCGCTTCTTTTAGGTAGCGATATTTTATTATTTAACTTGTTTGAAAAGGGTATGACGTGACGTTGTAGTTTTATAGTACTTGTGCTGTATGAAATATTTACTTGGAACTTGTCGAAAAAGTCTCGGCCTAGTATTCCATTTTCGGTAATTGGGAAATCATTTGAGACGACGTGGAATTTGTGTGAGATGTGGTAGCTATTGCTAAGTTGTAGACTAAGGTTTAGGGATCCAAGTGTTTTGATTGAGCCGGTGCCTATTCCTGCTAATGTTATAGTATCGTTTTGGTCAATCTGTAATTTATCGATAAAGTTTTTTTTGATTATACACAAGTCGGCTCCTGAATCAATTAACAGGTGTACTTTGTGTTTGTTTATAATGGGTGAGATGATATCGCGAGTCAGATTGTCGTTTGTCGCTAGATTTACTGTGTACTGGGTGTCTGGGTATAATAGTTGTTGTAGTATGTCTGATTCTGTTTCGTCGAGATCTAAGATGTTATGTGTGAGTGGTTTTGTCAATTTAGGGATTGGATTAGGTAGGGTAGGAGTGATTTTATTTTCTGGAGAGCTTGGTATTTGTGTGGGGTTGCTGTTACTTTTGTGTTTTGTTATTATTTGAGATAAGTCATGTGTTTTTTGTAACAAGTTTTGTTTTAGTTCAGATGAGAGTTTTCGTGTGTTAGTTTCAAGTGTGTTCTGTATTTTTGAGATTAATTCGCATGTTAATTTTTTGAATAGTGAGATTTTGTCGATGAATTTGTTTTGTTCTGGATTGGTGTTGTCAGTTCTGTTCTGAGTTTTATTTGTTTGTGGGTTCGTAATTGTTAAGTTTATGTTTTGCACCGGGGTTGTAGCGGCGGCTTTTGTTTGTTGAGTGGTTGTTTGTGGAGTCAAGTTTTGCACCGAAATTGTAGCGGTGGCTTTTGGTTGATGATTAACTGTTTGTAAGTTTGAGTTGTGCGTCGGCATTGTAGCGACAGTTTGTAATTGTTCATTGTTTGTGTGTGAGTTTAAATTGTGCGTCGGCGTTGTAGCGACGGCTTTTGATTGATGGTTGATCGTTTGTGGGTTGAAGTTGTGCGTCGGCGTTGTAGCGACGGCTTGTGTTTGTTGATTATTTGCGTGTGAGTTTAAGTTGTGCGTCGGCGTTGTAGCGACGGTTTTTGCTTGTGGGTTATTTGCGTGTGAGTTTAAGTTGTGCGTCGGCGTTGTAGCGACGGCTTTTGCTTGTGGGTTATTTGCGTGTGAGTTTAAGTTGTGCGTCGGCGTTGTAGCGACGGCTTTTGCTTGTGGGTTATTTGCGTGTGAGTTTAAGTTGTGCGTCGGCGTTGTAGCGACGGCTTTTGCTTGTGGGTTTTGCGCCGGAATTGTAGCGGCGGCTTGTGTTTGTTGAGTTTGCGCCGGAATTGTAGCGGCGGCTTGTATTTTGTGGTTAATTGTTTGTACTTGATAATTTAAGTTATGAGCGCTGGGGCTCGTGTGTTCGTTGTTTGGATTTGGTGTAATTGTTTGTGAGTTAGTGTGATCATTTGAGAGAAAATTTTTTAGATAGGTTTCTGGGATAGTACCCATTTGGAGAGTGTGTCCGTGGTCATTTTTTGATGCTGTTGATTGTATTAAATATGTTTGTATTGGATCCGAGGTCAGTGGCTCTCCTATGGCTGATCGGATCCGTTGTAGTTTTCCGGTTGCGTTTGTTGTGTTAAATCATATTGATTTTGTGGTTGTTGCGGGAATATCGTATTTATTCTCATTTTGTTGAATGTGTCAGTCAACGTGTTGGTATCAAGCGGTGTGTGATTGTTTTGATTGATCCTTTGATTTGGCTGTCTGTTGAAGAATTTATTGCGGCATTCTTCAAAGGTGTGTCCCGTTGTTACTTTACAGTGTGAGCAGTATTTTGGTACAAAATTGCTTCTGCGTTGGTTCGGTTGATATTGTTGCTGACTGTTTGCTGTTGTGAATTGATTCTGAGTTTGTTGTTGTTGATTGTGATTGAATTTGGGAATGACTTGTGGCATGCTTTGTGTTGACGGCATTTGCTGGTTTGATGTTTTGTCTTGATATTGTTGGTATGCGTGTTGCGGTTGTGCTATTCTGTTAAATTGTTCCTGCGTAGGTGCATTATAGTGTGTGTTCAACGGTTGTCTAGTTGCGTTGTAGTTTCTCTGATAGTTTGTGTTGTGTGTGTAATATTGTTGTGACCTGTTCGTTCTTTCATGGCTTAACCTCGTGCGGCATACATCCCAAGTGTGATTCATTTTTTGGCAATAGTTACAGATGATTGCTGGCTTCCCGTATGTATTCTGTTGTTGAATTATTGGTGTGAATGATGTGACCGCCTGTTTTGCTGTGTTCTGTGCTGTATTTGTTGTGCAGGCTAACATCTTCTCAATGGCTTCTGTCTCGTTTATTATTTCATCTACATTATTGGCTCTGATTGTGGCTATTTTCTCCCTAAGTATAGTATTGTTTAATCCTCTTTTGAATAATTGGACGGAGTTCGTGTTGAGGTGTTTTAGATAGGTGTCGTCGATGTTGTTGGCAGTGTACTTGGTTCTATAGCCGTTCTTGTATTGCTCAAGGGCTTCAAGAAGCCTGTACCCGTAATTTCTGATGCTTTCGCCGTATGCCTGCTGTACATTGTTGAATCTCCTTTCTAGTTCGTCTAGTGAGTGTAATTCTGTATACATGTTTCCTAGTATTTCCTTAAGTTCTTTGTAATTTTGGACATTTCTGTGAGTGATCCTTATGTATGCGTCTCCTGTCAGTCTTAGTTTGATCAATCGGTCGAATATTTTTTGCTCCTGTTCTGTGGTGAGGGTTTCGTAGATACTGTCGGCAGTGTCGAGGAATCTCGTTAAGTTGTGTGCTTGGTGTTTCGTGCCCTCTCCATTGAATTCTGGTACAAAGTTCGCAATACTTTGTTGAATCTTTTGTTGGTCCATTTTTGGATTATTTGTGAGTTTGTTGGTTGTTACAAGTTTTGCGATTTCGAGCGTCTGTGGTGTTTGATCGTCTTCTTTAGCTTGATGTTTTGCTTTTGGTTTTAATTTTTCGTTTCGGGGTTCTGTCACTTGGATTTCCTCTTTGTTGGCTGGTGCCGTCGTATGACTTGTGTTGATTTTCGTTTGAATTTGTTTTTGATTTGTGGGGGCACTTTTGTTGCTTGTTATTTTTTGCTGGGTATTTAAGTGATTTATGATGTTCGAGTATAGTTCGCTAGGTTCTGACTTTATTCTGAGCCTTTCGCTTGCTCGAGTTGGTGATCTTGGAGTTTTATTTGATTTACTGCTGAATGGTGCGATTCTACTCATTTAATTCATTTAATTTATAGTTTTTGTTGCTCATTTGAGATCTTGATTTTGCTTTACGATTTTGGGGAAACAAGAGAATTTTTACAACTGCAAATTTGGGTGAAAGGGTTATACGACCTCGGGAGGACTGTTTACTTTATTTTGGTAAAGGGGTGTTCGACCAAAAGGTAGTGCGAAAGGGTGTGTAAGTTGGGAGATTGGTTTTTTAGTGGATGAGTGTTCGACCTAAGAGATTTGTTTTTGTACGCGTGAATTTATTTTTACTTAAGATTATGTTGACACGGGTTCGTAAACTACAGCGCCAATATTGTGTTTTTTTTTCTTTGGTTGTTTATTGTGGTGTGTTTATTGTTATAATGTGTTTATGTGAAATACTGTTATATTTTAAAATTTCGTGTAATGTCTTGAACTTCTGGTACTCAAGACAATTGTATTTATAAAGAGTATATATTGTACGGGTATATCATATTGTATATTGTTGTTGCGTAAGTGCTATGGATATTTGTGGTTATTCGAGGTTATTTAATATTGCATATATTGTTTATTAAATGTATTTATTTAGTTAGTAGTAATTTAAGTGATAATTAAATAGTGAATGTATTGTGATATAATAAATATAATGGATTTTATGATGTAATACTGAATTCTTACCTGATTATAGTCTTGACTAAAGCGCTGTCAATTGTTATATCGAGGGTTGATTAAAATAAATTCACTTGTAAATATTTTTTTATAACAAACTTTATTTATTTCTGTATTCTAAGTAACGAGATAACTATTTAACTATTTTTAATGAATTGCGGATTTTACTGATAGACTACTTTTAATATTTTTCACACAGAATTTTGATTGACTACTTTTAATATTTTCACACAGAACTTTGATAGACTACCTTTAATATTTTCACACAGAACTTTTATTGACTATCTTTAATATTTGCACACAGAACTTTTATTGACTATATTTAATATTTGCACACCGAACTTTGATTGACTATGATTGACTGTGATTGACTATCGACTATCGACTATCGACTATCGACTATCGACTATCGACTATCCTACATTTTACAAATTTTTGGCTTATATACTATAGGTCTTTATTTATTTTTAGTTTTGTTTTTTGTTTCGAAATGGTGCTGAGTGGTAGTTTTCCACTCGTAAATTTTTTGTGTCACACATTTAAATTGTTTTAAAAAATTTTTAATTGGGTTTTGGGTCAACAAATTAATAATTTGTTTGGATTTTAATTTGCATGAAATTACATTTTTTCTCATGTGTACGGTTTTTGTTTTTAACGTTTGTGATTTTCTCAAATTTTCTACGCACACGTGTTTTTGTGTGTTGCGCGTGGGAACAGAGAAATTAGAACATTGTTTGCTTATGATTGGCATGTTGATTGAAATGTTAATAGATTTATGTGTTGTTTGGGGTGGTTATTCCTCAACAAGAGTTACTGGGCGAATATCAAAATCATCTAGCCTTAGTAGTGGTTGGAAGGTATCCTCGAGATACTCCGCAAACAGTTCAGCCTTCTCTTTAGGACTCTTGCCCGGGTTCCATCCTCCGTTCTAAGTGGAGAATAATCAGAAATTTTTTCATCGGTTAGGCTAACTAGATATCTGTTGATTGATGCATTTTTAACTTCTTTAAGAAGAGATTTGAGAGTGTTACCTAAATTGTTAAGAATCGTTTTGTTCTCCGGTGTTCTAGTTATTTGCCAGGTTTCACGTGCCCGTCGTTTTTGTCTTACCAACTTTCTAACTTCCATTGGGTAGGATATGTTAAGCTTCTTCTTATTTTGTATAATGGGGGTACTTGCCAAAGCAGCATAGTGAATTGCTTCATTGAGTTGTTCTAATTCATCTTCCAACTGGTGGGGATTTCTTATCGGCAGCTGAAGATTGATTTTTACCTCCAATACCTCACGAAAGAAATCCCAGTTTGTTTTTGAATTTGTTAATGGGAGGATTTCCTGGTGTCAAATGTGGGGGACCGTGCGAGAAACCTTTCCATGTCAAATGTGCTCGCATTTCGGACGATCTTCTGAGAGACATTAAAACTCGATCGGTTAATTGGTTATGCGAAGACTGTAGATCGACATCGAACCAATCTATTATGGATGACGATCAGGTTTTGTCGGATTCTGGTAATACGAATGTAAGTTTATCCGATGTCATGATCCAGCTTAAGCGTATGGAAAGAAAACTTTCAGCATTGGAAGACTTGAAGTAAATTGTAACATCGTTAAAGCATGAAAATGATGATATTAAGTCGAGAGTGTGTCTTTTGGAGGAACAATTGTTAAAGCAGGCCTC